>VXBX01008403.1:29594-87022 GCA_013400415.1 Scytalopus superciliaris
TTGAAATTGAATCTCTTGGTCTGGTTTACATTAGTACTTGAACATTCATCCTCACTGTTCTGGGCATCCTTTGTCCCTGTGTAAGAAAAGATTTGGGAATGGATGATATTAGCTCGCTGGAAGGTAAGGTACTGGTGATGTCCAGTGTTTGGATTTCAGAAACAGTTTTAATATTGAACTTGAGAAAAACAACCAAAGTATGGATCACTATTCTTGATTAATTTTATTCTACTTTATGTATATTTGCCAGTTCTACCCTTCCCTTCCCTTCCCTTCCCTTCNCCCCTCCCCTCTCCCCTCCCTTGCCCCCTTTCCTTCCAGTTATCTGCCCATGAAAGAAACCTGTTCTGCTCCTTTAATGAATTTAAACTATTCCTGTGTATTTACTACTCTTCTGACTCAACAGTTACTATGTTCCTGTAGGAAAATCCAAGGTTCAAGCTAGTTTATAAGTCTGTATTTGCCATGCTGACCTGTTTTTAAATGCTTGTTCCTGTGTTTTTGGTTTGGTTTCTTTTTCAGTCGATCTGGTGCTAGTTTTCTTTCTCTGCTTGTTTTTCCTTCCCTGCAGTGGCTTTTCCATTAACACATTTATGATGTCCCTTCACAGGGCCAGACTTTGTTTTCCCCAAACCTCCATGACTAAGGGGCCCGTGTCCTGAAGCAGAAAATAGAATTACACTGCAAATGTTCAGAGCTGTTATTTGAATGCTGCATTTTTTTGGTTTGTTGCAGGATATTTTAATAAACTGTCGCCGTGCTGCCACCTCTGTTGCCATCTGTCCCCCCATCCCGTATTATCTGGCTGTGGGTTGCTCTGACAGCTCAGTAAGGATATATGATCGGAGAATGCTGGGCACAAGAGCCACAGGTAGGAGCCACACCCTGCAGTAAGCCTTTCTAACCCTCACTGTTTCCAGTTTCAGACTGCTTTTTCCACAGTAGATGGTGGGTGGCTGAAGGGTAACACTGCGTCAAGTGTAGTTTTCTGGGCTTTGTAACAATAGTCATTTCACTCCAGTGTTTCCTAGTGCAGAAATTGTCAAGTGAATAAACTTAATCCCTTTGTGCATCTGAGAATGCACTGAATGCTGAATGCAGAAAAAGACATTTGGTAATGTCTCTTCTTTTGTCCTGGAACATCCTATTCCAGTATTTCAGCAAGGTAGGATTGCAGCCTGCAGGGGTCCACCTGAATTGTAATTAAGGTTTTGTCTTCTTGCACCCTCCCATGCTGGAATCCCTTGCTTTTTATGGGAAGGGATCTTAGGAGCTCCCCAATACCATGCAACATTCTTACCTTTGCAGTGCCTGTTGCTGCGTGTAACATAATTCCACTGGGAAGCTACAAACTCTTCAGGTTACAGCCAGCATGCTTCAGATGCTTACCTAAGCATCTTATTCAAAACTTCAGGTGGCAAGCCAGGTGTGTTGTGTAATTCTGACATATCTCTGGGCTATAAGGAGTGCTCAGGGTTTGTTGGGGCACATGGGAATGAACACTCCTGGCTGTGCACACACATTCATGCCAATGATCAGTGTCACAAAATCTGTCATTGTGTGCAGCGTTTTCCTGTGATGGAGGAGAAAGGGGACACTAAAGATCACTTAGGAAACATAAATATTTATTTTAAAATGTGTTTTTATAACTAAAAACGAAAAATACCTCTCTCATCAGACTAACATTCTGTAAGGGCTCTCCAGCAGAATTGTTTGAGAACTGCCTGAGGAACAGATTCTGGGGCTTGACTAAAGTCCTGTGTATGTGCTCTTGATGATGGTGATGTATTGCAACAATACAGGAATAAGATGAATTTGAGTATTCTGGCCTATGCAATAAAGGAGAGGAAAGACAAGATTTGAGGAGTGTAATTTTTTTGATATATTGATGCAATATTCTGTTGTTTGTTTGGGTTTGTGTGTTTTTGTTTTGGGGGGTTTTTTGTTCGTTTTTTAAGAGGTGAAGTATGTAGTGAGCACATTTGATTTTCATTTAAAGTTTTCCTTACATAGTGTGAGATGATAAACTGTGAACTTGTCTGTGGCCAAGGACAGCCTGTTGCAATAGAGAGGCCATGTGGCAACCAGTTAGATGTCAAATTAGGGGATTTTGAGACAGTCTGTTTTTCTCAGTATCAGAGCACCTTATAGGTAACTTTTATCTGCTCACAAACTTGTAATTATAGAGTTTAATATTGTTTTAGTGTCTGGATTGGAGGTCAGTTGTCAGGAAAGAATGATAAGTCCATATAGTAGTGTACAGTTCTGCAGCTTCAACTGACTAGCATTGTTATGGATTGAAGGAAAATCAGTATTTTTAAAAAAAAAGGTGGGTAGAAAAGAGATGTATGTCTGAAATTTTCAAAGTTTCATATAATGAATTCCTGTGTAATCTGTGTGTAGATACGGATTTGCATTACTATTTTGTAAGTGTTTTTAGGTTCTAAAATGTCCATTTTTACTACATTTGACGTGGTCCCCACCCCAGGATGTGGTGGATATGTGGGACATCAGTATGTTTGTATTTTCATCCTCTTTTTTTTATACACACATAACGTTTGTAAACAAAACCAGAAAAGAGTAGTAAGATCTGATGTGTCATTCTTCAGATCCAGTTTAATGCAGGAACTGCAGGATGTGTAGCATTCCCCTGGTTATCTTTCCTTGGATATTAAATAAGGAATTTATTGAAGCTGTTGGAAATTCACAGCAGTAAACGTGTCATTTCTTTTTCTTCCTCCTGTCCTGCCCCTCCCTTTTTTTTTCCAACCAAGGGAATTATGCTGGTAGGGGCACTGTTGGAATGGTGGCACGTTTTGTTCCTCCCCATCTCAATAACAAGTCCTGCAGAGTAACATCCCTGTGCTATAGTGAAGATGGTCAAGAGATCCTCGTCAGCTACTCCTCAGATTACATATATTTGTTTGATCCAAAGGATGACACAGCACGAGAGCTCAAAGTTCCTTCTGCTGAAGAGAGACGGGAAGAGGCAAGTCATTAAGATGAGCTGTTTTCATGTTTTATGGTTTTTCTGTTGTGGCACACAAGAAATGTAATCAGTTGTATTTCCCTTTAAATTAATCTGAAAGTAATATTGCCGATCGTAGACTAAGGTGTGACAAGTAGGTTGTGTCATAGAATTTGTGTATTTGTAATACGTAGTTATTTATGTATTTATTGACAATATTTTGTCACTCTGGTTTTCTTTCTTGTCTGGTTTCCCTCTCAGAGAGGAGAAGGCATCTACATGAATCTTGGGTTATGAGAACAGCAAGGGTGGCAGGCCACTCTTGTGACTGAGGTGTATGCTCTGTTATTTTCCATGCCACCAAATCCATGTTCCTTGAAATCAAGCACTAATGCTCCTTGTTAAAAGCTATCATTTACTGACAGATGAGGGAGTACAAGATGTTTAGATTGAGAAGGGGAGCTGCTGTTATTGAGCAGTGTTAGAATTTCCTGCAGTGTAACCAGAACTCAAGCAGTGGTTTGTTATCAGCTCAGCCACAATGTTGCTGACACTTCCAGTTGAAATTTTCTAATGAGTATTAAAAAGATGTCTGTACCTCCAGTTAAGTCTCAAATGTCTCTCCCCCTGAGCATTCCCAGCCATCCACTACTTATGTTTCCTGGCACTGTGCTCACCCTTTCCCAGCCTCCTCTGTGTCCTGAGTTCCTTGCCTTCAGTCTGAGACAGAGGCCACAAGGGAGTGTGCAAGGAGTTGTGAGTGTCCTGCTGTCCTCCCCTGGAGGATTAATGTGACGATAATGATGGTTATTCTTCTTTCTTTGTCTTAGAATCTGCTTGGACCTATTTCTATACATTTTCCAGCACATTTTCCATGATGTGTTTTTGTTATTAGTCAGCCAACACAGTGTGGTTTTGCTTTCAAATGCTTATTCTTTGTCCTTGCTGTTATCCCTAAAGCAGTTGTTGTTTGGGTCCAACCTTTACAGCACAGGTGAGGTGCTGAGGAGGTGTCCCTGGTACCCTCCTGCATCCACACCTGCTCTCAGCCTGGACTGCAGGTAGTTGTATCTCACACAGCTTAGTTCGTTGTTATCCCTGTAACTGTTAGCAAGGGGTTGTACACCACACATCCATGCAAATCTAAGCCAAACTAAAGCAAATTAGATGGTAATTTGACCTGGTCACTGGACAATTGCTGTTGCAGCCAAATGAGCTGAAAGGATGCTCTGAGCAATTGAAGTCCAGCCAAGGCCTGGCAAGTGTCAGGCTGGTGGTGCTTCAGTCACAGCCACGGCTGGGCTGGACTGACTGGGCTGCCACTACTGGCACAAATACTGCTGGTCAGAAGGGCTTTGGATTTGTAGGACTGAGGAAGAATGTCTGACGCAGGAGAAAGCAAACAGGAACCCAGGAAAGCCACGTGATGCTCGAATGGCTCTGCACTTCTCCCTTTCTCCTGGGGAATGTCAGTCTCATATGGAGAATTGACTGCCCAGGAACTAGACAGAGAGGATTGTGACCACCTGATCCTACATATCCTTTTATTTTGTAGGCACAGAATATGTCCTGTAATCTTTTCTTGCCAAATGATTTTCTTTAAATGCCATTTTCATGTCAGCCTGGCTTTAAGTTACGTGGAGTAGAAGAAATGTAAAGAGTTCTTCCTGAGTCTGCTGGCTCATGAGAGTTAACACTTTAATGTGCTTTCACCACAGGGGCTTTGCATTTAGTTTAAAATTGTCAGCACATTATTCATTTTTTGTCTTTTTTATCCAGCCACTACACTCAATCTCAAACTCTGAATGTCCAAAAGCAGTGGCTGTTTCTCATCAAGTCACTAAGAGTAACACTTGTTCTGTACTTCCTGCTGCTAAAAAAATGTTATAAAAATTTAAAAGAAAATAGGTTAAAAAAATAGAGTTTATTTTAATAAAATGTCTTTGTTTTGTTAATGTCTGACTTTTTTCCCATTTCTTAACTGCAAATCCACATTTTATTAAACTGAAGCCACCACAGAGTGTTTAATGTGGAGGTGAATATTTTTGCAGACTGAATTTGGAAAACCTTAATTATTATTGTTCACTGTGGAAAGCTTCAATTAACATAATACAGTTAGTATTGCATAAAATATAAGGTGCATTGGTTCTGGGAGTCATTATTTAGATTGTATTGCTGTGAAGCTGAAACTCCTGCGTTCTATGGATGGAGCATCGTGCTTGCCCACAGCCGATCTGAACATATGGCTGACACTCCACTTTTCGGTGACAAACTGGTGTAACTAAAGGAAATTGTGATAGTGCATTTATATTTAGAGCTGGGATTCTGTCCTGTGCCACATAAACAGCTCTGTAATGCTTTTCTCTCCTCTTTGTTCTCTCCCCAAGCTGCGTCAACCCCCCGTGAAACGGCTGCGGCTCCGAGGGGACTGGTCGGACACTGGGCCGAGGGCAAGGCCTGAGAGTGAGAGGGAGAGAGATGGTAAAAGCAGCTTTGGGGTTTGCTTTCCAATATTCCTGATGTATTCCTGAAATACGTGCCCTCAGACTGAACTGTCCGTGGTTTAAGAACCAGCCAAGTCTTAAGAGGGTTCTTCCTAGACTTTGACACGGAACTGCCACTGTACAATGATTTTTAAAAAATCTCTAAGTTTAAAATATTCTTACCAGAAAAATTACTTTGCTTCAGTTAGTCAAATAAATAAAATAAATAAATAGGGAATTATTTCACTGTCATTGGTCAGGGAGTAACACAAACAATTCATTTTTTTCGTAGTCAAACCTCATATGCAATCCCAGTTACAAATGAAATGCTCTTTAATGGTTGCATTAGGGGACTGGCATTCAAAGCAATAGGATTCTAATATCTTAATGTCATTTAGTCACACACTATGACTAAATTTTTATGCTTGTATTTTCATGTTTATCATATAATACTCAATTGCTTGGGATTTCAGTAGAGCATTTCCAAAGCTGTGCTTGAGTGTCAGAAAACAGGATCCCAAAGCAGGGCAGAGGGTGCTTTGTCACTGATCTTACTCTTCCTCTGTTTCTTTTTAAATCTGATGTGTTGTGGGGTTCCAACTATTCCATTCTAGTTCCCTTAGATCTGTCTCCCTTTCTGCCTACAGCTTCCCTTTCCAGAGTTTCTGTGCTGGTTTTCTCCTTTTCCTGATTCTCCAAAGCAGAATAGAAGTGTCCAGCTGTGTAAGACTAGTGGTCCATGTAGATGAGGATTCTGTATCTGACACAGGCAACAGGAGATGCTGTCTGGGGAGAGAACACGAGTCTGTCCTCTTACCTTTGTTGCTCCCCCAGATTTTGGAATTACTGGATTAGAAACATCATAGGGTGTGTTCCCATCTGTTCCTTTAAAATCTCCATGTAGTTCTATTGCCTGAGAGTTTCAGCAATCCTGTTTTGAACCTGTTGATAATATTTTCTGTGGCATCATTAACCACATTTTGTCTGTTTTCTTTGGCTTTTGCATTCCATTTCTTTGGGTTTTAAGGTTGGAGCTTCTCCCTTTGGGGTACAGGAAGGGAAAGAGGGATCCCAGGAGAAAGCCAGAGTCCTGCAGTGTGGAAATGAGGACAGGCAGGGGCACTGGGGTCAGGTTGAAGGGCACTGGGGTCAAGTTGAAGGGCATTGGGGTCAAGTTGAAGGGCACTGGGGTCGGGTTGAAGGGCATTGTTGCTTGGGGGTTGTGTGGGGGTGTTGGTGTTCCCCTTCTCCATTCCTGGAAGAAATGAGGGGGGAAATGTGCACTTGGGTAAACTCAAAGGTAAAACTTCAGCCTTGCTTGTTCTGCAGGGGAGCAAAGCCCTAACGTGTCCCTGATGCAGAGGATGTCAGACATGCTGTCGAGGTGGTTTGAAGAAGCCAGTGAAGTGGCACAGAGCAATCGAGGACGAGGAAGATCCCGGTCCAGAGGTGATTTCCTGCTTTTCAAGAATGATAATCACAGCAGAAAGGATGTTTGTACTGGATGTACAGACCCCTTTGTGGGGTGTAAGCTAAAAGCTTTTTAGTGCTCTCTGAACTGAGCACTTTTATTTGCCAAAGGAATGGTAATGCAAAGAGGTGTTTAGAGATAGAGTAGGTTTTTACCTTTGGGGTCTTGTTTTTCTTGCTTTTTGTTTTGTTTTTAATCAAAGGTGGGACTAATCGGACAGATGCTCCTGCTACTAATAACATGCCACCTAGTACAGAACCAGAAACTGCAATGGAAGTAGATGGTTCTGAGCAGCTTCCATCATCTTCCTCCTCTACAATGTCAGCTCAAGCTCCTTCGACATCATCTTCAACAGAAAGTCCCCCTTCAACTTCATTACTGTCCTCTCCTGATAATGAACAAAGGCCTTCTTTAGGGGCCTCAACTCAACCTGTGCTGCATCAGTCTGGTGAGAAGAAATCCATCTTGTCATTGCTTATGAAAAATGCTTTCAATGGGGAAGGATTCCATTTAAGGATATTTTGGTTAATAGATCACAATCTGTTTTCTTCTTGCACATTTTCAATGAGACCAGATACTTTATAGTTACCAAGGGATTGCAGCTGTGGTTTAGAGAAAGAGTAAAACATCAACTGTATACATCTGTCTGAAAAAGAAATTTGGAAGGGGATCACCAGTATTGTCTTTTGCAGTAGAAATAGAAATGTTTTTATTATTTTTTTTAATCTTACTGTTCTCTTCATGGAGTGTGAGTAACATCTTGCCTTCTTCCCCTGTGATTTGGCTGTAGAAACATCAGTGCAATGAGTACCAGAACCAATGGCTGTTACAATTAGAGGAAGGAGGGAATGTCTCCTTCAGTAGGAACCTACATCCTCAACTTTTCAGAGTCAGCAAAGTTGGGTTTTAGCTTCTCAAAGGTATCTGGATAGACAAGGCTCACCTTGCATGACATTCCTTTAGTGGTTAATAAGTTATACTACTTACTGATATTTAAGTTTTTATATGTTAAATTAATCTGTATTTAATACAGACTTACATTCTTACTGTGGGGAGAAGAAAAGTATATCCCACTGTCAGTGTCAGAAACTGATTTGGGTAGTAAAAGAGCACCTTATGCTTTGATTTTACTTTTTCCATCTCAATGCAGGAAAAGATGCCACAGCCTTTAGAGCTGGGTATTTGCACAAGAGTTTATTTTTACTTTTTTGAAGTGAGCTTCTAGGCCCCACAGTTGTGGTGGAAAGGCTGCTGTGCTCTGAAAGCCCACCTGTTGTGGCTGCCATAGCCAAAATCTCTGGGACGGGTGAGAAATGACACCTGGTACCTGAAAGACAGGGAGGATGGAGACAGAAGTTGAAATTCATGAAACATGTCATTTTTGCTTTTCAGACCTTGCAACTAGTCTGATACTTATTTGGAGGAAATAAAGAGTGAGGAGAAGCATGACAGTACACAGAGGAAATTCAGAAAATGCCAGCAAGTTTATTTAGTATCTGAGGCTTTTAGTCACCTGTGTTTTTACTGCTCAGTGTGCAGTCTGAAGTTTTTCCACAATACACACACACACAAAGTTGATTAAGGGGTTTGCTCTAATTCAGTATAGCCCAATTTACCTGGCACCTTGGTCCAGAGGGACAGCCACTAAAGAACACACATGCCCTTCCCAAAGGGTCATTTTGATCTATTTATTTTTAAAAGTAAAAGGTATATTGTGGAACTTAGAGTGACCAGGAGAGTATCTAACATACTAAAAATAATGGCTTCAAGCTATGTCATTGAAACTAGAGAGCATTTTTGAAGTTGTGATGCATTTTCTAGCCTGCATTTTAAGCAATCTATGGTGACCAGAGAAATATTTTTCTCTGAATCCGCCTGAATTTCCAAGTAAAAGTTTATTCTGCTAGCATGAAGTTGTTATTTCTTAATCCAGCTCTTCTCTAATACCATTTCCTCTTTCCCAGTGTTACTTTGGACTTAAGACTCTCCATATATATAGTTTTGAAAGGGGCAGTGGTGGTTGTTTTGTTGGCAGACTGTGGATACTTTCCTAATTCGCTGTATAATATTTGATGGGCTCTTTGTCTGATCCTACACAGGGTGTGAGACTGGCTGCTTAAAATTGTCTGCAGGACTCCTGCAGGAGGAAACTGAACAGTGCTGGGGGGTTTGCACACCTCATAAGCATCTTGTTTCAAAAGCAGTGCCAGCTGGACACCTGAGTTAGTGTAAAACAGGGCTGTGGGTGAGTTCAGGGAGAGGGGAGGCTCCTGGGCAGAGCAGCAGCTGTGGGGTTGGGGATGAGCAGGCTCAGTTGTGAGTGTCCTGTTTGGGATGTCTGTACACTCAGGTACAACACAGCCCATGGCTGTGCTCAGTTAGGAGGTTTTATTTACCCCTGGTTTGTAGTGTGTAAATGTGCAAACACTGCCCTCTGCACCAGCAGGATTCCCTGAGTTTGTTTGGCTGCATTTGGATGTGATTAAAACCTGCTGCTGCCTCTGGGATGAAGGGAAGGTGATAATAGGAATGGTAGTTTAGGTACAATGGGGTTGAGTAGGAAAACCAGACAGAGGTGTGCTGTAAAGATGGGTGGCTGGGGAAGCATTTTGGAAAATAAAAGAAGGAAAGCCAGAGGTTTTCAGCCCCCATTTTGCATCAAGTGTTGGGTAGATAAAGTTTGAATATTGTAGCAAAGAGCTGGCAAACGAAGAATATGTTTTCAGGAAATGACTTCTTCAAAATCAGAGCACAAATTGCTAATACAGGATTATGAACAGCTTTCCATGAATCACTTCTGCAGATTCCCGTGCTGAACTTGGGCCCTCGTGGTAACCCTGCCCTTAAAACTGGAGTACCTTTGCAGAAGTACCTGTTGGGGTGTGTTCCCAAAGATGTGCCATGTGCTGAGCTTTTGGGCTTCTACATCCCAATTACTTTCTTAAAGCATTAAGACAATGAAGTGCATGTTCAAAGTAGAGTCAGCACCAAAATGGTTCCATGCTGGAGCTTGTTGGGATGTCTCTTTATCAGAATGTATATTCTAGAAGTTGGCTGGTTTTGGCAGTACATTTGAGTAGTTATTTTTTTTATAATGAAAACAATTGCTGGGGATTTTCATTCTTGTCACTAAGGAAAAAATAAATTCATTTTTTTTGCTCTGCTCAGGCCATTCAGTGGAAACCTTTAATTTTTTTACATTAGTTTTAAGATGCTGACGTTTTAAACCACTGATAAACATCAGGTACAACAAACAGTAAAATATAATAATTTTTGCCCCATAAATAAAATTACAGATACACATTGGTACCATTGGAAGGGGGTACAGAGGGGCAATTGGCTAATTAGTACAAATCAACCTAATGTGTGTTCTCGTATAAGGTAACTGCTTTTAAATTTTGAATGGGAAAGTGGCAATAGCTGTGTTTTTCATTTATTTCCATTTCTGTTTCCTCACTCCATTTGCTGGCAAAATAAACATTTGCTTAGATATTCTGGAATGTGTTAAAAGGTGGTGTCATTGCACATCTTCAGGACAGTTGTGTCTTTACATTTTGAACTGTAGTTCTCTTACATCTGAAACTGTAGCTGTGTCTGAGCTGAGTGGAACTGAATCAGCAGCAGGCACTGAAAACAGCAATTTTAGGCATCACTGAAATTTCCTTAAAAGCATTTTCTATACTGTTTAGATTTCTGATTTCCATAAGTGTTCATGGAATATGAAAACTATTCATAGCAAATCTCTTTGATGCCATATTCCTTTCAGGAAGGATATAGTTTTATTCTTGTTATACCTTGTCAGGCATAAACTGGCAGGATGTTTTTCCCAGGAATGGCATTAGACCGGGGACATTGGAGCTCAATGACCATGCAGTATTAACTGGTGCTGGCCACTGACTCTTCAATTACTGGATTTTCAATTTGGGTCTGTTTATAAAAGCAAATCTAAAATTTGTTTGCTTCACTGCGTGGATAAGGGTTGCAGATTATTTGCCAAGCTTTTGCTGGGATGAAAGGTTTCGTGCCAAGGTGATGCTCTCTAGTATTTTAACATTGCAGTTTGATTTCTTTTTCTTTGCAGATTGCCTCATATCCACAAAATACTTGAGTGCTCTTGATATAAATCCTTTCAGGACAGGTCTAAACAAGCAGTTTCCAGCAGAACTAGCTGGAGCATTTGAGGTGAATATTTGAGCCTGAATTAGCTTCTCTGCCCTCCTATACCCTACATGAGGGCAGTCCTGCAGTGGTTCCTGCTAACAAAGGCACAGTCTGTGTTGCATAAAGAGAGGCATGTGCTGCACAGCACTTGTGTACATTGAGGAAATCTGCAAAGAGCATGGAAACAATAAAGGATTACTTGGACATGTGGTTTTAAAGCAGTCTGCAAAAATACTGTTAATCAGGCAGAGAAGTGGTACATGCCAGACAGTGTAACTGAGAGATGAATAAAGACAAAATGATGAAAACACTGAGGCTCTAAAGATGGAACTGAAGGAATAATCTATTAAGAGGATCATACGAAGAATTGCTTATGATCCAATAAATTCCTTTCTCTGTAGGACCACTTAGCAGTGTTTTCAGACTGAGTCCTCATCCACTGGGAATGTCTGAAATTAAAAATGAGTTCATAGTTAAGCTGGGGGTTTTTTGTTGGATTGTTTAGCTGTTGTTTCTGCCCCCTCTTTCCATAGTCCGAGTTTACTTTTGGCACTGGTTTGTTTTGATCAAAACTGTACCTTTTCCTTTCTTTGCCACATCAGGAAGCTGTCCCATTCCTTTTGGGAGCTCACTTCTTTTCAGGGAACCACAGTTGCATAGTTTTACACCACGAATATGCTCGTTTGTTCTGTGTGTTAGGAACATGAAAATGAATACTTCCGTTGCTTGCTTTGCTTTGACTCAGGCTCTGTTTTCATTAAATAATTCTTTGTTAAATGGTTTAATTGCTGGAGATGGGGAGGGCTTTGCATTGAATGACATGAATCCTGAACATTCGAGTCTTGTAATGTGTGCATTAGGGAGAGAAAAAACAACTTCAGTATTTTATTTTATAATTCCTGGATGTTAATAAATTATTCACATCTATTTTTTTTCACTGTAATTACGCTTAGTACCTATTGCTTCTCTCTCTCTGGCCCCCACCCCTCCTCTGTGTTCTCTAGACTGTGTATGTCCAATGCTGCTGTTTTTCACACCTTTTATTGTTTCCCCCTCCCTGTTTGCCAGAGTTAATGGGACCTGAGTTAGCAATAATCCGTAGGGGTCTGCAGCGGCTGAGGCTTAAGAAGGCAGAACAGCAGAGACAGCGCGAGCTAGCTGAGGGCTCTGCACCACAGGCATCCTCCTGCTCCCAGCCCTCCTCCCAGGGCTCCTCCCAGGACCCCCAGGCAGCAGGTTGTGCTTTGCCCAGGCTCCCTGAGCAGATCCCACAGCTGTGGTTTGTGCTGCTGCCCTTGGCTGAGATGCTTCTCCTGCAGAGCGAGGCAGGTCAATTAACGCGTTCGCTGCTTGCCTTGCCTTGCATGTGGTGGTGTTGGTCATCACATGCTCAGGGGAAGGGTTGTCTTGGCAGGTTTGATTTATCTAACATGTTTGGGTTAATGGTGCTGTATGGAAAAGGTGTTCTGGGTGCATGGGGGCAGGTGTGTGCAATGTTTGTTAGAGCAGCCGAGCAGGAACTTGCTGTGTCCTCAATAGGATAAGAATTACACATTGGAAATCTTATTTTGCTGTTAATTGTATCCAAAAGTGACATTTAAGACTTGGCTTTGGGTTAGCAGATGTTTTAAATCAGAGTAATAATTCAATAAAAGAGGATTCTGGCACTCTTTAGTGCTGTGGTTTTACAGTAAGTATAGTGAAAGTACTTGTAAGAAGCCAAAGTCCCCTGAAATGCTCTCCTTCTTGGAGCAGAGCAGCTTTTCATTTCACCATCCTCTTTCTCTGGTTTTATTGAGGTGAAAAATTACTACAAGAAAGCCTCAGATATGTTTATAATAACATATTTGAGAGAGTTAGGGTAGAAGCATGCATATGAACCGAGAGGCAAACCCCAGAGCACAAACCTGGAGCAAACCTTGCCATGGCACCATGTAAGAGCGAGTGAGCTGCATGCTGGGTGAAAAATCAGCATATTTTGGGTTGAGAAGCCCTGTCTGGCAATGTTTCTTCTGTGGATAAATTCTGTGACAGTTGAGATGTGGCCACATTGCTTATTACAAGGATTGTGTCATAAATTCAGAGCTGTCTTGCTGTGGTTCAGTCCATTCCTTTATCTGGAGCCCTACAGAACAGTTTGAGAGAACAGTGGCTAAATCTCTAATTGCTGAATGTTGAATAACTCTCTTCACTAGACAATTCCACAGTGAGTTTTCAGAATGCTTGGAAACCAGTAAATCCTGGAAGGATATGTGCTTATCCTAGGGATGGCAACCAGGAGTGCCTGTTACCTGTAGGAGAAGAACAAGAGAAACGGTGTCCTTGTAGGTGGCTGCAGTTTCCTGACAGGAAAAAAAACAGTAACAACAGCAAAAAAATACCCTACCAAAAAGCCACCAATGTTTGGGGTTTTTTTTTCAGCAAACTGAACATCAGAATTTATTAACTCAGAAGGATTGATACAGGCAAAACCATAACTAAACCAGTCTCAGATCTTGATCTTCCATTTTCCTTTCAGAATGGCTTAACAGAATTGATTTTTTGGGGGGAAAAAAGTTTGGTTACAACCACGGCTGTAAATTTTCACTCGACACATCTTGCCCCTCTCTTTTAGTGCTCCTTCAGGAATGCAGTGTGATTGATTTATTCCCAGTTACTTGTGGGTGAACACAAATTTGAAGGTTTAAGCTGAGGAGTTGCTTTGACTGGGAGTCGGATTGTATTGTAATAAGTCTGGACCCCCCTCACTGCCTGTTGTAGTTTGAAGTTTGCAGGTTTTGAATTTTAAGGGAAGCAGTGGGAACGTCTGATCCTTTTGTTTGGGATCTCCAGGGAACAGCAGAGCACACAGGTAGCCCTGGGGAAACTGCTACTCAAAATGTCAGTGCTCAAATATTTACCTTTCTTGATGTGATGACAATGAATTTGCAAATTAAACCATTTTATTTATTAAGCAATTTCTTCGAAAGACAAATTCTGTCAGCATTATGGAAACATTTATTTGTGGGGAGAGAAACGGGGAACCAATTTTGTAGCTGACCTCTAGAACCTTAGGATGTTTATCTTCTATTTGAGGTTTGGCCTGAGGGGTGGAATCTGTTGCCCTCAGCATTACAGACAGTGAAAGATTTAAAATGAGGAATTCAAATTTAAATGTTTAATTTGTTTGGTCAATTATTCCTCAGGAAATCTGATAAAAGATTGCATTGCCTTTTCCTTTCTACTTGTATGTGTAAATACAAGAAATTCCTGCTGCTCCTCATCAGCTCCTTTCATTGTATTCCTCCTTCCCCTGCTGTGGGAGGGAACAAGTGAAGATCATTTCTTTGGACTGGGGAATCCTTTGCACTGTTTATTTACTTTATAAGATTTCTGCACTCTGAACATGGAAATATTCTCTGGACTTGCTCATTTCTTTTTATGCAAGTTACTTTGTTTTGCTCCCTTTTTCTGAGCTCCCGAGATTTATTTTGGGAAGTTGTGTGTTCCCAATCTATTCATTTGGGAAACCAGAGCTGCAGATTTTTGGTCTCTTGCTTCTCCATCAACGCAATTGGTTTCTAATCCTGCGGTGAGCTGAAATTTCAGAAATATGGTAGGAGTAAAAGAAGTTATTATTTTTGGGTTGATGGAGGGTTTTTAAGTAATAAATTCCTATACAGAGACAGTATCTATATTTTTTTTCCTGCAAAGTTGTCTTTGTCACTCTGTCATGAGGCAGATGTCCAGTTTTCAGGCACATATTGGGTGTAAATTTCCAAGCAAACAATTACACTCCAGACTGTGTGTGCCACTTTGTGAAATGGCACCAGAGGCTCTGGCCCGGGACTGCAAGTTCCAAATTCCTGCTCTGCTAAACGTGTATCATTTGCACTTGCAGTTTTGGAGGGCCATTTCTTCTGACTTGTATTTCATTATTAATCCTCACCTTGGCAATCACAGAAACTCAGTTATGAGGAGAAAAATATTCCGTCCACGTAAGGAATTGCAGGTGGAAAATGTCGAGAGCTGGAAACATTTACAGGTTTAACAGAAACTTGGACCGTGTGGTGCTTACTCTGTCTCCAGTGTCAGGACCTGTAGCAGTTCCACGAGGATGTGTAAGCTCTGTGTGTAGCAGTTAACCTTCACTGATGGAAAAACGTGGTTAAAAGTTTGTTGTTGGAAATGACAGTGAGTTAACTGAGTAGTGCCTCGCAGTGGGTCTGTCTGACACTGAGGAGTGGCGGCTCCTCAGCTGGCAGAGAGACTTTGTTTCATGGATACCTCTCGTGAGTACTGTGTCATTTACTCTCACGAGTAAATGTGGCTTTCAGTATATGCTGCATGTATCAGGTCTACTTTGTCTTCAAGCCTTTGCTTAGCTATTCAATAGACTCATACTTTTTTTGATAGGCAATTTAATTTGGAAGCTGTGGTAAATTTTTTTGTTTGTTTTTTGGGGGATTTTTTGTTTTACACTTTCTCCCACAAAGCCTATTTTTTACTTACATTTTTGTGGCATTTCACAACATTTAGATGGTCAGTGTCTTTCCAGCAGAACAGACTGGACCTTCATTTCTGTGTTAAAGCTTTTGGAGAAGAATAGGGGAAGGACTGTAGTTTTTCATACTAGATTACTTGTATTCCTTTTAAACACTCAGGTGTAGAAATGTGTCTGTTTGAAGTCCAGATCTTGTTCACTGTGCAAAGCATTACTTATAGTTACTAAAACAAGTATTTAATTTCTTAGATTACAGTCCACTCTGTGTATTGTGTTTGGGACTTTCAGAACAGGTCTCACTGCTTTAGACCTGACTCTGCCCCTGGAGCTGGGGTTAGTGGTAGGAGGAGGAAATGCTGTTTAACCAAAACAACAGAGGTGGCATGCTAATATTTGGATGAAGTCAGGTGCTGATTGCCCAAACTACAGGAAGAACCTTCAGCATGTAACTGACCTTAAAATTATCTTCTATTTTCTGTTTGAGGTTCCCCAAATTTATGAATCTCCAGTTCCCTCTTTAAGTGGTGCTCCAGTTTAGAATGTACTGGTGACATTACAACCAGTGGTGAACTGCATTGGGATGTAGACCCAGCCTGTGAAGGCTCAGGTAAGAGTTTGGATTTTTGTTTGTTTTTTTAACTATATGGCACAGTTTTGGTAATACTTTTTTTTCCCAAAAGCTTTATAAGAAATTATGAAAGTATTTTTTTCAGAATTTTCACAAAACAAAGCCATATATTAAAAAAAGAGGCATTTACCTGAACTTCTCTAGGCTGGTTTCATGGTGATGGTTATTTCCCTGCCTGTGGGGTTCCAGACTGCAGTGCCACTTCCAGGGGTGCTGGTGATCTGTGGCTTCAGGGAACTTGAAAGAGGAAACAAGTGAGTTTAGAATTGCTGCAAAATGAGCTCGTCTCTTAATGGTGTTAATTCGAGTATTTAGGATGCTTCCTATGTGTTGTTTAAATGCTCTCTTATTACAAGTGAAATGCCTTCACAAAGTTGTATGAAGACATCAGAGTAACAGTGAGATGCAGGAGGTTTAATCCTACATTGGCATGGACTACCTAGAACAGTTTCCATTTTCACTTCCTGTGAGTCAGTGATGCACATGGTAAAACACACCTGCTTTTTCACTTACTGTTGCATAGTGTGAGGTCTCAATAAAATCAGAAGTGCTGATAGAGTTAGTAAATGTACTATGCTAGTTCAGTCATATTTCTTCTGCTCGTCCAGCTCTGAATTAAAGAGCTGATGATATTAGCTTTTCCAGCCAAGAGAAATGTTTGGCAGCCTTTTAAATAAGGACATAAAACTCAGGGAAAGAACTGGAGTGCAGGAACAGAGCACCACTGGGAATCACTGGGCTGCCTCTGCTCAGCTGGCAGTCCAGGATCTCCCTCCCTTTGGCACTTCTGGTACAAGTCAGTCCCAATCCTGGACTTTGTGAGTCCGAGATCAAAGCCAGCCCTGGAAGGCCCCGGACTGACTCCTGTGCTGAGTCAGCTGGAATACAAGTAGATCATCTCATGACATGAAGCATCAGCTTTTTGCTCTGATTTATGGTCTAAAAAGTGGTTTGCTACTCCATTGGTAAACCTCCACTGTAAATACTTACTTCTAATTTAGAAATCATATGTAAAGCACGCTTTGCTTTTGCAAAGTTAAATATATTCGTGTCACAGGCCTCATACTTAAGAGCTGCATCCCATCTGAATCCTGATGGTAAATTCTGTGGTCTGGCTCGGGTGTGTTTGATGCAAGGCAGGGGCATGGCTGGACCAAGAAGATGAAACAGAAGCAGTTTTGTGTTCCTGAGTTACAGAAATCAAGTGTGTAAGCCCAGTTACCAAAACCAGCCCACTGCCAAAGCTGCCTCACACTCTTCTGGTCTCTGTCCTTTGCTCCTTCTGCCCTTCCCTGGGTATCAGTGTAAGCAGGGAACACACTGACTCTTGCATCAGTGGCTGGAAATGAAGTGTTGCTTGAGGATACAGATACTCAAATCAGCTTGACAACTCCGTGGGGTTTATGGCTGTACTACAAAGCAGAGCATGCTGGTGGTTCTGGCCCCAGCCTGGAAGGGAGCTTCCTGTAGGAGAGAGTGTGTTATCCCATTGCTTTCCTTGTACAGGATTTAAATTCTGTTAAAATTCCTGTAGCCTGCTGTGATGTTGATGGACTGTGACTCAGTTTATAATAGAGGATATTAAATCCCTTTAGCTTAGGATGAATTTGTTTATAACAGAAGATTAGCAAGTGGAACCCAAATATGACAGTCGAGCCAACATCTTTGGAATGCTGCATTCATTTATGTACATCAGCTCATCTTAAGATAACACAGAAATATGATCTGGTCTTCAGGGGTGACAAGGCAAACAGACTCACAGAAGATACTGAACGTTGCATCTGTCAGGTGTCTGCACAATGGATGTGGTGTTGGTGGTAGTTATTAACTGGCAGTGACTGGGGGGAAGAGGGCACTTGATTGCTGGGGGTGGTGATTATTTTATTTATTTATTCATCTATTTCTGTGATTCAACTGATATTTTTATAAGACTGCCTGGTGTGGTGCTGTGATAAACTCCTAAGGCTTTGCTCTGGGTCATGAGCTGCCTCAGTGCAGCATCTGGGAATGCAGAACTATCAAACTCATACAAGTGGGATGTATTTCGGTGCTTTGATGCTTTAAAACATTATTATTAAAACAGCGTTTAAATGCTGAAGGTGCTGGTACGCCACTGAGTATTTTATGTTGAAGTATAAATATTCTGAAGTTTACATTTAGCACATGGTTTGAAATAACAGTGTCATTTGGTAGTTGGAGCAAAGGCTTTACGAGCCATGACTTTCCAGTGTTTTTCCTGAAGTGTTAGAAATGTGAAGAACAGAGTAAAATCTTTGGTAAACGGACAGGCATTTTTAATATCAAGATGTCAGCAAGCTTCAGGCTGTTCAGTGAATAAATACTGACTTGAACCAAGTGGCTTTGCTTCTGTCATGCCTAGGAAATGCAATACGGCTGGCTGCTCATAAAACAAACCCAAAGCTTCCTTATGTTGCTGCTTTTTTATTTTAAACTAACATATGATCGTGACATTGCTGTGCAGTTCTCTGCTGCTTATGTTTTAAGTTGAAATCTCGTTTTTGTTTCAGATTCTCCTTCTTCAGTGGTTAACAAACAGCTTGGATCCATGTCACTCGATGAGCCACAGGGTGCGTGTGACAGGCAATGCGCTATACCCAGCCATGGCTGATTGCAGTGCTGCCTTTGCAAATGGCCTTTCATGATGATAAACAGTCTAAAACTGCTGTTCATCTGCATAAAGTAGAGTTCTGTAAGCAGATCTGCTGGAAACTCATTAATTATTTAATCCTCAGTAGGAGGAACAGAGGAAGGTTAATTGTTGTTTTCAAAAGCCATCCTATGCTCGATTCTTAATGTAATTACTACAGTTCAGTGTAGGTACAGCAAATGTCTCATGTACCCTACACACCCTGAGAATAATCTTCTAAAATGCAAATTAAAATTAATTCTTTGAACAGTTTGGGTTTTTTTCCCTGAATGGTTCTTTTTGGATCAGAATGCAAAGACTGAAGTAACCTTTAATCACATAATGCCAAATTAGTTTATCTTACAGTCCTCAGGAGAGATGTGCAGCTTTGTTATTCTTGCACATTGAGTAACTGAGGAGCACTTATGGCACATCCTCCCCCTGTAACCCTTGTCCTACACCCCTTCTGCTAAACAAGTACTGGGGTTTCTCTGCAGGATCCCTGCTGGGGGTGGAGAGGACACTTGTGGGCTTTCCCAGTGCCCACACTGAGCAGTGAGCTGGGCCATGGGTCACCTCAGTCCAGCTGAACCAATGGCACCTGTAGGGAACACTTATGCCTGAATAATTAATGAGTGGTAGATGCTAATTTAAAAATAGATTTCCATACACTCTGCATTATGCTTACTCCCATATCAAAGCCTGTGGAGAGATTTAATAGCTCAAATCCCACAAAAGAGCTGGCTGTTGTCTTGTGTCACATTGTAAACTGGAAAGCCATTTTGAAATCCCACTTCTGAAGAACAGTCTGTTTGGCAACTGTTGAGAGTATGGTTTATTTTAGAGTGCCAGAACACTGGGGAGAAAAAAAGTCAAGCTGTGCTTCATATTGACAAAATAAACTCATTTTGTGGAATTATACTTTGGGATGAAATAGCCTTAAACCTCACTGTGTAAATTTGCTAGTTATTCATGGTTCAATAACCTACATCAATCCAACAGGTTTAGCTGGAAAACTTGTTTATAATTAGTGGCTTTCTGTTATGAACACAGGATAACACACTGTCTGATCAGAGTAGAGTAATGTAGAATTAACATGAAAAGTCTGTGTATTTACTGAGGTTCTCACAATTGTAAAGGTTTGGGGAAACTGTTAAATTGTTCTCTGAAGTTGTGAATTAAGCCAAAGACAAACCCAGACATTTTGGTCCCAGAAATCAGTTCCCAAGTTTGGATCACTTTCTTCCTCAAGCAGGATCAGCTGTCTTAAAAGCTAGTTTGTATATTACTATTTTTAATTGTTTTAATTGTAATCAACTCCTAGTTATAATAGACTCTTGGGGGGGGGGGGGTCTGGGGGGGTTTTTTTTGGGTTTAAGAAATTACTTGAATTAAAGTGAAGTGATTTCCTTTTACAGAAGCACTTCAGTTTTTTTAATATGCAAAAAACCTCCCCAAAATGCTTTTATTTATCAGTACACCCGTTCTCCAATTGTTTTAAGGCAATATTTTGCTATTTTGTTGGTAGATAATGTTACTTGTAATTTTAAAAACTAGGAATTTGAAAAAGGGGCAATTTATTAGGAAATCTGTTGTTCAAATGATAACCAGAAAGAGTAAGTTGCTGATGTCCAGTTGGGTTTTTGAAGTTAAATTCATTAGGTTTGCTTTGTATTTGAACAGAAATCTCAAAATAGTGTAAGGAGCTAATGAAGGAAGTAATAACAATTATTTTATATAGAAATACCTTTTCATTCTTATTCCTGTCTTTTCTTAATTTAACACTGAATCAGCTTGTTCTGCTGGACCAGTCTCTCTTGTTGAGACTTGTGTTTTAAGACTGGTTTTGGGTTTAAAGACCTTGTGATGCTTAGTGCAAACATACACATTTATAATGCCATGGCTCTGACGGTCCAGCAGAAGCTCCAAGTGGTTCCTGTCTGTACAAAAGGGTTTCAAATGGATTGCACTGACCTGCACTGGATTTTTTTAACTTTTGGAGTTTTGTTGGACTGTGCTTGTAACAGTGGAGGGTTGGCTGTTATGTCTATTGCAGGGTTAGGACTTTGAGGGGAGTGAGCAAAGAGGGAACCTGGGGCCAGGGAACTCACTCAGTAGCTTTAAATGTGCCCCTGTATCCCATCCCATCCAAGTGCTGCTTCCCATGCTGTCCATGAGATTCCAGAGATCAGGGTGAGGGTTTAGTGACCTGTTAGGGTGCTGTGCACTCCACACTGCTCAGGGCCACCTGGAACAAGCTGGAATGCCACTGGCAGTCAGCTCCTCATGAACCTCTGAATCCTTCAAACTGTGCTGGCACTAATTATCTCTGAGCTGCTGGAGAGTTGGGGTGCATACAGAGCTTTCTAGGTCTGTAAGGGGCTCTCAGGTGCAAACTCAAGTCTTTCAGACCATGATTCATGGCAAGGCTCAGCGTGGTCTGTTCTGCCTCTTTCTGCACTGTGTAGCACTACATCTAATTAGTATAGGGGTCATCTAGACAAAGAAATTATATGCCTTGGGCTATAGATTAGGCTGGCCCAAAGAATTATTTGATTTTTCAGTCTACCCTTATACTGACTGGTGTCAGTGTAAAGCTGTTCAGTCAGAATTCCTCACTAGATAAAGGAATCTCCACCCTTCCCTCCAAGTTCTGCTGCTTCTGAGGAGTTCTCATGTGTTGAGCCTTGCCAATGAATTCCTATTTTCTGAAATACACCACCTATTTTCTCTTCTCTTTGAATCAGTTTTTCTCCCTTCAGAAGAATCTCTCTTTGGTCTTCACACAGAATATAGTGCTGTATAGGAATTGTTTTGGGGTATTTTTTCATGGAAGAGTCATCTCTCCTCGTGGGGTTGCCAATAGGCTAATAAATAGGACAGCACTTGAGATGTAGGAAACTGGCTTGAAGTTCCCCAGAGTATTAGTTTAATTAGGAAATGCAATCTGTAAGCTTGTCTTTATGCACTTCCACTTCATAGCTGAGAGCCCCAAACTTTGTGAAGTTGCACTTGCACAGGTTTATTTTCTAAGGGAAAAAGTGTGTCTGAAGGGTATTGCTGTCAATTGTGCAGTTTGGTTTTGTGGGGTTCTTTTTAATGTGGGGTTATGAATGGAACTTTGGTTTTAAGGGTGGTAGTTTAAAAGTACCTCCTTCCTGTAAGGCACCTGGAGAAAAAACCATTTCATGGGAGGGTGTTTTAGGACAGGGCTCTGTATGGAGTAAGACTGTAAGTTGTTGATAGTATCTTTAATGTGTTTGGCTGTAAAATTAAGTAAAGTTTCAAGGTGTTTTTGAGGAATTTGGAATAGAGTTTAGTGTTCTGCTTGAAGCAGTTTAATTCCCTGCTAGAGCTTGCAATCAGAAATAGTTTGGGCAATAGCTGTACCCTCAATCACAGAAGCTGTACCACTTCTCCTCTTCTGCCTTTAATTACCAGCATGAAGTAGATCTGCCCTGATGGGATGAGCCCAAGTGGAGAAAGAGAGCGGTGCTTCAGATCTGGGCAGTCTTTGGCAATCACATTGTCCTTCCTGAAAACAAAATGTTCGTGACTTGTGGGTTTGATGTGGGTTCTCTGAAAGAATGCTCAGTTTTGGACTAGGCAAAGTTGATTAGTTTTGTTCACAGAGGCTCCTGTTCAGCCTTCATTAGCAGTGTAAGTTTTATACACAGCTAATTCTGTGCAGTTTATTACCAGATTGTTGTCTCATTTGTCTTTTTAAAAAGCTTCTTGTTATTATTAGTGTCTCTGTTAGGCCCTAAAGCTCCTTTAAAGAAGAAACTGACCCAATCCCAATTGTAGCTCATGCTGTTGCAGATTTAAGAAGATGATATTACCCAATATAGTTTAACAGCTTTCTGTTTCCAGAAAGTTGTACAGGTAATTTCTCAGTCAGTGCCCACTTTGGATAAGTCTGCAGCAATTCTTCCCCCTTTTTGGGTGTGAACAAATATCAGCATTGCTTCCAGAGTAAGCATAGTCAGATGCTTTGTGGTTGAATGTTCAGATGTTGAGATTTCCAGAGAGGAAAGCAGTGTGATGGTAATGCAGCTGAGCTTTGTAACACACGCCTAAGTTCAGTTAGGCTCACTATAGGGTTTGCTTGCTTTGGTTGGCAATCCTGACTGGTTTAGAGCTGAAACAAAGGTGGCACAGCCACAGTGGAGTTACAGCACAGAGACTGTTCTGTGCTTGTCCTGGGCCAGCCACAGTTGTCCTTTACTGGGCTCCCCCTTCCAGGACAAGGCTGTGTGTGCATGTCACGAGGAGCTGAGGGATTGCCCCTCTGTGTCTCTGACTCCCTCCGTGCCAGCCCCTGCTCGCTTGTGCAGTGCCTTGGGGGACCCTCAGTGCTTGCACTTGCCCAGGGAGGGATGTTCACAGTCTGACAGGCTTCTGTGCACGCAGATGTTTGCTCACAGGTCATCAAAGAATAGGGAAAATACCCTTTTAGTTAGGAAAGAACATGGTGTGTTTGTTCAAACTACATAGAACTACAAAATATTTTTCTACATTTTTTTTCTTAGTTTATTTCAGGAACTGGAAACACTGATCAGTTTTACCCACTCTGACAAGAGTGTAACAGGAACCTTTATTTTGGAAGGATTGTGAACGTTTCTTTGCATAGAATGAGACCCATACCTTGTACATAATTAGCATCGTGGTTGTAATTGGTTAATTCTCTTTCACGTAAAAATATTTTTTTCTTCCAGGGTTTTTGTAGTATGTTTTGGGGGTTTTAATTTCTCTTCAGAATATGTAGAAATAAGTATTTAAAGTTCTTTGGCACAGTTGATCACTGTTCTGATCCTGTGAGTG
Organism: Scytalopus superciliaris; assembly: GCA_013400415.1. NCBI lineage: Eukaryota > Metazoa > Chordata > Aves > Passeriformes > Rhinocryptidae > Scytalopus > Scytalopus superciliaris. The sequence goes on from VXBX01008403.1 coordinate 53,260, forward strand.
AGCTTCTGCTTGTCAGCAGTTTAAAAATATGAGCACTGATTGTTGGGTTAAAATCTTATGTGCTATTTCATTGTTACTATAATTTAATTGTATCTTCTAAAAGAAATATCCTGTGGCAGTTTTGTAGCCATTACTGTTACGATAATAGCCTTTTTAGTGGGGAAGTTTGTAGGTTTGTGTTTGAATCAAACATGGGGGTTTAGTGGATTTACACAAAGATGATGTGAAGCTTTTACTTTATTACACTTGTCAGAGTGCTGCCAATACTGCAAGAGTATTTATAGTCAGATTTCTGTGTTCTGTAAACCACAGAAAATATGGGATGGTTTTGTCCAGATAGTCCTGAGACAAAAAGCTCAGTATTGATGAAAAGCAAGACTAGAGAGGCTCAGTGGCCTCCTGAGTGGTGCCTAATGCTAAATGAAGCCTCCCATCCCAGTCCTGAGCGAGTGGCACCTCTGCAGGGAGGCTTTCCAGGAGCTGCTCAGGGGGGAACTGTGCCATGCCTGTGACCAGGGAGTTCTCTCAGGGGTGGGGGGTGGATGGAGGGATGGATGGATGGAGGGATGGATGGATGGAGGGATGGATGGATGGATGGATGGATGGAGGGATGGATGGATGGATGAAGGGATGTCACTGAGCAGTTCTGAAGGAGCCTACAACACCCTCCAAGCTGCCTGAGCAGCACCACTGACTGACTGGGGGGATTTCAGTCTGAGTTCACTTCTGTTGCTGTTTGACATCGTGGATAGTTTGGTTTGCCAGTGCTCCCCTTCTGCTTGCAGTTATTATAATAGGAAAGGGATGTTTTTAAACATGAAGCTCTTGGAACATGAATTTACAGTGTTTTATGACAACTAGCTGACCATTCACAGTGTTGGTAGCTGCTGGATTCTAAGTAGGCAGCACAGTAAAGGGGGTGGTGACTTTTCTAGACCGCTCATTGTGTCTGGATCTCATCATCTTTTTTTCTTGTGTATTTTCAGAGGCAAAAAGACTGAACACCACTTCAAAAAAATTTATATTCTGCTGATTAATATATTTGATAGGAAAGGGATCTGCTTATTAATGATTAGATTGTGTGTACACATGCCTATCTGCAGTTTTGTTTACTTGCATGCTGAAGGACAGCATCTCCTCTGTTTGCTCTTGTAGTTAGAAACAGTTTTAGACCATTTTTCAAGCACTGCAAATTCCGTGCGTTGACCCTGAAACTTTTTAACTTTTCGCTTGGCCTGTAAGAGATTTTAAAGAGATACTGTAGATGTTACTGCTACATTTGGCTTTGTTAGCATAACTAAATGAACCTTCAGAACTACAACAGCTGTGTGTATGTTACTAATTCCCCTTCAAACTTTATCAACCCCGTATTTACAGAGAGTGACAAGCCACGGACAGGAACAGGTGAACCAGTTCTGAGCTTGCACTACAGTACAGAAGGAACAACCACAAGCACAATAAAACTGGACTTCACTGATGAGTGGTAAGAAGTTAAATGTGGTTTTGGCTGGTTCATGATCAGCACGTGTCAATAATACCTGTCAGGCACACCTATAGGTAAATTGTTTTCCCTATGATTAATTGTCTGGTTTTAGGTGTATATAGACAATAGGAAATAGCTGGAGTCCATAATGCATTCTTAACATAGGCCAGCTATACTTTAACATGAAATTTATACAAGAGGAGGGTTTTTTGGGTGTATTTGTTGTGAATCTCTTTAATGCAAACATAATTTGAAATGTGCTGTTTTTATCAAACCCTGGCATAATATCAGTGTATTACAAAGCAGGGCAGTGCAGTGGTGGAAAGGTGGTCCATTTCAGTTCTCTGCTCTGCCAGACTTCTCATATGATATTCTGCAAATTAGTCCTTCTGTGGCCCATTCCTGAGTTGTAAAACACTGAAACTAGTATTTCTGTGCCTAAGGAGTGTTGATGGATGTGGACTGCTTAGGTATTGCTGTAATGACATCCTTTTCAGATAATAAACACACTGTCTAATGGCCTGACTTACTTGTTTTGCATCAAATTCTGTCAGTAGAGCATCTCAGGATCTCCCAAGATAACCACAATCCCTGATTTATTTCATCTTACTTCTATTCCTTTCCTTGTGTTTTCAAAATTATTGTAGAAGACAGCAACTAGAAATGCTTGCTGGCATTTGTTACTGCAGGGGAGAAACAAAACCAGAACTCAAACACATGTAGCTACTCTAAAGTGCTGTGGCTTTAGACATAAAATATACACTTTGATCACTGCAGTTTGGAAACTTCAGACAGTGATTCATAAGCATGAAGATTTTGCCTGTGTGAATCTGAATATTCAGAGTCCAAATCCAGCAAGCTTTGAAAAAATTCGTTTTGCCGTAATGCTTTTAACTAATTCTGAGTTTAGTTTTGTGGTCATAGCTGTTTAATGTTTTAGGATAAGCAGATTTCGCAAGATAAATCAGTAAAGAAGCCAAACATGGTGCTCAGTGCACTTAGTGGAGCTTTGGTGGTGGGTACTGTTGGCAGAGGTTCAGAGGAGGGTTATGTGGGGAACTGGGAACAGGGAAAAGCTGCTGTGGAAGTGGAGGGCAGGCCTTAATGTGATGGAGACACGGGGGCTTGGTTTGCTCTCTCAGAAACACCCTCTGCATGTAACTGGTGGTGTGAAAAATAAAACACAGTAATAAGTGAATGTGAATTGAGCATTGAGCTGGAAAGGAGATTCCTAAGAGCCAAAAAAAAAAAATAAATCTTAGTGTTTAGACCAAGATTAAGTTTATAAAATGAGGCATGAAATGGCAAAAATCCTTGATTTGGTGTCCAGCAGTTCCCTTCTTGACTTAGAAGAAATACTGCAAGGACTAGCAAAACCTTCCCCCAGTTCCCCAAATTCAGGACAGCAAGGAATGAATGAGCAATGAATGTTGCTCAGCATGACTCAAAGCTCCCAGTTAATTTAACAAATGAAAGTATTGACTCTCAAGCACTAGATTCTCACAAATTTAGACTAAACATGATCTGTGCTGCTTCTAGCAATTGTGGCATATAAAGTATTTGCTAATAACATAAGTAGGATGTTTCTAAAGAGACAGTCTGAAGTCTTGAGAATCATCCTCATACATCTTTTTTTCGTGCTTTTGTCCAGTGATTTGCCTCAGTTTGAGGCCACATCAAGATGAGGGAGGGACAGGAGGGACTGAGAGACCTCAGCAACAAGACTTTGCATTTCCTAAAAGATCTTTGCTAGAAAGTCTTGAAAACATTAGTTTTGATGACATTCAGGACAGCATTTTATGTATTTCCTGAGGATTCATTTTCCTTATTGTAAGCAGAAATTGGTGTTCACAATAGTTATCTGAGCATGAATGGGGAGTAAATGTCAAATGCCAGCTTATAGTAAATCTTGAGAAACAACAGAACTTTGAGAACTGAATGTCAAAATGTACAGGAATTATAATTAATGGTGAAGGACCTGGAGAATTTTATCTGAATCAAATTTTTTAATTGAATGGGATAAGATTCTTTATTAGTGCTCAGCTGATAGCTTGTCACACCTCTAATAAGATCTCTGAATATACCTGTAAAAAGTGTGCAAATAGTGAAAAAGACTGAATCCTTTTGAGTTCTCACAGTATTTGGAAAAGCAACGGAGAAATTCTTGAAAGGCCAAACAGAAAGGTAGGAAGGAGAGAAACAAGGTTCTGTGATGCAGAGGAATAGTGGGATGAGTGGCAATGGGCATAATAAAGGAGAATTTTGGAATTGCTTGGAGGCTGTAGGTGCTGCCAGGAGCTGTGGAATAGAGACTGCAGTGAGAAGGGTGATGGTTGTCAGGCTGTGCTGTTGCAATGATCTGATCTGTTTCACATTCTGATCTCACATTCTTTTCTTTTCACATGCACTGTGACAGGAGCAGCACAAACTCGAGCTCTAGAGGGAGTGGATCTCACTGCAAAACTGAAGGCCAAGAAGACCCTGTGAAAACAAAGCCTGAAGGTGAAGAAACACGTAAGACACAGCCTTGTTTCTGTAATGCTGAGTGAGGCAAAGGGTCTGCTCTCAGGGGCTCAGGACTCTCTCTGCACACCATGGGAGTCTCACACACATCCATGGGAAGGCAGAATCCAGCCATCCCAGAGCATGAATTCTTTCAGGAAAGAAAAGGACCCCGCTCTGAGAGAGCTGCAAATAAATATAAACAAAACTAACTTCTCTCTCTCGAGTTCCATAACCATTATTCTTTTTTCTGAAGGACATACCGTGCCACAATTTGTATCAAAAAGTAACACAACTGCAGTTTGCAATCAGAAGTGAGCGCTCAGTATCTTGTTATTTTTGTTTCAGGCTCTCACTGTGTTTTGTTACATGTGGCTCTCTTGCCCCATTCGTTGCCAGAAGGGCAGTCAAGTCAAATGACTCCTTCCAGAGAAATGTTTTGGTTTTTTTTAAAAATCCCTTTTAATAGAGGGATGACTTAATTTGTCTCCATAAATAATAGCTTTCAGTAAGTGATCATTTGTATCACGAGTATTAATGCTACTTTTGCAGCTAAAGTTCTCATAGCATAGGATGTCAAGTATATTAAGGAGCAGTTTTTCTGTGTGAGAGTATTGACCTGTTCAGCTAGATGGGTTCACATACACTGACTTTTATGTGACTGGTGTCTGAGATCTAGTAAAGGGACATATGGACTTTGAGGGTTTGCTTTGGCTGGTTTGACCCAGGAGTGCTGAAATCCTTGGGACTTGTTTGCATTAATGATGTGCATCTGCACAAACTCATGTGATTGACTGTGGAGTTGTTTAATTCAGGAGCTGCTGATGAATCTCACAAGGAAGATGCAAGTGCTGAAGAACTGAAACCTACAGAGGAAGCTGTAGAGACAACAGAAGCAAGTATGTATCTGTAATCCTTTGAATAGTCATAGGAAGAGTTAGGGAATGAAAAAACAGATTTTCAGTGTGGATTCAGTATGCATAATTTAACTTCTGTGACCATTTCTAGTGTCTCCTAAAATAGAGTATAATCATCAAGGGTGGACTGACTTTCCCCAATATTTTCTGTTAGCTGCATCAGACAAACCTGGCCCTGAGCATCCTGGAATTCAACCAGAAAAAAACGGCCCCAGTGCTGGTGCTGCCTCCGGGAATGCAGAGGGAGAAGCCTCCTGTGAAAAGAGTGTGAGCCAGGACACTGCACATCAAAGTACTGAATCCACTGCCAACTCGCTTGCTGCAAACGATGAACCTCAGTCACACCCAGAATCCTCAGGGCTTGCAGCTGCAGATGAGTCCTCCACCAGGACCTCAGCCCTGCAGGAAACCGATGACAGCGACGATGATCCCGTTCTCATCCCGGGGGCCAGGTATCGAGGAGGGCCCGGGCACAGGTAAGGGCAACACTGCCCTCTGCTCTTGCTTGGCAAAAAGGCTTTTTCTTCTTTCTTTTCTTTTTGTTTGTTTGTTTGAATGGCAGATCTAGAAACTCATATCCTTAATTAAAATAAGCTGTCCTTTGACAAATAGCTAGGAGCTTGATGGCTGAGCCTATTTATAAGATATGTATAATTGTATTTTCCCTCCTAGCCAGGCAGGCTCCTACAGATCTAATACCTGTTTGTGCTTATGTCTTGACTGCTGAATGCCTCAGTGCTAAACATTTGCAGGTTATTTTTTATTATTCTCCCTGTAGTATAGAAAGTTCATAAATTTGTGTGCATTTTCTTTCAACTATACTTTAGATGTTCTTACTTTGGCAAAGCAAGAGTTTTAACTGCTGTTGTTCAGCAATGCTGTGTTTGTAGTACCTAAACTAAGACTGATGTGTTCAATTTTTCACTCTTCTTTTTCTCTGAAACTGTAATCCTTTTCCTTCTTTTGGTTATTGGGTATTAGTGTGTATGTCAGTAAAAAGAAAGATAGACTACTAGTTGTTATTAAAAAAAGACATATTTAGTAAGCTTTGTGCTTATTTTTTAAAATATAAACAGCTGTACATACTTGTTTAATCATTCAGTAAAAACTTAGCCCACAGTTTGATGTTCTTGCTTTAACACTTTCGTTCACTAATCTCAATTCTTGGGCTTTTTGAAGCTGTGATAATTATTGAAGCAACATCTCTGTTGTGAGATGTAAGACAGTACCTTTTTTTACCAGTTTCACGTGTTGTGTAACCTGGTGTCAGATGCCTTAGCTTTGCTCCTATCCTGTTCACAGGCAGTGTCATCTTGCTATTAATTCCTTATGCTAGCAATGCAAATTCTTCCTGGGCATTTACAGTATGCATTCATTAGGAAATCAGGAAGAGTTTAACAGTTGTGTATAGAAAAAGTTTTCAGTAATTTGCAGTGAAAATTCCTAAGCCACCACATTGTCAGCAGTGACCAAAAGAACAGTCAGTGGTTGTTTATTACAAAGCACCAGTAATTCTGCCCACTAAATGACAGTTTTTATGGAGAAGCCAATATATACAGGTTCTGTCTTAATCCATTAGCTTCCCATGCAACACTAAGTAATTGGACATAAATACTGAAGGGCAGAAATATTTTCCACTGCAGAGCCAGCGTTCATTGTGATCCAGTGATTGAAGAGCAAGCTGTGAAAAGCCCTGCAATTTTAATCCCATTTCCATTTTGGGGCAGGAGTCACAGCTTCTCTTCATGCACCGTGTTGTCTCTACAGTGTAATGGTTTTTGTAGTAATGTGATAAGAATGGCACTTCCAGGTATCAAATAGCAGTTACAATTTCCCACTAGTGGGGACATGGTAAATGAAATTACAATTCATCTGATATGCTTTCCTTCCTTCTTTGTGTGCAGGGAGATTTCTTCCTGTAACAGTTTAAATTTATCACACAGGGAAGATCATTCAACTAAATGAACGATATAATTAAAATTCTTTATGCAGCTCTCTGCTCCCAAATAAAATCTGAAAAACAGCTGCTTTGTAGTCAGTGTTGGTCTAGGATTGCCTGCAGGCTTTCATTACTCAGGTTTAGTGCCTGACCAATTCATTTTGCTCTGCTTTTGTGTGTGTGCAGGCAGTGAGGTTTCCTGGTTTAACTTGTGGGCATTGCAGTCCCTCCTGTTCTTGTGGTTTCAGGAGTTCCTAAATGCCCTCTGAGATACTGAGGAAAAGCAAGACATGCTGTGTGTGCTCAGAGCAATTTGTATTTCCACAGAGACAGCAGACACTGGTGGTCTTAAGGGCTGGCTATAAACCCTCTTAGTATTTATATCTCACATGTAATAGAGTGAAAGGACCTGGAAGTCCTCTCTGCTACCACAATGACAGTTGTTACAGCCTGTAATCCCTTTCACAAACTGACCAGATTTATATACAGTGCCCCTGGCCCCGTAAGGAGCAGGACACAAACTCAAAACACTGCTGCTGTAATGGGTATAAATTAACTCAAATTAGTCATTTTGTTCTGTGCTAACATTCTGTTTTGACTGAAATAATTTTTCATGCCCAGTGCTTATCATTGGAATGATGTTCATCCTGTCCATTTTCAGCTCTTGTCTCATTAGACTAAGAGTGCCAAGTTTTTCTCACTCTTAGCAGTAGAAATCTGTGGGTTTCCTGCCATCCTGCTGGTTCCTGTCTGTTCTCCTCCCCCATGTCTCACTTCTCTCCTGAATACAGTAGGGCAGCACCCTGCACTGTTAGGATTTCACTGGGGTTAATTCTGTGAGCGTTACCCTTGGTCTCCAGAGGGTTCCCTGAGACACAAGTCACATCCTTCTGCTCTCTTGCTTAGGGCTGTGTCCCAGGGCTGGCCCCTGGGCAGGCACGAGCTCAGTTAGCACTCTGCACTCTTTCCTGCTTTGTCATTTCTAATTAATGTGTGTTAGCTTTCACCAGAAGGAAGCTCAGAAGTGTGTAACTCAATTTTACACTACTGATTTTCCACCCACCTTTTTTCTCAAGGTCCTTCAGTCCCCTCTATATTCATGAAGTTACCCAAGCTCACATCCTGCATGAATACATTCCCACAGCACTGCCTGCAAGACTGGTGCTTAACTCCACCAGGGTGCTTTCTGTAGGCTTATGGTTTCTCTTTTCTCACTTAGTAAATTGTGTTACCTAACAGCTCCTTTACTAAATCTCATTTCCTCAAGTTTATCTAATAATTTAGTTTCCGATGTATCATCCTGTAAGACAATTAACAGTGTTAATATGTAAGTAATAGAATAGATTTTTTTTCTCTCTGGAATATCTATGGGGGAGCTGCTTTGGGCTTTTTTCCTTTGTGGTTTTGCTTTGTTTTTTTCTTTCTGGAGAAGGTTATAATACTACCCTGCAATAATCTGCCTTTTGTGAACATGTTTTATGAAGTGGGGAAAAAAAAAGTTTAATTTTTCTATAGGATAAAACATAGAAAAGAGGCTGTAGCCTTCTGAAACAACAAAAGCTGTTTGACTAATAAGCCTTTCCCAGTCTATGTGGCATTACTATCTTTTTACTATGACCAATTTATTTTATGCTGGGCTGTGTAACAGCTCCTGGTTACACTGAGGAGAAATTAAGATGAAAGTGTCTCAGAGTCACTTTCTGGCTGTAAAGTACAGCTTTCTCCCCTGAGAAAGGAAGGGTGGATTTCTGCTTCTGTCCTCTGCAAGGGTGATCCTCAGGTGCCTCCTCAGGAAAGGAAGGGGCACAAACGCCCTTTTGGCTGCTCTGTTGGCAGTGCCTGCAGATAAATAAACTGAGGCCTCACTGCTGCATCAACACTGCTGCTCTCACTTCATGGTGGATACACAGTTCAGATTTATGAATAAAATGCTGTCCATTTTGCAAAGCTAATGGTGACAAGGCTTCCACTGTTTGAATTTTATTTGGGTACAAATCCAACTTTTAATGTTTTCAAGTTGAGGATTTGGTCTTTTTCTCTCCTTAGATAATCTAATAATAGATACAAAGGACATAATATATTTTTGGGAATGCTGATAAATCTCAAATCACAATGAGAATAGATGATTTCTCACCAACTAAATTGAAACTGAACCATCAGGAAAGACTGGGCAAGGTTTGCACCTGCCTTAGTATTTTGAAAAGGTCTTAAATAGTAACAGCAAAATGTGTAGGAATATCATGATCCTTTGGTTGGTGGGCTAAGGCAGCTGCATATTGACTAGGAATGAGCTGGGAATTGAGTTTTGACACTCAAGGCCATTTCTTTAAAGGGAATTATTGAGAATGTGGCGTCTGATTTTTTTCACTAGCATTTCTGTGGCCACTGAGCATCACTGTAGGAATGGTCTTCACAAGTGACTAAAAGAAGCTAAATAGTTATTTCATTTTGACATCTCATTGGGTTAGTCAGTACATGTTCTTTTTAAGAAAATGTATAGGGAAATGTACGGAATATCTTTAAATTAAACAGAACACCAAACCTGTTTTGTACAGCTGAATAGTTTTACTAAATGCTAATCAGAGAAAATAACCTTCTGTGCATTTTGGGGACTCCACAGGAAAAGATCCCCTCTGTTACAAACAGGAGGATAGGAATATATTACAAATGTGTGCAGGTCTGCACCCAGCAAAGCTTCCTCAGCTGGGACAGGGCCAGAAGCACAACTTGCCTTAGCACTGTGCCTGTAATCTGTGGGAGGGGGACAGAACCTGAGCAAAGTGTGTGTTCTTCGTGTACAGAGAGCAGGTTTTAATCATTGATCTTAATTTTCACTAATTAGTCCAAACAGCCCCCTGAGGGCTCCTTTCCACCTTCAGCTGAACGAATTTGGGTTGGCCTTTGACAGAAGCTGATCCCCGAGCACAGGCCAAGCCTGGGAAATGTTACAACTGGCAGGTTAAAATCTAAAGGAATATGAATGTAAGAAGGAAATTATTAGGCAGCTGCTTCCCTGTCTGCTCTGAGCTGTGGAGAGTCACTGTACCTGGTGAGATCAACTTTGTGTACTGTTATGTAAGCTGAGTATTTTTGCTGAAATCAAAGTAGTCTTTCATACTGACACACTGAGAAGGAATCCTCTCAGCTGGAATACTCAGAGCACATTTTGTAATAGATGTTAACCTTTTAAAAACGTGATACCCAGTATTTTTGAATGACTTCAGTTGTTATTCCCTTTACTAGATATAATATCAGAGGAACAGCGATAGGTGATAGAATAATGAGGTAATTAATTATTTTATTCCTCCCCTCCTCCTTTTTATTGCCATATATTGGATTTATCAGGTTCTTGTTTCTCATATCTAACTGGCATTTTAAGAACTGCTGTACTTCAATTGCTATGAATTACAGAGCATATTGCTTGAGCTATATTTAGCTGCATGTGTTGCATGGAAATTGGAAAGAAATGGCAGTGTATACATTTAACAACCTATTAACCTTTTTATTGTGTGCCATAGAAATTAATGGAATTTGAAAAGTGTGTAGTTTGTGAAAAGAAATACCTTTTTTATTTTAAATTTAGCTGCTGAGGAACAAGCTATATTTGCATGTGCCACTGCTGACTTGCTTTGTCTGGTAGAGAACATCCAGTTCTAGACAAAAATATAAGAATACATGTATCAAAGGCCATTTATATTTTTTGTCTGAACAAGGTTATGGAACTGAGCCTAATTATTAGAGCTATATTTGGCAATACATATTTAGCAAGACACATGCTAGACCTTATATATTTCTTTTACTGAAGTTAAATGAAAAAATCATTTGATCTCATATTCTTCATTGAAATACTTGAGTGAAGGTGTAGGAACATGAGGCAGTTTGGGGGACTGTGCTTGGCCAACTGTCTGCTGGGATTTAAGTCAAGGGCCATACACAGGAGGAAGGGCACAGAGTCATTCTGGTGATGAAAATTAACATTTGGCTTTCTGTAGCTGGAAAGGCAAAGACTCGGGATGTGGTTCGTTAAAGACTTGCCCTGAGTTCTGTATTTTAAACAGCTACAGAAAAACAGTGCAGATGTGTGTTTCTTTGTCTTATATTTCCATCTTAGCTGCATTTGAAATACCTGGGTTTAACTCTGCAACTTTCTTAGAGGTTCAGGAACCTGTGTACTTTTTGTCCTTTAAATTTCACAAGAGGCATTTTTTAAACATGCTTACCAGGGAGTTCTTTAGCTGGTTCAGCACAGCCCAGGGGGGTATTTATTTCACATTGCTATAAATTTAATATAAAGTAAATTATGCATTCAACATACAATTTTTCTATCAGTCTTTTTTACTCTGATTTTCATTGTCATTTGGCAGCACATCAGGTGAAAACTTTAAAATGTTTTGTGACTGAGAATAGTTGAAACATTGATTGTGTTTGAAGGCTGGGAAATGATCTAGGAGGGAATTACAGTAAACATTTCTTTTTATATGAGCAGCAGTGAAATAGCTTGAGCTTTAGGGCAGTGTCAGTGTGCTGTTAACATAATGGGTTTGCCTTTGTTTTTCAACTATCTTAATGCTTGAAATCTGACAGCAGTAGTAAATCTCTTCCATAGGTTCAGAGGCTTCTAAAGAAACTTGGTTATTTGGTAATTAATACCAGAAATACAATAAAACCTTGGGATCTGTTTTAATATGGTGGTTGTGGATGAACTGCCCCAGGCAGCTGAGCCCCCCAGAGCTTCAGGATCTCCCCCAGGGGAATTGGGGAGAAAGTCAGCAGTGTGAAATAGTGAGAGAAGCCGTGGGTTGGGGGGCAGCCCACTGCAGTGGCTTATTCATTAGTCACCTTCCTGAGCTGGATTTGACTTTGGTGATGATGGCCAGCTTTGGAATTCTTGGGCAGGAGCGTGGCAGCTGGCAGGTGGATTCCTCTACAGCATCAAAGAAGCAATGACAGAGCTTGATCAAGGGGTTGCTGGAATGGTTCAGGTACCCACACACTCACATCATGATAGCAGAGACACAGAATAGGCTGAGCTGGAAGGGACTCACAGGGATCATTGAGTCCAGCTCCTGGCCCTGGAATCACACCCTGTGCCTGAGAACGTTGTCCAAATGACCATAAGGCATTGGAGAAAGAGGGTCTAAATGAATGGCTACAAGCCTTAGGTTCCCTGCAATTGTTTTGGACAGGGAAAATAGTTCAAACAAGAAGATGGCAACAGGATGGGAAAAAAAATAATACCTTAGAGATGGAAGAGCACAAGAGAAGGAACCAGGGTTTGTGGTACTCAGCACTGGGAGGTGTCCCTGCCCTGGCAGGGGGTTGGAACTGGCTGATCTTTAAAGTCCCTTCCAACCCAGAGCAGTCTGCTGGGGAAAACACAGTTTGTCTGTGTGTAAGCAAATCTGGAAACTTGGGAAGTGCCAAAAGCCTGGAGGGATCAGTGGTGAGCTGGGACAAGAGGGATGGGGAGAGGAAGCAGGGGCAGCTGCTGCAGCCCAGCTCAGGGCCCGGGGGGGCTGGGAGGACAGACAGGGCTATCCAGGGTACCAGAGAAACCTTATGGCACCCACTGCAGTACTGTCCTTTCACAAACAAACTGGTTACTTAATTGTGCAAATTGTACAGATTTTTGTTCGAAAGAAATCCTCTTTATGCTCCAGAATTTCTAAACATACAGAAAATGCCCTGTGTGCCAATTTTATTTATTTTAAGGCGCTTAACTTACATGTTTACATCTTTTCCATTTCTCTCCGTGTATAATACATAGCTGTGGGTCAGTCTGCATCACAGGATTTTTGTGGGAGTTTTTTGTTGGTTTTAAATTGAAAAAATATAATGGCTTCACCTCTAAGTCCCTATTCCACTCATCTCAGGCTTAATTTAAATGGGCTTTTGATAATTCATATTTACAATAATCGACTCTGAAGGCTCCAAACGTGGCTGATCACGAGGGGCCAGGCAGAGACTCCACCCTGCAGGTGTATCCCTTGCTGGAGCTGGCTGAGCAGTGCCGACACCACGTGCACATTTTCCTCCTTGTCTGGCATTTTGTGCTTGGAAGGACAGGCAGTTTGGAAGGGAAGCAGCAACTCCCAGCCAGGCTCAGCTTCAGCTGAACTCCAGAGCAGTACCAATTGCACAGCATGCTTCTCTACCCACTGATGCTCCAAGTGATAAGGCTGCTCTCTGAATTCCTGTTGGCACAGACTGGAATTGCTTCTCACAAATACAAAGGAAAATTACAACGCCATGAAAACAGATATGTTGGATTTCAACATCTTTTTTGTGTGTGTGTGACTAAAAAAATGTATATAAAATCAGTAGTTACGAGAAAGTAATTCCTCCCAGAGAGAAGCTTTTTTCCCCCAGTGTTCTCTGTTCTGAAAAGCCATGTGATTGGGCTCATCTTTATCTTTTCTGGAGCAGCCTTGCCTGTGCCAGGTCCCTGCTTGTTGCAGGATGTCACTGGAGGGCTCGATAACAGCATCACAGTTAGAGCCATGTGTGCTTGGCTGCACTCTCCCTGTTGAAGGGAATCATCAGCCTTACAAGATAAATAAATACAAATCCAGCCATGCGTTTTAAAATAAAGCCCCAAATCAGGATTTTTAAATTCAGAGCTCGATTTAGTTGAAAGACAGTTTTTACCAAAAGTTGTTTCTGTGCTTCTGCCTTTTTTTTTTTTTAAATATGCATGATTCTGATTGCTGAGTAGTGTTGAGGTTTTTTTGTAATGTCTGCATAGTCAAGCCTAGGAGAATTTAGAAGAGGAGATTAATTTTCTAGAGATGTTTAGATGAAAAATTATGCAAGAAACTACTTTGCCTTACCAATTAGTTACATTAATACCATCTTCTAATCCCAAGACTTATTACTGCTACCCAGCAAACAACCCTTGTGAAAGAGCTCAGACAGGTCTCCCGCTTTGTCAGGCCTAATGATGTTTAACTTCTCAGCTTTTTCACTGCACACCTTTAATTCATCAATGTAGCTAAATACAGCAGGAACACAAACAGCAGGCACACAGGGGAGGGGTGTGGGGCACCAGGGGGGCTCTGAAGCCAGGCGGGTCTCACCGTGCTGAGGAGCTGTGTGTGCTCTTGCCAAAGCTGTTGTCAATAATTAAGAGCAGATATTACACGATCCTTGCTTTTCCCTTCTCACACAAAACCCATCCTTTTTTAAAAGCAAGTGCAAAACCAAATATGTACATGTAATTGTTGAAGGCTCCAGTAAGTGTTTGATGCAGCCTGTCATGTACGTGCCATCCTTTTCCCTTCATGCAGAAGTAAACTGGTGAGGAGGATAATCCTGTGATCTTCAAAGCACAGCACACAAAGAACATGGGCTTCTGTCCCCACCCCACTCCACTGTAGGAATATGTTGCTAAGAACCCTCTTCTGAAATCTGTTGAAGATTAAAGTTGAAACTCTGTGTATTATAAGGACTAACTAACATATACAGTGCGTTTATTTAGTGTAGTAGAAGAAGGAGGAACTAGGAAATTACAGATTTTGAGGAAAGCTCTCACCAAGGAAATAGTAGTAGTCTATTTTCCCTGGAACTGTTTGCTAGGCAAACATCTAAGAAATATATTACAATAAAGAGCACATTGATAAGTGGATCTTTTGGCTAGTGCTTTCAAATCTCTTCCAGTTTCTATTTAAAAAAGTCCTAACATTTATGTTAAAAGCTTAGCTGTATGAAGTTATCTGTCTCAGTATGACAGTTTGTGTTTTGTTTGTTCTTATAATAAGTCTGTATTAATGACTCGTTGCTGGCATTCATTTTCCTTCTTTGCCTAGCTGTAGGGTAACACTTCACCTTAACTCTCTGGTGCAAAGATTAAACAAAAATCTGAGCAGATCACTGGCTGAGAAAATGAGTTATGAGATAGATCTGGTGGGGCTTTTTTCTGGAGTGAAGGACTTGTTGCTGGAGTCTCCAGGATCAGTGACTAAAACAGTAAACAACCTCAGTGTGAACAAATTCAGGTTACTTTCTGGAAGCAGTGTGCTGAGGTTCCAAATGTATTCTGTTCTGGCTCAGTTTACTTTTTAGGATCGTAGGAATTCCTTGCATTCTGCTAAAATCTGTACCTGGTCCTTCCCAAGAGTGGCATTCCCCTTGGTCTGTGTCCAGGACTTCAAAGCTAACAACAATCCTGATCAGGAATAACAGAAAAAAAACTAGGTGCGGCTGCTGGAATGTGATGCTGGAATTATGGGCATCTGCAAACTGATGAGCTGAAGAGGAAAAGTTTGGCACCAATTAATCCAATTGCAGAAATTAATCAAAAAATAGATTCCTGGCATTAAACATTCACAAACCAAAATACGTAATTGAGCTTTTTTCCTCTGTTACTCTAGGAAATCTTCAGCTAACATAAGGGGTAGCTGCTGCAATAGTTGATCTCAAATCATCTCTTGCCTTAGGAACTTCTTAAAAGCTGTCTAAACCCTGAGTATTGTCATACAGAAATAGTGAAGAGAAATACGTGGGACACAATTTTTTGGAAGAACAAAATCACACTGGAAGGTGCACTAGATCCTTAATAACTTTATAAAATTTAAGGACTTCTGTTTTGGCCTAGATTCTTCCCTTCAGAGTTTTGCTGCCTCATCGTGAGCGTAGGGTATCTCTAGCACTGAAGAATAAAATAGCATGTGAATTTTGCCAACAGCTGGAGTTTGTTCTACAGAGGGGGAACAAAACCTGGCATCACTTTGACATTCCACTGTCTTGCATGCTACTCTCGTTCTGAGCCAGGATGGAAAAACCCTCAAGTCTGTGATCTTTACCTTTGGGATAACGTTGATGTTTCGGGCTCTATGGGGAATGTGTTTGAGTGCCTAATGACTGCTCTGTAGCCCAGCCCAGTGCCTGGGGCCGGGCTCTCAGGGCTGCCCTCCTTGCCCTCCGCAGGCGCTCGGCCGTCGCCCGCATCCAGGAGCTCTTCCGGAGGAGGAAGGAGAGGAAGGAGATGGAAGAGCTGGAAACGCTGAATATCAGACGGCCCTTAATCAAGATGGTTTATAAAGGGCATCGGAACTCCCGGACGATGGTACGGACTCTCTGCCTGCTCCGGGGGCTGCAGGGGTTTCATGGGGTGAAGCGGTGTGGCCACCCCTTCGTGTGCTTCCCACAAAGGACACTGTCATGCATTTTTCTTCTGTATTCAGTTGTAAGGCACGTCATTTGCTCTAAATGAAAATTAAAATTAATGTGACTCGTGTCACTGCGCTAGGCAGTAAGTTTTCTTCTTGAGTTTAAGACTCTCTCTTAACTTCCTTGGAAATTTTGGGTATTTTTCTTAACTTTTTCATTTTTTCTGTCAGCTTGAGCGGTATCAAACGTGCCTACCTTCCAAATTACGATTTAATCCTCACTTTCCCTTCCAAGCTCTTTAAAGTTAAAGATTAAATAATAATTTCAAACACCTTGGAAGGGAAAGTGAGGATTAAATCATAGTTTTGAAGAGCCTTGACGTCTCTGAATTAAAAAAAGGAACTAGTGCTAGTTATTAAATCACAACCTGGCTCCTCAGTACTTCTGCCTTTTTCATACAAAATGCTGTGTTTTAAGAAAAATGCAGTTACTGTGTTTGTTAAAACGATGGTGCATGAACCCCAAATGCTGTTTTCCTTGCTCTTTGTTTCTCTGCTTTTTACAGTCTTTTGAAGATGGGAAGTTCTGAGCCCCCCACCTCCAAAAGCAATTTTCTAGAGTTTGTGTGAATAGCTCTGATTACACTGGGGAAAATGCTTCAATAAATGCATATTTCAGTCCCCACGAGCAACAGGGCTTAGAATAAACTTTGATTAATGGCAAGGAGTTTTGCACTGTATTTCAGAAATCAATTTTAATTGCTCATTAATTCAAATGTCCTAGCATCGAGCATTTTGTAGTTAACAGATATTAAAAGTGAGCTCATCTAAGGGATCTTAATTCAATCTCCATTTGCATATGTGTTGTTATGTAGACAGTTTCACAGATGCTGTTGTTTGGTTTCACATGAGCACTTAGGACAAGAAACCCACCCAGTGAAAGCCAATGTGATTTTCCCTGTTGGTCTCTGGTCACAAACTTCACTTTGATTTACTGTCCTGAGTGAGACCCTCCTTCCTGCAAGGCAAAGGCTGATGATAATTTTCTTTCAATATATACACATGGTGAATTAAGGTTATGAAGGCAAATTGAATAATCCTGATACTTCCTTACTTTTGAGAACTCAATTCGGCAATCTTACATGTTTTTCTAGTAAGCATATTTAAGTATAATTCTTACATTGTCAGAAAACAAAAGATAAGTATCATTATATTGACGTTTGCTTGCACCATTGGTGGGATTGGAATGTTTCTATAATCTTGTTTTCTTTCATATATATGACATTTTCCCTTTATTCCACTTGTCCTAAGTCCAGAGTCCCCCTTTTAAAACATGGGCTGTAAAGTAACTTTTCTTCAGTGGAGCACCTGAGTGTAAAAGATAAATGGGATAAGCTCTGCATTCATAGAGTAGGAGTGAATGTGTATGTGAGTTTGAAAAAACCCAAAAGTTTTAAATGTGAATTCCAATTCTGTTTATTTTTCTGGTGCTAAAATTTGCGTTTATGAATATTAGAAAGGGTTAGATAAGAGAATACAAAGGAAACAGGAAGAGGTCATCATTGAAAATTAAAATATAAAGTTATTTATTATTTGAGATAATTTAGATGTAACAGGATAATGAAAATATATATTATGAGGAGCTACAAGACAAAAGCTGCCTAAAGATTAAACTATTGGAATTCTCTACAGAATTCAGGAATGCTGTTTCTCTGGCTTATTTTTAGACATCAGGATGACTTTTTTGCACTGACTGCAATCATTGGTACAGATTCTGCAGACAAAGATCTACCAAGCCTGAAATTTAAAACTGGACATACGTAGGCTGGAAATAAAGTATATATTTTTAACAGTGTTAAGGGTTCAACTTACTAATGTGATTCTGCATCAAGATAGCTGAGGCAAAGCACAGGCCAGGACAGTGTCCTTTTCTTCAGTGCATTTTCTGAGGAAACTCCAAAAGGAAAGATAAGGATAAAGATTTTCTTTGGAGCTTTGTTCTGATGCATCACTTGGAAAACAATTCATAGCAGAATTCTGGGTAGGAGGTGCTGGTAGCCCTTAAAACAATATTCCTGCATACAGACCTACCTCCTTCCTCCAGCACAAACACGAGGCTGTGGTGGAGCTTTCGGCTCACATCCCATGGCTCAGTTTTTTGCCTGTTGTTGTCTCTTCTCCCTCTGCCACCCCACCCCACCTCTCACCCTGCAGATGACACAGTCCCATGTATTTAACAATGGTGATTTCTGAAGAAGGTTCTTACCATTAGTGAAGGAAGTGACCCATTCTTGCTTGTTCAGACTAACTGTTGGGCATCATTTAGGTTACAGCTTTTTAGGAAGGGAGGGCAAGAGGGCCCTTCTTGGCACGGAAAGATTATTCTATATTTAGCAAAACTAATAGTTGTTTCTTGGGAAAAAAGTATTCTAGGGTGGCTTTTTTTGGCTCACAAATTGAATAAGCTACATTCTTTCAGGCTGTGATCATAAGGGTATCTTGAATGTAGCAGATGTGGCATAGTATCAACATTATATTTCAAGGAAATGGTATCTGATACTACTACCGTTTTTCCTGGCTTGCAATTTCAGTAATTTTCATTCTAATGCTACTCTGTTTCATAGGACAGACTGCTTCAGCTGCTGTCAGCTCCAAAACTCATGAGATTGCAGATCTGTGAAACTCTCAAGGAGTTTCAGTTTTCCCACCAAATTAGTAAATACACAAATAATAGATAACACATTCACTACACAATTATTTAATTATTTAGAAATAACATTTAAGAAATATAAATAGTATAGTTAATATAAGTAATGTGTGAATCCATGCACAAATATTCAGATAATAACATTGTTCTTATAATACTATGGCAATACCATGGTTAGGGATAGGAATGGGAACAAAGAGGGGAAAGAAGTGTAGATTATTGACTCACTTGTCTCCCAAAGACTTTTTCAAGTCAAGTACACTTCAAGTTAGCTGTCTTGTCATTGACTGTGTCTGCTGTTTTGTTCAATTCTCAGAGTAAGGGCCAGGCCAGTCTGGCCACCACAGCATGGTGAGCAAACGTGTGCCCAGAACAACCATGCTGGTGAGACCAGGAATGTCTCCCAGAGCTCTAGACAGCAGGTTCAAATGCCTGCTGAGTTACAGCCCTTCACAAAGGAAAGGAAACAGATCATGCAATAAATCATTATATAGCACAGTAGCCTGCAGCATGAGCACAGTGTTTCCTAAACCCCTCCTTTGCCTTTTGCCATCATGGGATGGAGAGAAGGAGAAAGGCAGAACGTGACAGGAAGCCTTTGCTGTCTCTGCTGAGACATTCCCATTCCAAGGGGCCCTTCCTTCCATCAGCCTCCCTTGGTGCTGCCAGAGCTTCCTGCAGGAGCCTCCAGGAGGGAAAAGCTCAAGTGTCACTTCACCAGCTGAGGGGCAGTTGCACTGAGGGGTATCCGGTTTTCTGAAAGCTACCCAAGGACCTTGGATCTTTCCTCAGTCCAAGCCCAGTTGTGTTCACTCACACACAGATGAGCACACTGTAAATCACAGTTCTGGGCTGGTGAATTTCCTCCCATCTTTTCTGGTTTGTGAAAAATCCTTGAGTAATGTGTGCATCTTTCATGCCGAGATGATTGCCACGGTATTCTCAGAGCTGCACAATTTCCTTCTTCAGATGTTCTCCACTCAGAGAGTCTTCCTTGAATGTTTAATTACAGCCAGTTATAATCCAGGGTCAAACTACTGCATTAACAACAACATTACTGAGGATTTAGCTGTAGGCCAAATCCAAATATTATCCCATTAGGCTTTCTGATAGGTGATTCAAAAATTAATGTAATTTGTGTGGTGCTGGTGTAGTCAGTGCAAAGTAAAATTCCACAGAGTGGCCCAAGATGCCAGAATGACCTTCAGGGTGAACAGTAGACCCTCAAAACAACTCCCTGCCTTTGCAAGACCAGTTTTACCTCACTCTAAATACATGCACAGCAACATGTGTAATTTAAAAAAAAAAAAAAAAAAAGAATTTTAAATAGTCTATGTTGGCCATGTACTTTTTGTTGATAACATGGGAACACTTTTGATAACGAGACAAAAGTCAGCCAGACCACTCCAAACCTTCTGCTCAAACACATCAACAAAGTAATGATGGAAACAACTGTAAGCTGTGTCATAAAAACTGGGGTATTATTGGTTCCACTGGCAGGGAGAGATGCTTTACTTTCACCTGCTGTTAGCTGAAGGGTCACTTCAACCTGCATACCTTCACTGTTCAGTGATTCATAACTTTAGCTTTGGCACTGGGCTAAGAGCTCTTACTTCTTATCTGATTTGTTATAGAAGGGGGAGGAGAAAAAAGTTCCTGAGTTTGATTTCATGACCCTTTTTTGTCTGTCAGATCCTCTTAATTCCCACCATCCAAATTTCATAAATCCACCCCGGGATTAGCCTTCACACACTTTAACTCACCAAACTCTCCTAAAAACCCTTTCACATACCCCTCTCTCCAGGATCCTTCCTGTCACTTTGGAAAGTGACGGATCTGCTGACATTTATTTTCAAACTTCCCAGTCTGCCCTAACTCTTTTTGGTTTTATTTTTGTTTCTGTTAACAGCTACTTTGCTCTGAACATCTATAACCTTCTGAACTTTTTGTTTTTCAGTCATCCTTTAAATGTTTCATTTGAATTTTCTTAAATCTTGTACCTGCATATGCAAGGCTCTCCCCTCAGCAGCAGGAAGGGGTGTGTGCTCTGAGCTTTTCACTGGCTAGTCTTAATGAAGTAATTTCTGTTTTCCCTGCAGATAAAGGAAGCCAACTTTTGGGGATCCAACTTTGTCATGAGTGGTTCAGACTGTGGCCATATTTTCATATGGGATCGACACACTGCTGAGCATCTCATGCTGCTGGAAGCTGATAATCACGTGGTGAACTGCCTTCAGCCTCATCCCTTTGACCCCAGTAAGATCATCATTCTTCACACTCTGCATGTTCAGGTTGTCTGTAGTGTCTTAAGCTCTGTGCTCAACAGAGCATTGCAGTGATTAATGAGCTACTGTTCGTTTTTTCCCATAGAAATTAGCTAATACTGCTTTTAATTTCGCCTCTTACTAATGACCTTTGGCCCTTAAAACCCTCCTTACTCAGTAATGTATTGAAATGAAACCCTTATTGACATAGTATTTATAGGAATGTTGTCAGATGTAATAAGAAGAATCCCCATTTCTTGCTGCCCTCAATGCATCAAATGTTTTCCATGACACTAATGAGGGAAATGTGGGGTCACTGAAATGCCAGCAGCACTTTGGGAATTTTTATTGGAATCTGGTCTCTACTTGGCTCTGTGTATAAAAAACTGGGAGAAGGGGGTGTCCCCATCTCACTGGCTTTGTGAGATTAGAATAATTAATATAATTCATAGAAATTCCATTAATTTGTATTTAGAGGAAAATATTTATAGAAAAGACAGACCAAAGTAATAGAAGGAATCAAACACAGCTGGAAAAGCTGAACCATTCTGCAACCTCTGGCACAGTCAGAGAAAGTATTTGTGTTATTTCTTTTTTCACAGCTTAGATGGCTGTATTATAACAGTCAGCTACAAATAAAATAGCAAATAAAGTTGTTGTAATAACACCAAAAGAGGCTGGGGTTTTTTTGGACAATTTGGGGAAACATGGAATGCTGCCCTACATCGGCTCAGCCTTGAACTTTTAAATTTTTAATGACAATTGGGTTCCTGTACATGTCCTGAGGGTGTGGCTGGGCTGGATACCTCCTTTGGGAGCACCTTTCCAAGGGCCCCCAGTGCTCTGCTGCTTTCTTGTTGGGGTGTGACTCTCTCCTTGTCACACACTGAAAATGCCATGAAGGAGGGGTCAGTCTCCTTCTAGGACAGCTAATCCTGTACAGTTTTCCAGCTACTGAGATGGTTCTGTGGAATTTTAATTCCTGTGGTGGTTTTTGTGCAAAGATCTAGAGAGTGTTCTGCAGCTTTTTTGTTCTTCATATTTTAGTAGGTGTTTGTAAGAACACCCATTGCATCTTCGTGTTTAAATATCAAAGAGATATACATGAAATACACTGAAATTATCAAATGTCAAAACACATTTGAAATTATCTTGGTCCTGCCTTTGTATCTGGGTGTGCAAATCCTAAGGCTTGATTATTAATGTATGTATATACTTACCAGGCCATCAGCAGAAATGCATTAGTAGTGGCTGGGTTTGCTTATACTTTCTGCTTCTATCTTTTGCATGCTTTGCTGCTTTTTTTCATTTAAAAAAGGAGGCTGTTGATGTTTGCATGTGTTTTCTTCATGTAAGACATAACACACTTAATTTAGAATCATTTACTTCTAGTTCTGGCCTCTTCGGGTATTGATTATGACATAAAAATCTGGTCACCATTGGAAGAATCCAAGATTTTTAACAGAAAACTTGCAGATGAGGTAAGAGCCTTTCCTCCCTTCTCACAGTAATGTTGCATCTTCGAAGGCTATAAAAGCCTTTGGTACAAATTGCTGATACTGAATTAGCAGAGTTATTTAATGCTCAACAAATGAGCTACAAATACAAAGCTGCCCTTTAGAACAGTCAACTTTCGTACCCTTGGCAGCACACAGAGGCACTTTGCCTTTCATCAGCTCTCCTAGAAACGTAGTCTGGAATACATGGAAGGAGCTGGAACAAGTGTGAACAGTCAGATATAGAAGGAAAACAGGCAGGAATTAATAAATGAAGGTGGTGCCTGTCTCTAAACAAATAAAGGAAATACAGTGATATACAGAGGAAACAGAGAGTGCAAAAATCAATCCTATTAAATGTTCAGTGGCATAAAAGGGAGTTAAGGTTAAGGTTGCAAATTGGGAACTTTGTGGGATAAAGCAAACATTGCAAGCCCAGTTAGTTGTAGGAGTCTGTATGTAAAAATTATGTAAGAGTTGTTTTGTGCCCCCAGAGCAATAACTGTATATATATATATATAGCAACTGGCCTGGGGTGGTCATACAGCTACTGCTGAGTAATCATACTAGTGACTTGCATAACATCATTTATTAAAATGTTACATGTTTTTCTTTAAGTAATATTGTAGGACAGGTTTGGTTGTGGGGTGGCTGGGCTGGGTTTTTAGTGAAATCTCTTGGGCAGCAGGGATACAGAAGAGCAGAGGGTACCTGATTTCTATTTCTCTGAGTAGTGCTACACATATTTTAAACAGAAACCCACAACCCTTAGTCACCACTCCACAGCCCCTGAAAAAAACCCCAAACCATCCACTTACAGGTTTTGAGCCTTTGCCATTGTTTTAGCAGTTGTAACACTGAGTGAAGTGATACTGCTTTGTATATTGTATGACAGGTTTAGTCTGTGATGCCTTTGGGGCTTAGAAATAAACATAAAGGTGTGCTAAAAGTAGTTACTGTATAGTTACTTCTGTCACTTGATTTTTAATGATAACAAAATATTTAGAGGTTTGATTATTTTATCTTTAACAAAAATGGTGGAACTTTCAGAACCATTGACCGCAGTGCAGTTTGTAATTGTACAAGTTTTTTATATTTTAATTTAAGCCCTGGATTGAAATACCCATGTAGAGGGCAGGAGATGTTTGTTCATAGCAGTAAAACAGTTTTCCCCATGTTAAGATTAGGCAGAGTAACATAGCTGGGCTGAATTTTCCATGCAAGGGAAGGTCTAGGTAGAAAGCATTGTGTCTGGGGACACTGAGAGAGGCCGTGACCTCAGTGAATAGGAAAAGACAGCAGGGATGGGAACAAACCCGAACAGGGAAAAAGCACCAGAAGCAGCTTGTCAGGGGGTGTTGCTGATGCGGCACTGGAGAAATAGGGGGTGAAAGAGGGAAAACCAGCAGCCTGCTGTCTCAGTTTGCTTCTTTAGGGAGTGATCAGCTGTGCAGGGTGCCTGGGGAGCAGCCGAGGGTGACAGCAAAGAGGGGATTTGGCTCGGCTGGGAGAAGGGCCCTGCAAACATTTGCAAGAACGTGCTCCTTGCAAGAGGACCAGGCTTGGAGAAGGGAGTCTCAGGGAGAAAAAGAAATGCATTACTTTCCTGGCTTACAGCAGTTCATCTGGGAGGAAGGACTCAAGAATGGGCAGAACTTTTCTCCACCTAAAAAAATTTATGTGCTCAGTGATAGATGAAAGAACGCAGTTTGAAAGCTGAGAGACAAGCTACAGTGTGGGATTAGGACTTCACAGGGAAGGAAGGACTGAGGCAGGAGAGCTAAATGTAGTCATCAGTGGATTATTTTTTCCCTTGAAACTAAGACAGTAGGAACTGGCTCTTTCAAGTAATTTAGAGGCAAGCTATAGGTCTGTTTAGAAAGATTTATGGAGCTGAAGAATGTTCCTGAACTGGGATAGAAAATTGCTTGTGTGCCTTGGATTTTCTCCAGAAGTTTCAAGCAGCATGAAGGTGGGAGTTTAGGGTAACCTCAGCTCTTTTCCTTCCCACATTCTTGGCCAGTGCTGGTGCTGGAACTTGTTCTCTACAACAGTTGCCATCTGGAACAGCACTTTCTCTCATCACTGTGCTTTGCCTCATGCAAGAACTCATTTCAGAAGTTCTCTCAGTAGCTTATTTAATATCCACCTTGCATGTGGACAACAGAACGATGACCTTACTGGAACATTCCCTAGACAGACAGTTGGATACCTGCAGGCAGAGTCCACCGTCTGACTTTCCTTACCACAGACAATTGAAGTAACTGTATTCAATAGTAATTATCAAAATATTGGTCCCTTGTTGCAATTTTGGACTCTGTAAAATGGCTTTTGCATAGAAACTTTCTATCTACAAACCCATATTGATGCAGTGCAATTTTGTGTTCATTTCTGGTGCTGTTGTTTCCCCTCCCTCCCTCCCTCCCTCCAGGTTATAACACGTAATGAATTAATGCTGGAAGAGACAAGAAACACCATCACTGTTCCAGCTTCTTTTATGCTACGAATGTTGGCTTCATTGAACCATATAAGAGCAGGTGAGAGACTTCTGAGCAGCTTGTCCATGAAATAGCAGATGGACTGGGGAATCATCAAGATCTTTTGCTGTCTGTGGCTGTACTTGGGGTTGGTGAAAAGGTTCAAGGGTTGTTCAAGGTCTCTGAGTAGAAATACGTACAAATTGCTTCTTCAGTGTGAGACTTGCAACGTTTTTGTAGCTGTTAGTTTTTACCTCAAAACAAAGACCAAAATGTATTTTTAGATGTTACCCTGCTATCCATCCTGACATAGCTGCTGACACACCTCTAGATGAAGGTGAAAGTGCCTGTAGGTATTTAATATGGGGACTCTGGCACTGGCTGAGCAGAGCAGGGGCCTTGCAGTGATACAGGAGGGAAGCTCTGCCTGGTGCAGCTCCTGCTCCTCTTGCACCTCCTGCTGATCTGTGAGCTTTAGGGAGCCAGGAGGGTGCCACGTATCCAGCTCAGCACCTTGACCCTGCTAGAACTGAGTGTCAGTTCAGTTTTTCCTTCATTTGTTATTATCTCTTCGGAATAAAATACTAAAAGAACTGCCCAACACTTGAGTTACAACAACATCAGCACAAATCTGTGTTAAGGCTGGGTGGAGTGTTCCTTAACCTGCCAGTGCATGGTGCTTGAGGGAGTGATCTTGAGCCAGTCGTGTTCCCTCGCACATTTCTGTATGTGCCCTTTTCTAAACACTCACATCAAAAGGTACTTTTCCTGATGTATTCAGTGACAGACTGATCCCCCAGTTTCTGGAGTATTCACATTTCTAACTGAGCTATTCTAGTTTCAGTTCCCCAGAACAGCACTTCAGCCCTTGTATTCACCATCTCATTTTACTGTTATGCTTGCATTCATCTTTCCTGTGCTGACAGCCAGTCAGCAGCTACAAGGCTTTTCCTTTTGTACACAAATCTCACTTCTGTGCCTGGAAATCCTTTAGGGCTTTTCTCCTCTTTTCTTGTAGTAACATTTCTACCCACTCTCTGCTGTCAGTCCATGCGGACTTTCTTCTACCCTCTAACCCACAGCCACTGCCTGTCCTATAAGAGCCCAGGGAGACAGCAAATTATAAATAGTTAACCAGAAAAAGAAAACTTTGCAAGTTCTCTTTACTAAATCTCTGTGTTTACAGACCGACTGGAAGGTGACAGATCAGAAGGGTCTGGTCAGGAGAACGAAAATGAAGATGAGGAGTAACTGGCAGTTGTGTGAGAGCACCGAGTCATCAGTGGAATTTGTATAAGACATTAATTCTATTTTTCCTTACAGAGCTTTAGTGCAATTCTAAGGTATTGCTTTTGGATAACCTAACCTTTTGTTTTTGAACGACTGTGTGCATGACTTGGGGAGAGTGTGCAAGTTAAAATAAGCAAAAATGTTTTTCAAACGTTTTGCCATGTATGAGGGGTGCTAGAAGATGCAAAGTGCAATATTTTCCTTAACCTGCAAATGTGGGAGCTTGGATCAATGTTTTAAAGTAACTTTCATTATAGTAAAAACGTTGGTTCAAATAAATTTCTATACCTGCTGTTTGCATGTTTGTTGCTTTCTAATTAAAAGATTTGGTTGTTTTAAGTAGTTTTGTGTTTTTTTCTTTGTGCTGCCATTGATTTATCACCTTGTAACTATAACCCCATTACTGCCTTCATTTCTTACAGTGCTTGTAAGTGACAAGTACAATTATTTCTTACAGTGAGCACTGGGATTCTGTGACTTTGGAGCCCTGTGTCTC
Source organism: Scytalopus superciliaris (assembly GCA_013400415.1). NCBI lineage: Eukaryota > Metazoa > Chordata > Aves > Passeriformes > Rhinocryptidae > Scytalopus > Scytalopus superciliaris. The sequence continues at coordinate 79,938 of VXBX01008403.1, forward strand.
TTGGTTCTTGCACATCCATGGGCAACCCACACATAAGTGGGGAAAATTGTCTTTCCATCATTTTTATAGTGCCATTCTCCATGCTTGAATCTGTAATGCAGGTGAAATAGTTGTGTTTCACTGACAGATCTGTGAGTTTGCATTATTTGCAACGTCAGCAGATACACCTTCGTTTTCACTGGATTTAGAAAAGACACAATGCAGTGCACGGGGACAGGAATTTGAAAGTTCCTGTGTGTTGTTTATAGGAGTAATTCTTTGGCAAGGAAGGCAGTTCAGTCAGTGTAATGGGCTTTACCCTTTGTCCATGTTTTGGATGGCAATGGGGAAGGGAAAGTGAAGGCAGGAAGGTGGAGCAGTGGAGAGCAACTCTTGCCAAGGATGGCAGATGCTGAGAGGCTCCACTGGGGATTACAGAATGCTGGGAAGAATTCTAAATCAGGGGGATGAGGGTACTGGAGGCTTCATTACCTTGTTGTCATAAAAATACACATTCATCACAAAATCTTCCCAAACGTTGCTTACATCAACAAAAATAATTCCCACACTAAAGGAAAAAGAACATTAGCACAACACTGTGATGTCCTGATTCACAGTGCAGGCAGGCTGAAGGGACACTGGGAAGGGATATAAAGCAAAGGAATAGAGGGAGATGGGAAAACTATAACAACTGGAAGAGATGAAGAGAAATCTGTGAGGGAGGAGAAATTGCAATTAATAAGGAATTCAGCCATCACTAACAGTGAAGATACTTGGGCAAGGGAAGAATAACATGAGGGGAAAGGAAAAGTGTGAAGAGGTGGGTGGGTGGGTTGTTTGTTTGCTTTTAAAGGAGAAGATAAGAAATTACTGAGGAAGAGCAAAGTATATTGGAAGTGATCCAGTGAAGAAAATTTAGAAAAGGAGAAGAAAACTGTTGGGGAAGGAAGTTTTTGGAGGCAGAGGGTGCTGAAAAGAATGGCTGTCTCAAACACTGGAGCCCTGTGGAAAACAGGAAACTTCACACCCAGAGAAAGTCACTGCAACAGAGGATGGAAATCTGGTGTTTGAGAATGTATCTCATGTGAACAAGGGAGAAGAAGGAAAGGTAAGTTGCCTGTTTGTTAAGGAAATGGAGTGAGTAACAGCTGATATGGATATCTGTCTTTTCTGGTGCAGTAAGTGCCCCTTTTGTTGGAGACGGGAGCAAAACTTTAGTTTTTCTTCACGACATAACATTTTGAGCAAGTGTTTCTAGACCAGCAAGAAATGAAAGAATATTTTATGATTTTGTGGTGCATCTGCTTTGGGAACTGGGGGCAACACAGTGATCTAGAATTACTCAAACCTTGCTGTCCACAGCAATCTAGAATTTTAATATGACATGTAAGTTAGCCTTGCACTTTTATCATGGGAGTTCTCCTCTTATTAGATTTAAAAGAACTACACAATAAATACATATAGGATACTTAGTGTATAGACAAAGTAGGATTGTCTGGTCCACTTTATCTGTTAGTAAGAGGAATAAAGCCATGTCTCTGTTCTGTGTGGCATCTCTTCCAGTGGGGGACCTCTGCCACTGCTGTGAATTAAACACAAGAGCACATTGTTTGCTGCAGCTTTTAGGTCCTCTAGAGATGGTATTTGAGGTGTATTTGCTTTCAAAAAGAGTGACCACGGTGTTTCAGCAGAAGCCTGACTCTGTTAACTTTTGCCTTGAAAATAAATCTTCCTCAAGTAAGTATATGGAGAGGATACCTTTTGTCTTCCCTGGAGAGGTTTAATAAATCACTGGATGTCTTTCTAAAAATAAAAAAGCTGCTTCTGCTTCTTCTGTTTTAGTCATAGAAATTGCCAGAGAAGGGTATACAATATAAAACAAAAGCAATAATTTTGTACAGGTTTTCTTTTTTCCCCAGAGTTCTCTGATAAGCACATCATTCTCCAAATATCTCTTATTTATTCAAATGCTAAATATTACCTTTAGTTCACAATGCTTAGCTGTGAGTTTGCTGATTAAAAGGACGATTGACTCCCAATAAGGGAAAAAGTTTAATATTTGGAAGCCTTCTTAAGCTTCAGTGAAGCTTTTCAAGCAGTTTTTCTAAAACTAAGATATCCAGAGTGTCTGGGTTAAGGTTTTTTCATAAACATGTAGGTATTGGGCTAAATCTGAGTTCCTAGAACTATGCAATAATAGGAGCTGTTGGCAGGAGCAGGGGGTTGCTGGTAATTCAGGGTTTGTAGCAGCAAAAAAATACTTGAAAGCGTTATTCAAATGTGCACAGAAATTAATGTATGTAATAAGCCACCCGACAGCCCAAACCCTCTCAATTTTAGGAGCAGATCTTGTGATGTGGGTCTGGTTCCAGCCTGGGGGTTGGAGGTGGGCGATGCTGCCGGAGCTCCCTCTAGTGCCACCGCTCCTGCTGCACCGGGGGAAACCCGGGTGGGTATGGCACCGTCCCTGGAGACCATCAGCCTTCCTTTACCGAGCCAATGAGGGGAAAAGACCAACTAGCAACAGACCACAATACTCCTGTTAAATATCAGGTGACCAGATCTTTTAGGTGGGAGCTAAAAGACATATCCACAGCCTTTGGTTTCTAATAACAGCCAAAATCTGATGGACGGAGTGGTGGTAAAAATAAAGGGAACACCTCTTCCTGCTTTGTGCACATGTGCTTAACCTTGTCCATGTGTCCTGCCACACCTTGCTGTCACTGCTTAAGTCCTGGGAAGAGTAAGGGTTCAGGTGTCACTGAACTCACTTCTACGAGGGATATTCCTTAAGGCCACTGAAAAGATCAAAAGCAGCTTCTTTGATGTAGTGCTGCAGTTCCTGGTAAGTAATCTGGTGTCTTGAAGCTTGGGCAGATGGTCCCTGTAAGACACAATCTCCTGTTTGAGTGACAGAGATGCCAGCAGACAGGGCAGTGCCCCAGCCCTTCCCAGGACCCTCCTGCTCTGACGGGATACCAGCAAGTCTGGTCTGGTGCAGCTATGGCAGTGCCAGAGAATTCTGGCCCCACTGCATCTCTGAAACCAGCTATGGTAGGCCCAAATCTTCTAGTAATGACTTGGCTATTTGTTCCTAACTGAATACAGCTGCTTCATGTTCTGTAATAAGTAATTGTTAATTGGCCTTTTTGTTCTCTGGTTCTTGCTTCTTTCCAGGGGTAGATACATCACCGAGCAAGATTCACCAGTTCTGAGACTCTGATGGTCCTTCTCTATCTTATATATAACATTTCTTGCTTGTCTACTCTTCAGTATTGCACTGGATCCCAATGCACATCCAAAGAATTTTGGTCAAAACCAATGTACATTAAAAACCTGTAATTGTTAAATTACCTAAAGAAATTATAATTAATACAAGGTACTTTTAATGGTGGGTTGAATGTCACACTTGCCAAGTTGCCAGATGGGATTTCTGCTCCTCAGGGAGTGATGACCCTTTGGTAGTAGGTGCAAGGTGAGTTGGTGCTCTCACTTCAATTTTTGCTGACTTAGTGTTGTCGTGGTTGTCAGCAGCCAGCTCTGAGGGCATAGGATGTTCCACACACCACTGCTGTTCATGGAAAAAATGTGTCTGGGACTGTTACCTGTCTAATTTCATGAACATTTCAGAGGGAAAACACTGCGCTTTAAAATCATTCATGGCTATTTACCCAGAATTGTAAAGAGTAAGGAAGGGTTCTGTAAATCTTTAAATGAATATGGCTTTGAAAATAAAGTTAGGCACTGTGACAAAACCATTTGGCTTGGACTACAGAAGCTTTACAGGCTCAAGGATGTTACACACAAGACTCCAAAATTCTTTCCAATGTTTCTCAAGTGAATTTTCTTTCTTTAAAGTATAATTATATTGGGCACCTGCTATCATTGCAGTGAGTACATGGGAGTGTGACTGTCCCCGTGGCAGCAACTCTTGCTCAGTCCAAGTGCAGGGAGGCCCTCACACCCCCCCAGAGTTACATCACCACCTCTATCAGCACCCCCTCACTGTGGCAGGAGCAACTCCCAGCCCCTCACCCCTTCAAACCAGGCCACGTGTGCCCAGCCTGGCTCTGTGGGTGCCACCGAGGGTGACAGCCACACACTTTGCCCCAACACGCTGAGAATCCATGTGATTGCTCTGAAATTCAGCTTCACTCACACCACATGAATTTCACATCCCTGTGCTGAATGGATCTGATTGCAATCTGGAGGCTCTAAATTTGGTCTGTTACATACTCTTACGGAGGAGAGCTGGGCAAAAGATGCAAAAAGGAGAAACTGAATGAGATTCATCATTTTAATTTCTCTCATCCCACTTCTCACACTATCCTTCCCCTCTGGCATTCTGTTTGCTGGCTTTCTATCAAGCAGTTTGGAGTAGTGACTCAAAAGTGTAAGAGAGTGAGCCCAAGATGCAGGGGTAGCTGGACCCTGCCCTTTTTGGACTGTCTGGACGGGCAGAGAGCAGACATGAGGAGCAGGAGAAGACACCTCTCCTCTTCCCCCTGCATGTTCATTCCCTGGAAAGCAGAGAGCAGCTGAAAGCAAGCAAGGTGAGGATAAATTAAAGATCAATTAAATCCAAGGAAGGGGGAAATTTTCAATGCAGCAGTGATTTTTTTGGTTCACTGATAGTCTAAAACCAGAGAGATGCTATAGAGAAGACTATTAAGTGTAAGCTGGGCTGCAGGGAAGGGCTCCAATGCCACCTCCCCACAGTATGGCAGGGGATATCCCACATTTAAAGCTGACTGTCAGATTAATGTGACCTCCTGCGTTGCTGTGTAATGGCCATATTGACACTGTTAAATATTTTCACGTTGCAGAGCTATGCAGGATAACAGACTGCTGTGCTATGTATTTGCAGGAGAAACAGGCTCTTCTTTCCATGAGAAGGTGGCTGGTGTCTCTGTGAAACTGCAGGTTGAAAGATATGGGACATCCACTAAGATATATTACTGAAGAAAGAGTAGAATGGAAAAGCGAGGCTGGGAATTTCTTCTGTCTGGCAGCAGAGCCCCAGATTTGTGCCCACCAGGGTTTTGAAGTGTATCCCTATATTTTCTGGCAAAAGAGAGCAAATGGGCTTCTCAAGCATCCAGCTATGAGGCTCTGAGTCAAATGTTGCCATCCTCTTCTGACAGAGCTCTGGAATTGCCTTAGTGATGATGTAAGTGGTGATGATGCTACTAATTAGCTTTTATACAGCTTAGCCCTAAAATGGCGTTAGATCCAGTTTACAAAGAGACTCAGCAACATCAGAATTCCCCTTCAACAGCTGGAGAAAGTGGGCCTGAAAAAGAGAACAATTCAGCCTTAACAGCTGAATAATAAAACCAGGGTTTGCAGCCTTTATCGTTTCTGAAGTGAGTCTTTTAAAAACAGGAGGTGATTCGGTCTGTAACAATGTTCCTCCAGCCTGGCAACTTCATAATAAACCCCTCAAGGCAAGGGAGTGAGTGTGTTTCTCTGCAAACCACCAGTGGCATTGCTGCAGCACAGATGTGCTGCTTGGTGAGCTGTGTGACAGCAAAGCCGAGTACTCAAAGAGCTCTTTCTCAGAACAGTAAATGTTAAAAAGGCTGGGATAAAAAATGTAATTCCTTGTCACCAATACAGGAGTAACAGCTCTGAATGTGGTTGGTTAGTGCAGGTATGACCTGAGCTCTTTATTCCCCACAGATCTTGCAATAAAAACCATAAATTATGTCTCCCAGTTCTTTAGTGATTTGGCTGTATCCTGACAGAAGCAGAGTTGTAGCAGGATTGGCACCTGACAGTCGGTCCCTGGGTTGCCATGGTAACTGCCTAGGATGGGTTGTGCTTAAGAGAAACACAACTTCTGGGCTGAATTGTGGGCTAGGAGGTGGCAGATGGATGGGATTCAGCTACCTCAGAGGGTGGTGCTCCACAGCCAGACAAGCAGATTCAGGAATCTACCCAGGTGGTCGATTTGGCACATCAGAAACAAAATTTAATTTAAAACATCAATTTGCTCCCGGATTTGCTCACTGAGCCATAAAACATGCAGGGTTAGATCAATTCCCATGTAATCCAAGCCTGCCTGAAAGCCTCGTGGGTTGCCCCGAGCAAGGGACTTGGTGCACCCAGAGCCCTTTCCCAGGAGCAGCCAGCAGAGGTAGGGAGGGCTTCCCATTTTGCTGGGAAGTGAAGCTCTTTGGCAGCCCTACATAGAGCCAGAGCCAAGGGCTGCGGATCCAAACGCAGCTGCGAGCTGGAATTGATGCTGTTGGAGCCACCGAACCTCTCTCAAAACACAGGAGCATATTTTGTTGCAGAAACGTTTCCAAAACTGAACGTCCTTCGAATGTTCTGCTCACAAAACGATTTTGAAATGACATGAAAGGAGAGAAGAAACACCTTGTTTCGACCGGGCCCAAATCGAGCGTTTCTGGCGGGGCAGAGGGGGTTCTGTCAGCCAGCTGTGTGGGGCACACAGGACCTGAGCATGTGGCACACACCTGGCTCTGAGGGCAGGAGTCAGGAGAGAAACAAACCAACCAGCCACCCAACCCAAATAACCAGCACCTCGGGGGGATTAAAAAAAGTCAGCTTACTTTTAAACAACTGCTGCTTTGGGTAGGGGGGGGTGTGGTTGTGAACCACATTTATTGTGGTTTCTTTGTAACATGTGCAGTGTCAAGTCCATTAATTATAGCAAATGTGTTGCTGTATTAAATTCATTTTCCAAGATCGTTTTCAGAGACACAATATGCCTTAGTATTCAAAATGTATGTGTCACCTTTTCCCTGCACTGCTCAGCTCACTGTTGCTTTCCACCTGCAGCATCTCCTACTTTTTTTCCTGATTTACTGGTTCCTCACATTAAGTTCATTGGATAAGAGATTCATAAAGAATTCATATTTGTTTAACAGATCTGAATATGCTTTCGACGAAGTAACCAGGCTATGACCAATGCACTCTACGCTTCCAAAATTGTAAATAAATTTTAGGCTGAGCAAACAAATATTTATTGCAGACAGATACCTCAATTCTTACTCCTATTTTCATTTTCTGAGAAAGAAGAGGAAGGAAAATCTTCTTCCATGCCTTCTTTCCCCCCCCCCCCCAAACAACTATGCCAC
>VXBX01008403.1:87028-141930 GCA_013400415.1 Scytalopus superciliaris
CCCCCCCCCCCCCAAAGAAATCTGCCATTCCTAATTACGACAGAGCAAAGGGAAATGAAAGTCTATTTCAAGAGATGATTCTTCCTGCAAACAGTGCCTGGGCACTTCTGCCTCATCTCATTGCATTTGGGCTGTCAGACGAGCACAGTGAAATAACACGTCCTCTAACCTCCATTTTGTTGTTCTTTTTTTTCTGTTGCAAATAATTGTCAGTTCTAGTCTTTGCCTGCATGTCACTAAAAGAGTTCCTAAATGACAAGGGTATGGGAGCCTTGGCTTAGCTGGAGATAATTTTAGCCTCTCCTGAGGAAAAAAAAACTGCATGGGCTAAATTTGGACACCAGTTTCTTGCAGAAATAGTATTTTGTTTATATTTTGTTCTGTTTTTATTTTTAATTCGTTCAACAGCCCCAGTTACTTACTTAGAAGTATTTATTCAAGAGAGACCCTCAGTGTTGTTTTTTTTTAACCAAAGTATCTAACTATTCTGACACGGAACATGGTAAATGTTACCAATTTCTAATACATTTTCCTGGCTTTAAAAGAACATAAAAAAAAAAAAAAAAAAAAGAAAAAAAAAAATAAAAAAAGAAAAAAGAAAAAAATCATATTCAGTTGCTGTAAAATGCAGATTATGAAGAAGTGAATTCACTCTTTGGGAAAAAAAAATATCTTTTTTGTTTACAGCACAGTGAACTTCTCTTTCCCCATTTTCTGATTGTACTTAGAGCTCAGTGAACCCACCTGAAACCCTGCACATATTCCATCCTTTCAGTTGAATTCACTTTTATCTACTGTGTTTCCTTGTTTTCAGTCCTGCTCCTAAGAGTCATTCTGGGGTCCAGCACAAACCCTGAGGCAACTGGAAATGCATTTCTTGTCTAATGACCTTAATTATTTCCCAGAGACAGACTGTACCAACGAAATCTTTCTGATTTCAGGTGAAACTAGACCAAGGTATCACTAGGACTGCAAAACATCAGCATAATGCACCAAAATCAGTGTCATTAGACACACCACACAAAAATGGTACATGAGATGTTAAAGCTGTGGTGGGTGCAGCAGAGATCCCAAACTCAGGTAATAATTTGTCACTGTCATCATCAAACATCAAATGGAGGCTCCAGTAAAGTTTTCCAGGGGAAAAAGCAAGCCCCAATTCCCCCATGGGAAACAAGGATGGAAACTGCCTTTCCCCCACTGGAAACTACCTTTCAGTTGACTCCTCTTCCTTATATTCCACATGCAGTACATGAATGAACATGTGAATTCTCATCTCTCATCTTCCAAGTGAGTGAATAAAAATGACTCCATAACAGCAGTGGCACAGAGAGGCTTCTCAGTTCTCTACAAGTGCATCACTTTGGGTTCTGCCATTGTGAACAACACGTGGCCTTGTTATGGCCTAAAAAAAAAAGCAGATTTTTATTTTAAGGGGTAGTAGAGGTGTTGGGAAAAGAGAGTGTAGTTTGTATTTCTGATGGGAGGAAGGACTTCAGCTCTGACATCTCAGCGCTCATAATGACATTATGAGGCTTGAACTTTCAAATACTGTGCAAATGGAGTTCCAGCTACCTGGGAGAGACACTCACTCCCCCATGACAGCTGGCTGGAGCTTTCCTGGGCAGGGGGCTGGAGAGCAGGGCAGTCTGTCAGGAGGGCTGTGATTCAGGCAGCAAGCTTGCTGTGGGTGCCAGCTGCCAACAGCTCAGTGTGTGCTTATGGACATCAAGTCCATGCTCTCTGATGAAGCCCATTCCGAGCTATTTTTAACCAGCCATTTATTTTTGCTGCTTCTGCTCTCAGTATCATCCATTTACAATCATAGTATTGTTTAGCTTGAAGGTCCTTCAATGCAGAACCACTTCAGAAGTCCGTGCCTTAAACCACACAAGTCTGATATGCTTTCCTAGTTCCTTAATTTCAGCTCCTGGGAATGGGCAGGAGAGGGCTGACACAAAAAGGTGACTGTTGTAAATACTCTATAAGATCACTTGGGCTTTTTGCCCTACAATAAACATCTCAAAGTAGAACTTCTGCACTGATGAAACCTGACATGTGTCCCTCTCTGCTTCTTGCTGGAAGCGGTTCCCATCCCAGCACTGAGGGATGTGCTGCTTTTAAAGGTTGTGGGTTGGAACTCTAAGGGATGGGGGGTTTTAGGACATGTCCATTTGTTCTGAGCTCTGTTTGTGTGGTACAGCCTGAAAAAGTCCGTTTTTTTTTTTTTAATTTATCAACATCCTTACTTGAGGGATGAGTTCAGGGATCTTGTGTAGCTGAACCTGCAGGTTAATTAATCTGTATTGAGCATGTAGTAGTCAAATTCTAGGCCTTTCTTATAATGCTCAATCCTACAACCAAGATATATATTGGGGGAGAGCTCTTAAAAATCAGCAGTTGAAATAAGGAATCAGTATTTCCCAATGTCATAGTGCAGTTTGGCTTACAATGAGAAGTGAAGAATGTACCTGATTTCTTACTATGAAACACAGAGGAAAAAAAACCTCACCAACCAAAACCACACCACTTACTGTTTGCATGAGATAAGGTTTTTTGCTCAGTTTCACTTGAGAGATCATCAGCAGTATTTTTCTAGCCAGTGGGAAATTTTGCAGCTCAACATTTTTGCTAAACTGCTGGTTTTTAAAGGCACAGCATCAAAATCCTGCACCGAATCAAAACAAATTTGGATCAAAACCCGGGATTACCATTTTTTTGGTCACTTTTGTGAGTATGACTTGTTCAACTCTCTACTAGGAAATGTTATTCTCTTGCACAAAAGGATCACTTGCCCTTATGCTCAGGGTACTGCGTTAAAAATAAAAGACAATCAGGTGTTTGTGTGTTCGTTTTTAAACCACACATAACACTTTTATCTTCAGTTATCTAACTTTTGTGCTGTTCATGTTGTGACTGCACTGTAGATACTCTTATGGTTGTGTGCCCTGACCTGGGCAGCAGCATTTCACTGAACCACTGAGAAATTAATTATTTTATCTGTTTCTTAATCTTTCTTTACCCCTGGGGCAAAAAAAAAAAATATCTATAAGCTCTATTCGATACACAGTGATCTGCATATACATAATGATCTATTTTCAAGTCAGATAAATTCCTACATACCATTTTCTCACATACATCTGCATTTATGGAAACTCTTCTACCTCAGCACCAAGCAGAGTTGAATTTTAGTCTAAAGGGGTTATACTTATCAGTGCATAGTTTTACTTGTAAAGATGAATAATTATGGCATTTGTCTATTAGGATGTATGTAATGCTGAATTCAGGGTTGTTTTTTCCTCTTTTTCATTAGATGGAGCCTGGTTAGTTCTTTCTGCTACAAAATGCATTTCTGTGTATTGTTTCTGGCCTTTTAAACTTTGCATAGAAATGTCACCGTTAAATATCTGTACTGCTGGTCTGCATCAAGACATTCATGTGATACCTCTCAGCAGAGATAAGCTGCTGTCAGCTGAATTCCATTTTGGCTCTCAGTCCCTTCCTGTTGCACCCTCATGCTGGGGGTGTGGCAGTAGCAGAGACAGTGGTGAGTGGCAGGTTGGAGCCCATATTTAGGCTCCTAATGATTTCTAATGATTTCTTCCTGACAACACACACAAAAAAAAAAAACCCAAAACAAAACCAGTAGAAACAACAACGGATAATTGAAAATATTGTTTCATGTTGCTTTCTTAGGGCTTTCTCCATCCATTTACAAGCAGAGTTGATGCTTTTTCTTTCACAGGCTTAAATTTCAGTCAGAAACCATTTCAGACCTTATCTTTGGTATTCTTATTTCCCTTGGTGAACAGCAATGCTTCTTCTCACTTTCTCTTGCTCTCTTTGCAGCTACTGCAAAGACAAGGCTTGCTGAGTGAAGACCATTCCCAGGTCTGGTCTTTGATCAGACCCTCTGGAACAACCTCACAATGTGAGGAAACTACCGTGGCATGAAATACAGTCAAAGGAGCAACAGAAAATTACGTGTGTGTAACAACTGGTGACATGTTTCCTTTTCTCGTTCTAGTTTCCTGTGTCGTGGATGGAATGCTTCTAGGTATCTTATTGTTTTCATAACTGGTTTATCAGTTTAATAGACTCTGAAGGTGCCAGGATAATCCTCCTGCCCCAGGCCACAGAATTTTTCTTCAGTTTTTAGCCATTGGATCTTGTATGCATTTTTCTCTCAGATGGAGACCCATAGGGAATGAGAAGCCATCCCTGTGTTGGAATGCTCCTGTTGCAATATTTTAGTGTGTTTTTATTGTTCCAACACCTTATGAGAGAGACAAGCTGGTACTCTGAAGCTGGATATAATATCCCAGTGATGATCTCCATGAATTGGCACACCAATGCAATTACCTTCCTACTTCCATGGAGTAAAGGATCAGCTCTAGATTTTTTTATAGACAATTAGCTTTTAGAATTGCTCTTTCATTACTTGGATTGTATAATGCATGTTTTCTTGGGACAGCTGGGATAAGGTTTCAGAAGAAAATGTAATGAGACAATGTAATTATCACCCATGATTACTCCTTTTGTTCCTTAGTCCTCCTTGAGGACAGGGAGGGCTTCTTGTTTAGTGTTTCATAAATTATCTCCTGTTGTAATGGTTTTAAGACTAAATTTCATTACATGAATCAAAGTGGTGGAGATGTCAGCACAAAATAATTGTATTCCTAAAACGATGACTCAAACAGAGGACAGTTAATATGAAATGTAATGTCAGAGCAAAAGCTGGTTGCACACTGATAGCTAAGGAAATGCACACCTCAAAAATAATAATAATGTATTCAGTGATGGAGATGAACACCAACGCTGCAGCAGAAGCAAGATGAAATGCACACACTGGGTTTAGGGATGGGTACACATCATGCCTTTGCATACTGTACATGATGCTTCAGGAGACTTGTCAGTGTCTGCTGCATTTGATTCAAGGTAACAGCAACTGTACTTGCAGAAATCAAGAGTTTTACAAATGCTGCCAACAAGTTGCAGAATGGAAACTGCCCGTGGTCATGGCTGGCCAGTGAGAAAAGGTCCCAGACCACACTATGACTTTTCAAGTGAGGAAGCTACTCCCAAATCAGCAACATAAGAATAGGATTTTCTAAGCCTTTTTGGTGTCTCTGAGCCAGCTGGTCACCTCCTTGCCTTTTCTTTTAGCAAAATGGGTCCCCAGAGCCAGCACACAGCTCTTTTGGTGCCACTGTTTCCTCCAGGAAAAATATTTTCATTCTTAAAAAATCTCAGTGGACTTTATTTACAATTTACAGAAATATTTTAACATAACATTTGTATAACCGTTGGTCTCAAAGTGATATCACTTGTGTGTCTTGTTGTAGCTACTAATAAATACTGTTTGCTGGAGACATACATGCCTCATTTTTCTCCAGATGACTGAAACTAGCAAGAGAGAAGAGGATCTGAAGAACATTTAATAATCCAAATTACCTTCCTATAGAATAATTAGTGAAATAAACACATTCCCTTGTTAGAGGCTTGCAAAGACACTGAAGGGTTTTGAATGAATTGACAGCCAAATATGAGTTGGCTGAGCAACAGAAGAAAATAAACCCAAGAGAAAAAAACCCCACATCCAGTTAAAATTACTTGGCTCTGTTAATTACTGACAGGGCAAAAGCGCTGTAAGGAAATTCCATATTTAAAAAAAAGAAATTCAAATTTTTTCAAATTATGTTAGTCCTTCCAAACCAAACACTGTGTGGTAATTGGAGGAGACAACATTCCTCAGTTTCCCCTGCAAAGCACTTGCTGGGCAGTCCTGTTGCTGCACAGCCCCAGGAGGAAGGGACATCCATATGAGGGAGAGGTTGGCATACATCTGAACTACACTTCCCAGCCATCTGCAAGCTTTGGGTAGCCATGCCCGGGGTATGGGATTTTCGTGTGGCACAGCCAGTCCCAAATCTGCGTCTCTTTTGGCACCCAAATGGGTAAGGAAGCCAGTAAAACCAGCAGCAGCATTGGTACTGCTGAGCACCCTCAGCTTTGGCACCTCCTCTTCCCCCTGTGAGAAGGGTGATTGCTCAGTAAAATGTTAACAGCTTTTAAACCCAACTCCGTTTCAACTCACACCAGGAAAATCGCTCTGCACGTTTGATTTTTAATTTTGCACCAGCCACTGAAGTGTTATGGCTCTTGTGGGGACAGCAGGTCTTTTGTTGGTAGGCAAGTGGGTGCTCCAGGATACATCATTTTCAGGTTGGCATTTTCACGTTGGCTTTTGTTGGCTGTTGAGCTTTTCTGTGGAAGAAATGATTGGTGTTGTGATGGCTGATCTTGAGGTGCACTATGTGCATAAGAACCCTTGTTACCTGTGATTTGATAAAACCAGGACATTTCTGCAGGGGGCTGCAGTGACCCAGCTGCAGATTGACCATAAAATGCAATGTGAGGGCTGCTGGGAGCAAATGTGTGGTGGCTTTTTCAAAGTGATCCAGAAGGTCCAAACCTGCCCAGATACATCAAGCCCTTCTCTCCTGTCTAGAGTGGCTTTACTTTGCCAAAATAGACTCTGGCATAGTATGGATCACTGCAGACTTGAGCTTCTATAAATACTAGAGAAAGTGTGATGGCTGGAGAAAAATCTGGCCTTCAGCTATATCTGTTAAGCAGATAGTGAATTCTCTGTTATACTGAGCTTCTAAAATAGTGAAACTGAAAATATTCTGTCCAGGAAGAATCTGGGTAAAAGCAACACTTTGTGTTTAACTTGGAAATAAACAAGGTTTACTTCATTGTATTTAGTGTGATTCAATACAGTGTACTTCAGTATCTTACATAGTTAAATACTTTTGAGAAAGCAACTCATCTTGGTTAAACAAGAATTGCAACAAATTTGTCAACTTTAGTGCAAATGGAATGAAACTGTCTTTTCATGACCTCATTTTAATATAACATCTTACCCACTGACGCACCTTATACAATACAACACCCCAGTTCAGCAGGTTTTTTTGTCCTTGCCTAAACAAGGAAAAATTAATTCAGTGTTGGATGGTTTGGAGGGTTTAAATCTGAATCACTTTCACCTGGGAGAAAGATGGGGCTTGAAAGTGGGAGCAGGGAAAGAGGCAATACAGGGTTGTGTCCTGTATGGGAGGAGTGGTGAGTAAAGTCTGGACAAGGGGGAAAGTAGTTCATAAGGGTTGTGTCTCTGTGGGAGGGAAGCTGTGTGGTTAAGAATAAAGCAGAAAGAATGCAAATGTATTTTTAGCTGAAATTAGAGCCCCCTTTCTAAGTCTACAGCCAAATTATGCAGGCTCCTCTTACAGGAGGCAACAACTGCCCTGGGGACTTAACCTCATGGTGACAAACGAGCCTGTGAACCAGTTAAAAAGCACACTGGTGTATTGCTGAATTCCAGTGCTGTACGTGCAGGGCTTTCCTCCTGTTTTTACCACCTCCAGAAGACACACAAGTCAAGACACACACGAGTTTCTCTCGCAGAGAAACAGGTAGTGAAACCGCAGGGCGTTTCCCGATTTCCCGATCTGAGGAGCTGTGCGGGAATATCCGGGTTTCTGTGGGCTGGGAATGCCAGCTGGGAGCAGGGGAGCCACTCGGACGGGAGCTGTTCGGAGCACTGAGGAGCTGAGAGCTGCACAGCGACTGGCAGGGAATCGGCGGCGCGGCCGGCGATGGGGCAGGCACAGCGTTGCCAAGCTGGTTACATACAGAACTTTGAACAAGCTGCAGTCCCTTCAGAAGAAACGACATGCAGGTGCCTGAGGGAGGTAGTGAACCAGGCCAAGGCCATGAGCTCCACCTGGCACGAGTGTGTAATGCACGTGTTTTTTCCATTAGTCAACAGGTGCTCCTCAGTGTTACCAAAAGATGTTTAGAAGCAAAATACGCTCTCCAGAAGCTGAGAATAAATGAAATTGCAGTGTGCTCTCTCTGGAGAGGGGATTGACAGCTATATTAGTCTTGGTTCAGCTGTTCATGAACCACATATCTTTTCCCTGAGCAAAGATAAAAGCCCAACCTGCTGCCAACAAAAATCACTACTAAAGTGGGGGACTGTTTGGGATTTTTTTACCTTTTTGGGAGTAGATGGTTTATTGCTCCATAGTGGGTGAGGAGACAGAGCCTTGCTGGCCATGGCTCCTTTCCTAACTCTAAATCAAAATACTTTTTCAACCTTAGTTTGTGAGCTCTGGGCCTACTATCTCTGAGAATATCTGATCAATCTCTGGTCTGCGTTTGGACAGTACAGCCTTTATTCTCCCTGTGCTCCATCCAAGTGTCCCTCATTTTAGTCCAGGATACAGACTAGACATTAGTACTGGAATCCTGCTGTCTGCAGAAATAGCAGCTATAGAGCACCATGTCCCTGGGGTTCAAAAAGTGACAAGGCAGTTAATGAAACAGTTAATTAAGTTTTAGAGACCTCCATTCAGACTATATTCTGCTCATACTGCAGGAAGCTTAGGCTACTTAGCAGGTATTTTGGTAGTCTGCTCACCTTCGTTTTTTTCTGGCTCCTACTTAGGTTAGACTATCCAGCCTATGATAGTAATAATACCTTTTAAAGTCCTCTCAAAATCCTGATTTGGCTGGAGAGCTGAACATTAGGAATAGCTGGTCTTCTACCCCTACTGCAGGCTTGCTGACAGATGCTCACCTCCTTTGTGGAACAGTTAATGCTTTTACATTTGCTTTTACATTGTCTTGGAAAATATGAGAAGCAATCATCCTCAACCAGCTTAATTGGAAAACTAGGCATTAAGTCTACAACACTAAGTTATGAAACCTGTTGCCTGATTCAGCTGAGCTGCTTAAAGTGTAAGGGAGGAGTGTAAAAGTTGAATTACTACCTGCATTTTAGTTATCACACCTGGATGTAAAAAGTAAGGATCTTGTAATCCAGTTTTGTGAGGGAAATGGGTGAGAAGATGTCAAGCAAATGGCTGGAAGTACAAAGCTATCCCAGGCTGGGGCACTGGGCTAAAGAGAGATGGGTTTGGCTGTCAGCAGCACAGAGCTCCTAGGGGAAGTTAGGGAGTGAGAGGGCTCCAGTGAGAAAATGTATCAAGTAAGATTGGGGAAACACTGATGCTGGCTGAAAAACACTCAGAGCCTTGCACAACCTTAAATCCATCGAGTCAGAGCAGTCTGTGAGGCAGACAGGATAAAACCAGAGCAGTCACTGACAGCCAGGGAAGGAGATGTTCATGGAAGTGCCAGAACAATCAGGTAAAACAGCACCAGAAATGTCTCCTTTCACTCAGCAGTCGCTGTCCAAGGGTACTGCAGGATAACAGGACATGAGCTCTCTGAGCAGACAAGGTCCCATGAAGAGACAGATTAACAGTGACCTAAGGAGACAGATTGAGCAGAGATGATCAATTTTGTTGTCATGGAGTCACCAGCTAATTTATTGAAAGTCAGAGGGGTAGAGTGTGAGGAAGGGCAATTTTTTCCAAGATTAGAGGAGTAGAGCATTTGTAAGCAAAGAAGATAAAGCTGTTGAAAATTGTGGAGAGAACAGTAGGGCATGGAAAGGCGGAGGGGCAGTTTAAGAAGAGTGCAAAATGGATCACCTTCCCCTGAGGTGTTGTAAAGACCAAGCTCTTAGCACAACTGACACCTTTGTCGAAAACTGAATCTCCTGAAAGCTGGGAGCAACATCTACCACATCACAAATTGCTAGAAGGTATCTGCTTTGCTGGGTTTCAAGAATAACTAGCAATATTCCAATGTATAGACACCGGGATGACCTGACTGTCAGAGGGATCTATTCACTTTCCAGCACTCCCCAAATCACTCAAGATACTGGAACTTCCACCTGCTCTTCACAATAAAGAAAACAAAAAAACCTGTGGTTTTCCTTAGAAGAAGTTTTTCCTTTTCTGTGGTGATGCTGCTGGATAAGACCAGTCTTTGATCAAATAAGAGCTACCAAGATTTGTTTCAGGAGTTAAGCATGCCTCAAAAAAGAAACACTATCACCAGCAGAGCTTGTACCAAGGATACATCCCAAAGTGAACATCTCATTCTGTAATAGCCTCCAAATTTTTATATTACAGCTGTCCCTTTCATCAGCTTCTCTCTGAGGAGCACTTCTTTCCCTCCTCTGCTTGTGGCACAGAATTTCTGGTTTAAGGTCTTGAGGGCATCCAAATGTGCCAATAAGTAACCTAGACACTAAAAGTACATTTATATAGCGCTGCTACTCTTTAAAAGAGCACACAGAGAAAACTAAGGCATTACCTTTAAGCTTAATTTGTCTTAATGCAGCTAAGGATAATGGTACTAAGGGGATACAAGGTCTTAGTTGCAGAGGTTTAAAAATCCTTTGATAGTTCAGCAGAGAGGGGCGGTAGCAGAAAGGCCAGGCTTTCACCATTCCCCCTTCCTCACTAGTGTTTCCTTCAGAGAAAGGAACACTTCTGTAGCTACTGAGGGGTTATCTTTCAGGGCATCATCCCTCACAGCGCAGGGGTGCTGCTCCACAGCCCACATCTGCCTGTCCTGCAGGTCTTGCTCCTCCTGCCTGCCTGGGAGCTGCCTGCTCCTCGGCTGCAGCACAGGCTGTGGCTGCAGCAACGAGGGAGGAGTGGAGAGCAGCAATGCCTCCCATAGCTTTTCAAAGGCTCAGAATGACTTGTCACTCGTGCAAGTAAACATCTGACAGAAGCATATGGCTAGGAATGAGCAATAGCCCCCCACGCTCGCTCACACGGGAGCTGCTGATGTAATAAGGTACGGAACAAAGGAAGGGGAAACACATTTTATAAAACCAGGGAATTAAAACGTTCTCAAAAGTGATCTGTGCACAATAGCTGCCAATTCCAACTGTTTGTGTACAGTGTTTCTCTCTTTCTCTGTCAAATTCTGCCTCTCCTAGACCCCCACACTCTGACTGTGGCAGGCACCAAGCAGATATGTACTCACTTCCTCCATCCTGTTGTACCTTGCACTTGAGCTGGTTCTGCTGTGTTGGTTCAGCACTTCTCTCTGACTGCCTGCCTGCTCCAAAGTATGCCTGTAATCCCCCTCGTCCAAACAGGCAAGCTTTTCTGAGACTTGCTGGGCCAATTATGGTATTTTTTTTTAATGAGTAGTAATAGTCTTTGGTGGGACTAGGAGAGAGCACTGCTGAGATTCAGGCAAGAGCGGAATGGCAGCTTTATATTGCCAAGCCTGGTCACAGGATGGTCCCAGAGACTCCTCCAAGGTTCTGAGGAGGAAAAAGTGCTGCTGGAGCAAGTGGTCTTGGGCAGCCCCAGCCCACTGCAATATCCAGCATCAAGATTCTAATCCAAAAACAGAATGGGTCTTTAAACTGACTTGTAATCAGAGCAATTCCTACAGAGACGACATAAACATCCCAAAGTTTTCACCCACAATTCCACCTCTTAAATCCACTGGAACCAAGAGCTTGCAGGGGGCATTTGAATCATTTTGGGGTGTTTGCATGACCATGGAATCTGAAGAATTCCAGGGAACTGTGTCTCTGACTTATCAATGCTTACTGGGTATGCTGTGCTATTAACTGGCAGGAAACCTCATGAAATATGTCAAAAAAAATGTGTCTTGGTTTCAGACCAGACTAAATTTAGGAAAAACTGAATGAAACAGACTCCTCCAATTATCAGGAGAACCATTAGGTGATGTTTAGCTTATGCAAGATGTTTTCCCTGATCATCCTTCACAGATGAACAGGTATCTGTGGCAGACGACCACCACTTCACCTTTTTTTTAAGCCCTAGAGCCAACTAACCTAAGAAAAAGTGTTGTTATTTTGATGGGTATTTATTTAACAACTCATGGTGGAAACCCCTTCTTATCAGATACTTTTAAGAACAGTCTTTTCCATTGGCCCAGTTCAGTCTCCAGAAAGGCTTTTTCCATTTGATGAAAACTGTATTTTCTGCTTTTGAGTAAAAGTGCTTTTCTGTAACTCTTTGCTAACCTTGCTGGAGGCATAAAATGAGATATAAGCAGATACTTGATTAATTTTAGTCTAGATACCAGACTCAGGCAAACATCTTACGTGTGTTGACTTCAGCTATGAGCTAAATTTAGCATGTGAAGTGTCCTTTTGATGATGGCTCCTCCCTGCTCTTCCCCTCACTGCTGCTGGGCTCCCCGTGGTCCTCTGTGCTGGGGAGATGCCTGCAAGCCTTGCCTGGCAGTGACAGCAGTGTGGCTTAGCTCCACACAGGGTGCTGAGGCAAGATAGCTGTGATCCCCTTCCTGCCTGTCCCCACAGCCTGGCAGCTCTTGGATGGGGATTAGGAAGCAACTCTATGAGTTGTGCTCTGGCAAAGCATTTTCTTTGACTACAACAGAGAGGAAGAGGGAAATCAGATTCTCCCTTTTCAGATTATTCTAAAGAATAGCCAACAATTTCTGCACGGTCTCACTTCCCTGAGACAGTAAAGCTGTCCCAGGAGCTGGAGCAGCAGGGAGCAGTGACAACCATGGCACAAGGGGCTCTCTGGCAGCTCCTCTCCACTGCTCTGCCCGAGCTGCCAGGCTGCTCCTGGAAAGCAGCCTGGCTGGCAGACTGCTCGTGGATCTCTGCATTTCGGGGTCTGCAGCAGCAAAGCAGCTCCAGGTCATCAGTGTCTGTGAGCAGCAACAGATCTGCAGATGAATGGATCCAGCAGTCCGTAGGCAATGACACTGAGGAAACAACGTGCTGCAGGCAGCACTATGCTTAGCTCTGCCTGTCAGCTCCAATTCTAGCTCTTTAATTTCCTGTGCCTGCAAGTGATGGTGAAGGGCTGTGCTATCATTTAAAGACTCTGCCTTATACTGTGTGGGTTTTTTTGGAATGGAGTTTGCAATTCTTTTGTATCAATCCCTAGGATTTTGATCTTTGCTGTTCTTTGACTGAAGTCTTTTGAAACTTGCCTAGATTAAAAGGACTAATTTTTATTAAGATTTTTTTTTAAATATATTCAAGGGTCTTTGAGGACGTGAAGAAAATCACTTGCCTTCTTCTAATCCAATAAAAATTGTAACACAATGTGTTTTATCTCTAAAACTCAGTATTAAAGAAAACAGGAATTGGGTTTGGCCTACATATTTCATTCCACTGGCTATATGTACATAGCTATTTAGATGAGGTGTGCTTGCATTTGTTCTCTTCCCCTTCTCATTACAGTCTGTTACTTAAACCACTGGGCTATGTAAAACAGAGCCAGTGGAATCTTACATTTGTGGAAAAGACACTGGATGGCCCTTTTAGAGCATTATAGTCTCCAGCCACCACCAGAAAGGGTAAAATGGATTTTTGACAATTCCTTGTTTTTTATCTGGAATTTTTGCATGAATAACAAATATTCTGTCTTCATATTGAAAAACCCCCCATGCTTTGGCACGGTGTAAGCCACACTGGGGATGATTCACCAGCTTTTACTTCAGCATGAATGCATCCTGACCTATACTCCCCATTCTAATTTGAATTCTCTTACCTGCATCATGATAGAAATCAACCTTTTGTCTTGTGTAGGATCTTAGAAAAAGTAGGATATTCCAGTGTAATGAAAATTCAATCTTTTCAGTGATGACTGTGCCAAAAATAACACCCTTACCTAGTCCTTTAATATACTTGTGAAAGTTTGCTGAGAGTTACAGCCTTTACTTGACTAGTTGTGTTCTGGGCAGGAGAAGATGAAAGTGAGAAAGTATCTTGTAAAAACATATGTCCCCAAGAGAAATCTAAGGCAAAGAGGTTTTCAAAGTGTAAACAAGAGTGTGAATCATTGCCAGTGGATGTTAAGCTTCATGACTGCTTTTTTACTTCAATTTGCATAGTTGCACTGTCAGGCTGACTTGAGGTGACGAGGTACAATCTTTCTAAACCCTACATTTTCCCCTTGTAGATAAGATTTCACTGCTGATCTGGTGCTTAGTAAGGAAAAATATTTAGCAGTAGTGATGTAGCTGACTACCTCACTCCTGCTGTAATAGTAGTATTTGTATTCATATATATTTTGGTACTGGTTTTACACAGGTTGGAGTTAAGATCCTGCAGGATCAGGGAACTGACACAGAAGTGCTAGAAACCCTATGGACACTGAGCAGTGGCTGTTTGCCCAATGCTCTCAGCCACAAATACACTAAAAAATACAAAAGTATGTATGTTCACTGAATGCTGCAGGAGAGAAAGCAGCTTTTCCAACAGCTTTCCTTACCAGATGCTGAAAACTCTGCAGGCTGACGATGGATTAATAATCAACCCTTGTCTCCCTGTTGCACTGAATTGTGATAACGCTGGACTCTTTACACCATCCTTTTCTCTATTGATGAAAACCTTGATCTGCAGCCTGAAAAGCAAAGAGGCAAAAGGGGCACTGTGAAAAGCAGGAAGGAGAGAATAATTTTGCAGTGAAACAACCAGAATCAGTCTGTTTTTCCCTGATACTTCACAAGCCATGAAATGGAGCCCTGAGCTCCTTGTCTCTTTCAGTGCAGTGGGAAGAGGCTCACATGATGCAAACGGGGATGCCATCACATGTATTTGCAGTGTGATTTTTTTTCCAAAAAACACCTATGAATAAAATGCCTCGCTACTGCCGTTGGTGGGAGGTGCCCACACAGCCAATAATGGGTGTGTTTGCGAGAAGCTGGCGGGGCTGGGAGCCATGGGGTGTTGCTGGAGGCTGCTGACTGTGCCTCTGGGTGTGTTGGAGAGTGTGCCTGCTCTGGGGCTGAGCGGTATCTCCTGCTGTGGGAGGGCCATGCTCTCTCCAGGAATGAGCCAGCCCTTGTGGGTTACACAACGGTGTGCACTGATAACAGCTGCACGTTGTCCTTCGTGTGCTGAGTGAGGCTCCTTTGTTACAGAGACAAAAAAAAAAGTCACTTCAAAAATATCACAGAGGATTCTCAGAGACGCCGAATCCCTGGGCCTGTGAGACCTAATGCTGTGCTACAGGTTTTAATCATCTCAGGGTTTACTCAACAAGGGACATAAGGCCAGTGCCCTTAAAAATTAACGTTATCTTCGACTGGGACTCAGTTAGCTCATGCTTCTGGAAATGCCTCAGCCAGACTTTGTGAGTACATTCCTCCATCCACACAGTATTAATCATACCCCTGCCATCTCAGGGTGTTGGAGTGTCTCTGCATTCCCCAAGAAAAAATTTTTCTTTACATTTCTCTTCCTATTCTCCAAGTCCACAAACTCTGGTGACCCTCACAGCAATACCAAGTTTATCACCTTCCTTTCCATGGCATATTCCTGAACACTGTGGGTCTAGAAAAGGCTGTCATGTAGTATCTGGTAGACCCATACTCCCTGTAAAAGAGAACTTTGTTTACTCTTGTTATTGAAAAGCTTTAAAATACGACCACTCAAGACTAACAAAGTAGAAGACAAGCAAAATAGCATTTCATATCTGCCATTTAAAATCACCTGTCTTCAAGTCATCCTGAATTTTCTCACTTGACAACTTTCAAAGTTAGGGGGCAAAATGTTGGCCCTCAAACTATTTCCACATCAGCAGATCCGTGGTGTTTATTTCCACCATATACAGCCTGACACTCCTGCCAGTGCTGGTGACAGATGAAGGCCACTGCTGAGTCGCCGGGAATGCCTGGTGCTAAGGTGATCAGATTAAAAGTGAAACAGGGACGTGGAGGCTGCGAGGAGCCTCTTCCCCTTCTTTAACACGTGCTACAGGGCGATGCCACCTGCACCAGGTCACAGATGGTGTGTCACCTTACGTAACCCGGCAGGGGCCACTCGATACCAGGACACTCCGTCTGGGTCAGGTTATACAACTGAGGATGTGCCTGAGCCTGATGGCACAACCCAGCACCTGCACAGGGGGCTGTGCCACCTCATGGGCAACGTGAACGACAAGGGCCCCAGAGAAACTGGGGACCTCCTGCAGACAGAGGATTCAAATATTTCACTTAAGATCTTCGACAGGAGCAGCCCCAGCTGAATGAGGACGGGAACAATGCAGGAAGGATGGCGGTCAGGGATGGTGGCAGCGGCTCATCCAGGACAAATACAGGGGTGTTTATCCCTGGGCTGGTGAGGGGCTGTGCAGCTCCCTATTGCAACACTCCTCCTGCACGCTGTCACTAACTCAAACATTATTAATGGGCATGAGGTAATTAGGCTATCACCACGCTACATTATTTGTGAGGGGGTGTGCTCATTTCTTGCTAATGAACGCCTTCACCATTTCCGAGAGTTCTCCTTTCCCATCAGGCCGACTCGAGCCCGTCTGTTCCCCCACCTTTTCATCATACTTTATTTCAGTTTTAAATTACTTCCAATGGCCCCTTGCACCATAAAACACACCAGGAACCAGTGAAGGGATTAAATTACAGCCGCCAGACCCTGTTTTATTCACCTGCTCTCCGTGCAGTCAGCCTCTGTCAGGAAGGCCAGGGAAGCTGTTCTGGGTAAGAGCGCGGCCGCCTGAACAACACCAGGCTGGACACGGACTCCCGAAGTGGGACCCCCTCCGACTGCCCTGCACGTTTGGCCAGCCTCACAACCACTTTTCTTGTTTAATTCCCCCCTCCTTGCTGCTGCCCCGGCCTGTTTTTATCAGCTTTTACTCTCCCCCCGCAGGCGCTCCCCGGTGCCGGTCCCCGGGCGCACCTGAGGGAGCGGGGCCGCCCTCCCACCACCGGCGGCCATCTTCTCTCCTTGCCCCCCTTCCCCAGCCCTTCTCGCCCTCCCGCCGCCTCTCCCCACCGGACCCGCACCAGGGGAAGGGCAGATACGGCTTTCCCCCTTCCCTCCGGAGCCCCGGGGGTGTCGGCTCGGGNGCAGATATGGCTTCCCCCCTCCCCCCCGGAGCCCCGGGGGTGTCGGCGCGGGGGGTGGCGGCGGCTCCGGGGGCGGCAGCGGGGCCTGAGGGGCGGGCGGCGGGCGGCGCCATCTCGCGGCGCGGGGCGGGAGCGGCCGCGCTGCCTGAGGGCACGGCCGGGAGCAGCGGGGGGGCCGGGCGAGCGAGCTGGCCCTCCTGTCGCTTTGTTTGTTTGTTTGCTTGCTTGTTTCTTTGTTTCATTGATTGCTGATTGTTTGTTTGTTTGTTTGATTGATTGTTTTGCACCGCAGAAATAAAACGGGGGGGAAACTGGCCTGTCCCGAGTCGCGTGTGGGCGCCCAGGCCGTGAGGAGGCAGAGCTGGAAGACCTGTGGGTTTGCATTTCTCTACGTNCCACCACCGGCGGCCATCTTCTCTCCTTGCCCCCCTTCCCCAGCCCTTCTCGCCCTCCCGCCGCCTCTCCCCACCGGACCCGCACCAGGGGAAGGGCAGATACGGCTTTCCCCCTTCCCTCCGGAGCCCCGGGGGTGTCGGCTCGGGGGGTGGCGNACAGAAGCCACGTACTGCACGTTCCGGAGTCCCCCACGGGTTTTCCAGCCCCCGAAGGCAATTCGGGAGCGGGGTTTGTGCACCGAGGGCAGCGCAGCAGGGCCGTCTCGCAGTGATGGGGATCCCTCCCAGCTGTGCCTCTGGCCTTTCGCAGATGGGACGTGGCACAGCCCCGGTTCCTGTGCCTCCCAGACCGAGGATTGGAATGGCAGTATCCTCACCTTAGCCTGTGAGGGCGGGCACGCCCTGGCACGGGGTCCCCAGGGAAGCTGTGCCTGCCCCATCCCTGGGAGTGTCCAAGGCCAGGCCTTGGAGCAACCTGGGATAGTGAAACCTGTGCCTGCCCGTGGCAGGGAGTGGGACTGGATGATCTCTAAGATGTCTCTCTAAGATACCCTCTTCCAACCCGAACCATCCTGTGATTCTGTGAGCCACTTTCCAACCAACCCTCATTGCTGCTGCTCATCACTTTGCTTTCCCCTCCTTCAAGCTTTTGCTGACGTGAGCTGTTCATATCTTTACTGATTTAGAAACACATTCTTTTGTCAGCCACTCAGAAAACAGAACTTGTAAAACCTTAGAAGTCCCGAACACGGGTACCCTTTAGGAAGTCTTGAGTATATAAAACTTAAATATCTATTTACTTTAGAGTGCAATTCACTTAGTTAAAATTGGCTTTCCAGTTTGAAATGAGCACCTGCTCTGTGATGTTAACATATGTTTCTCTGGAAGATATCAATGGGAAAGAAAAGCCTGGAAAACAGCCACAGAGAGTTGTGCCTGATGGCTTCTGAAGCTGTTTTGTGACCAATAGAGATTAGACATTAATCAATAAATCTGTCTCTATTTTGACTGCAAGATGAAAAAAGTTTGAAGTGCCAAAGCTAAAAGGCACTTCCCCTCCCCTCACTATTCAATTATTTTTTTTTTCTCCTTGTGTTCATTTGTGACAGAAAAGGAGCTTTATAAATTTCATAAATTGGTTCCATCAGAGATATTGTTGACTCCTGGACAGCAAACTGGTCATGCTGAAGAAAATGCTTAATAAACATCACAGTGTGGCAGCAAGAAAAGAGTAAACACAGTTGCTGAACTGTTTTGTTTCAGTCTATGGAGGGAAATAAGCCAGAAGGACTTCAGGTAGCAGTTAGGATCTGGCTGGTAAGCACTGCTGAGGGACTGTGCTATTTGCCAGACTGCCAAGGAAATAAGGAAAAAAAAAATAATCTCATGCAGTGTATATTGCTTTTTGGATTGAAGCACAGCATTCAGGCCATACATATGGCAAATTAGCTTACTTCTTGGGGATACACTGTGGTCTTGTGAATGCTGTCTGTGAATTGCTCAGGTTTATGGGTCATCCCCTTGATCTTCCCTCTCTTGCGAGAGACGCCAAGAGATTTTTAAGGAAATACATCCCACAGAGAAAAGAAGCAAACTCTAGGAACTCCTGGGAAAAGATGGACATAAAAGCAGGAGGAGGGTAGGTGTATCCCACACCTGTGGTCAGCATGAGGTGTCAGAAAGGCAAAGTTTTCTGCCACTGAGGTTATGAGAAATGTAAATCTGTGAAGAATGTGGCTGCTTGTTGTGCCAGAGATATCCCTTAAGATGCAGATGATGCTTAACTAGAGGCAGTAAAACTGATTGTTTCACTTTCAGAATTGTTGCTGTAGAACCTGTTAAGGGATTAAGGGATGAAATTAATGCAGTGATTGTTCTGTCCGGGGCAGAATGATGAAAGGGAAGGAATCCATGATTTTGAGGCTCTGGAAACAGGGAATGCAAAGAATCAGGGAAACACGTGGTTTTTCTTTGTTGTTCATGTCAGTTTTTCAAACCAAATATCTGATTGTATGAACGTGTGCAGCCAGCACAGCTCTAGAGCAAATAGTAGCCTGCTTTGAAAATTGAAGGGAAAGCAAAAAAGACCCTTGTGCCAAACAGAGTCGTCTGTTCCAAGTCTGGTGTTAAGAGGGTGTTTTATATGAGAAAATACACCTGCCCTTGGCGGATTATGGTCTTGTCAGGATGTCTGGCTACAGTTTTAAAACACTCCTTTGGATGAATAGACAGTGGACAAAGACAGTAAGAAAATGGGCAAGTTTAGGAGATTCAGTCTCCAGGATTTAGTCTCCAGTCTTATGCCATTTTAGTGCTAATTCTCCAGGCCTGCATTCGAAAGCTCCAAACCCTGTACAGGTGCCCTGTTTGTGAACAGATGTCTCAGCCAGCCAGGAAGACCTCATACCACACAGCAGCTGTGTGCAGGCAGTTGCTTAGCTGACCTTTAGTTTTTAGTGAACTGCACTTTACCTTCATGAAAAATCCCAAACCATTGTTCTGTAAGGAGAGGAAAAGGCAGACCACTGAAATTGCATTTGATTTTCTAGGCATTTTGATCTCTCATCTGCTGTGTGTGGTTTTCAGAGTGTGGATTTTAAGGTATGTTGACCACTCGGTTGTTAATGAAGCCAACTGCATGCCAGATATTTTGTATTTCCTGTAGTGGTTTCCAAATTCACATTATTTCCCAGTTGTGCTTTAGACTACAAATTTGGGATTTAACTTTACTACTAATGGGAATGATTGAGGGGTTGAAAAAGAGAAATGGGCTCGGATCCATGGCTGGAGTTGCTGTCCGAACAGAGAATCTCTTTGGAAAACATGCTCAAGGCTGTGTGCTCAACACACTAAAGCAGTTTAGAGTTGAACCAGACTTCTCAAGGCATCAGGACCAAGACTGAACTGCTGGGCTCAGTCTGGATCCAGGTGATGTGATGTGCCCACTGCAGGAGGGGACTGTGCATCTGTAGTGTTTGGGTTTTTTTGGTTTCTCTCAGGGTTTCCTTCACGGCAGGCTTTGATGCCAGGAATGCTTTGATGACATGAGAATTCCAGAGATAGTGAGCTATTAAGAAAGTGTAAGAAACAGTAAGTCCAAACCCATGATTTCACAGATCTTGAGCTGAGCTAAGGGTCTTGCTGGCTTTTGAGTTCTTTTCTCTTTCAGTACTTTGCAATCCTTCCGTGCCCAGTTTACCTCAGACTTTTTGGGGTAGGGATGAATGTCTACTTGCCCCTCTCTACCAGGAGACCTGGTAAAGAGCAGGAGTGTAAGAGCTGGTATTAAGTAAAGCACTTGCTCTGTTCTGAGATCTGCAAACTGGAATCCTAATGGTCAGTGTCTGCTTTCCTCCCACTTCATCCTGTTAGGAAATGTGAGTGGATACCTCACTCCGGAAACTTGGCTTGTCATTTGCATTAATGTAAGCAGGACAAACTGTCCTTAATTCTGACGTTAATTTTGCAAGTCACCATGATATAAATGGTAAGTGCTCTGCACTGAGTCTGTTACCATAGAAAAGCAAAAGGCTGCCTATTCCTGTGCTGTATTGCATCCTCACTCTCACAGTCACAGCTCTGGTTAATCTCCTTCCTGTGATTTGCTGGTTGTTTATCAGAAAGGAGGGCTTCTTAGGAGACTCTTATTAATGTTTTTGGGGTTTTTTTTCCCCTTGTGTTTCATTCTCTGAGTCAGAGAATAAAAAAAATACATGCCAGGTAAGCCCACACTACCCATTCCACATTGCATCTCTTCCCTCTGCAGCTAATTTACAGGTTGGTAAGTGCTGGTGTGCTGTGGTGTTTCAGCTCCATATGTTTAAAATGGCCTTTAGGTGTGATCAGATTTTCTGCAAAATCCCAGCCTCTGACACATCTCTTCATCCCTGGCATTTTTCTGTTCTTGTTTTTATGATGGCTGTTGTCAATTTGCTTTGCTTTGTGATCTGTGGTGGAGAAGGGTCTGCAGTTCCAGATTTCAGTTACCAGAAACGGTGTTTTATTTTGCTGACCAAAAGAAAGCATCTCATTTTCTTGGTACCAGGTGGTTTATTCGCTTTTGTTTCTTTTCCTTGCTTGCTTGTTTGTAAATTGTTTCAATGAGCTCATGCACTGTTACCCTATATTGGGTTTTGTCCTGGAAAGATAAGCATTGCAAACTCCTCAAGGGCTACAGAGAAGGGATCATTTTAAAGAAATACTTAATAATAGCAAAGAGGCAATGCTCTGTGTTTAAACACAAGAACCAATCAGCACCTCACCCAGTACAAGCAAAGTGTATTACCTTGTCTTTATTCTTCTGCAAAGATGGAGCTTTTTAGAATTTATTACTGACGAATGCCTAGGAGATTAACCTGTTTTCTTAATGGTAATTTATAATGATATTATAATCTCTGTGTAATGCTCCCTTGCCCAGAGGAAATGAAAACAGCTCTAGCATGAAGAAACCCCGTTGCTGTGGGTGACAGCTCGTTGACCTCACTGAATTCAGGCAGGGCAGTGGAAGTGTTTGCCATTCCCCTCTGCAGGAGTCTTGAAGATTCCACATGTGTGGGCTAGACAGCTTCTGGAAAATGCCACATTCAAGGACAGAGGGACAGTGCTTAGATTTTCTGTGGGCTTAGGCAAGGCCCCTCAAGGTACTTTAATGACATGGTGAAGGTGTGGAATATGTCAGTGCACCCAGCCCTTGCTTTTTCGTTTTCTTTTCTTTCTTTTGTTGGCTAAAGGTGGTTTTAACAGAGGCAGTCAAAGGAACATTCAGCATGTTTTGGAAATCCTCCACGGAGCAGTCTTTTCAGCACCACAGTTCTTGCTACAGCCAGGAGTGATAAAGCAGCGGGGTGCTGATAGCTGAGTGAAAACAGCATCTGATTGCCTCTTTCTCTGTTAAAGACTCCCCTCTTCTGGAGGGAGGGACATCCATATGCAGCTTGGCCAGAGGTATGCCAGTCACTCTGCAAAGCCTCTCTTTGCCATATTTCTGGAGCAGGGGTTCTAAGCACTCCCTTTTCCAGCTGGGAAATAAATTCACAAAGCAATTTTTACTTACTTTTTCTTAAATGGACTCCTTTGAGGTCAGTACAGCAAATGAACACATTTCTGCATTAGCATGACATGACCTAACCACAGTCCCCTTCAGAGCTCCTGGTGGATAACCTCAGCACCCAGAACATCCTCTCTTTCCCTGTTCCATGTCTCCTGTTTAGTGAGAATAGCAGCTGGTGGTTTTCAGCCAAGAATATTGACATCTAAAATACGGCTTTCTCCAAAGTATCAGGAAACAATGTGAATGATTAGAATTGACAGAGAAGACAGCCTGTAAGTGTTGTTACTCTTTGGTTGTTGAGGAAGACATTTGGAAGTGAGTTAACACTGATGAACATGCAGGTAGCTAGCTGGATGTGCAGAAATCTTCTAATATATTTATCACAAAGTCTGCAGTGTAGTTTACTTTTTATTTCATTTGCTGCTATTGTTGGACCTGTGCTTGGGTGGAGAAAGAACAGGATCCAAAGGCTCTTGGATTTTTTTCTTACATGTAATTTAACCAGTGGTCTGATACTTTGATGTATGTAGGCTGGGTAACACTAGGGAACTTAACCACACTAGCTCAGGAGCTCATATTATCTCCACCTGGAATAAATTCTCCTAGAGTTACTGTGTTTACCTGGTCCAGGAACTCTCCTCTGGGAATACACAAAATCTGCTGGAAGCACTATCTGACTGCCCCTGGGTCAGGCTACAAATGATCTTTCCTCAGTTTGCTGAACAGGAAAGGATTGAACTGTGAACAGTTGAATGAGGTGGATAGTAGGGTTGAAAGCCTTTGATCTAGGCCACCAAATCTAATCTGACACTGTTAAAGTTTTATGGATGGTTGGGAAGGGATTTTTTTAAATTTTTTTTTCCTCCTATTTTTTTTTCCTTCTTTTTAAGTCACAGGCAGATAGCTGTTCAAATGGAAAAACCAGTGGGAATTAGCTGTCAATTGGTAACCTCCACATGGAAATTGTTTACATCTGGGACACTATTTCTTGGCCCAGATGAAGTTAGTGGAAAATCTCAGCAAACTTCTGAGCAGGCAGATGCCCACATCACAGAATTATTGTCCCAGGGTGCCTGGGTGTTAACAGTCTCAGCAGACACAGTGTTTGCCTTGATTTTATTCCTCTGTTTGTTTGCCTTACTTAGGAAGGAGCCTACTGCTGGGAGACCCAAATTGCTTCTCCATCTGTTGGACAGAGGTTGGGTGTTTCCATTTCCCAAACTTCTAGTCTCAAATCTCTGATTCTCTAAATAAAGAAAAATAAACATATGCTGTCAATTTTGATAATGACTGAACTTGCTGATGGCTTGAAAAAGATACATTTGATATCTGAAAAGATGTGTCCCCAGCATTAAGCCCACAAGAAATCTTACTACCTTTTTGTAGCTGGCACGCACAAGTTATTGCTTAAGCAACATTTTGTTAACAAAATGTTTTGCAATTCAACCTGTTATTGAACAGGCAGGCCAGGCTAAATGAGGTAAAGATAAAGATAGGGCTGGTGGAAGGATACTGGATCTCAGACATGCCACATACCTTGTAAATTCAGCATAAATTAGTCACAGAGTTTAGTTAGAAGGGGAAAAAAAATAAAGGAGGGAGGGAAAGATTGTTGGTATTTCCAAATGTGGTTGGGGACTATTGAAATGAGACTTCACTTTTAGTTTGGACTAGTTCTGTGATATTGTTGTGTCCAGAAGGAGTTCTGCATGTGCAGACAAAATGCTTGCAGGTCACGGAGACAGAAATGATGTTAATGGTTGGGAAGACAGTGCAACATAGCCAGTTAACAAAAGAGCTTGATCTGTACAGAAAATGATTCTGAGCAGATACACACATATATATAAAGCAAGATTAATTTAGAGACCTTTGTCATTAAAGCAGATTTTTGTATGGTTTTGTGTGGGATTTAAAGGGGATTAAATGTTTGACATCACTTTGCCTGCACAGGCTATGTGGAAGAGGTTACTGAGCGGGTGATGGAGAATTTAAAGTGCTGAAAGGGTGGAAGCAATGGCTCAGACTGCAGCCTGGCCAAACAAACTGCTGTACCTACTACGTTTCTGAAAACAAGATGCTTCTCTTTTGACAGCGGATGCTGCAGGGATGTAGAGCTGAAGAAATATTTATGATTTGCCAAAAGACGAGGGGAACTCGGCGAGGACATCAGCACTGGGATGCCCCTGTCTTCTCTCTTCAGTGATGCCTTGCTTCACATGCATCTTCTGCATGCTATGCCGTTGCTAAACGGTAAAAACACTAAAAATAAGAAGTCAGCAAGGTGGATTGGGTGATCGGGTGCATTTCTCTTTTGGAAGAGATGGTCCTGGTCATGAAACTGCTGTTCCTCAGCTGCCTGTGGCCAACAGCAACGCTGCACAGTTCTCACAGTCAGCATCACCACCTGCATCGTCGGCAACAATCATCGTTCTCAAGAAAGCATACCAGGTAGGCAGTGTACTTTATCTGTCAGCGTTCAGCTTCAGGCTGTCAGACACCCCTCAGTGCACCCTTTTTGTCCACTCTCCTCTTTTGCTGTTTCTGCATTTAGAGAACACATAGTATTGGTAGGGTGTTCCCTGAACAGAAACGGTGAAATATTGATTAATTTTTCATAATCAGATATTGTGATTTCATGAATGTTTCATATATATATATATACACACTCACACCCACACACAGCTCTTTTGCCTTGTGTGATACAAGGCTACTATCATGACAACAGACTGTGATGCACCCAGTATTCTTGCCCTCTCTCTCCCATTACAAGAAGCAGAAATGCCTTCCAAAGTTCTATGCCAATATTATCAAGTGACTTCCATTGCCTAAACAGTGGAGTGTCTACGCTATAAAGACACAGAAGGCATTTTTTATGGCACTAAATGAAGTGAATTGTACTTTATTTGTAGTGATGACACAGTGTGTTCCCTTTCTGGAATATACTTGTGCTTTTTTTTATACATTGGAAAGTGTCTCTATTCCTACTTTTTCCAATCAAGTAGCTGGCTGGAAACAAATAATGATACAGAGGTTTTTACGTGTAAGTTTCTGTTGTGTTAGTGCTTCAAAGTGTTAGTGCTTTTTCCCCACAAATGCAATTTCACATCTGCCATGTGAGGTCTCTCAATGCATTTCCAGATTAATCTAACAGTGTGGGAACAGACCAATGACTGCCAGTGATAATCCAAGGAAAATTTATGCCTGTTGGGAATGAGTAGCTCCATTTAAGGAAGGAGAAGGGATACAACTGTTAGATTTTTCAGTGTGCTTGACCCCCTACTGAAATGAGCAGGCGAGCTCATAGTTTATTTGTGCAGTATCATGTATTGAGGAAAAGTAACATGAGTAACATGAGTTACATCCTATGATGTGTTTAAGTTGTTTTTTCCCCCTCAAGTTGCATGCTTTGTAGCTGGCTTACCAGCTGTTAACCTCATGTGTCACTTCTTATGTGATAATCCAGCAGTGAAATACCTCTGAAACCCTACATGTCTTGATAAAATCATGTTTTTAGGCAATGCAAGGTAACAGGTTACACAGCAGAGGTGCCTGGAGTTGCTGTATCACTCAGGACTTCTGGGTTTCCATTTCAAGGTATAGGCTCAAGTTTGGTCTAAGCCAAAACCTCATGAAAAGAATGGCTGTTGAGCTGACTGTTTCAAACTCACTGACAGCTTTGGTGAGTGAGTGCTGGTGCACAGTTATTTGTAATAACAAAGGAAAATAAACAGAACTAGCCCTAGTATCAACATCAGGTTTAATCTGGTGCTTGCTTGCCTCAGAAAGCAGTTAAAAATCAAATGGAAACAGAATAAATACCCTGTTATTGCTGGTGGTAGTGGCAAGGAAGGTCTGTTTTAAGCTCAGCTGATACACTTTTGTCTGTGCTAAAAGGGAAGCATGTGCTCCTGTTATTCACATTTATTCTGTTCTACCATAGCTGAGAGCAGTTGCTCCATCACTGACATAAAAAAATCACAAAGCAGGAGAGAAGCCTGGTGGTAGGAGACAGCAAATTTTGAGGCATCCTGCTGGACATCCCCTTGCCACAGGACAGCAGTACCAATGCTGGCACAGTGTTCTCTGCATCCTCACAGATCTTTACTAATACAGATAAATGGATCCATCCGACAAGCCTGTGAGACAGGCAGGGTGTTCACAGAAAAGGGAGAATAGGAGCAAGGAGGAATGCCAGGACTGCATTCTCATCTGATGCTGCCTGGTGCAGCAGTTTTCTATACACAGGGCATGCTTTGGCACCCTACATACTCCATTTCCAAGGTCCTAGTGGTTTCAAACTGGGCACAAGACTGCAGAATCTGAGCCACAGAGGATCCCAAAGCTTAGCAGCTGCAAATCAGCTTTTCTCTGCGAAGGAGCCAAATGTGTTTAATTTCTCTTTGTTTCATTCTCTGGTTTTGCTCTAAAGGCAGAATTATCCCCCAGTACATTGCAACAGGGTCTGACTTTCCACCAGCCTCTTTTTCTTTCTGAGGTAAAATCTTTCAGCCAGCACTAGGGTTATTAGGGACACAGCTGACAGATGGCCTTGGTTAAATGGGTGGCCTTTTATAAAGAATCCCATGTGAAAATGTTACTTAACCTACAAGTTCCACTGTTTTAATAGAGTAACCCAATTCTCCCTCCAAAGCTATTTGTCTGCATTCTCCTGTAAAGAAGATTTTAAAGCATTAACCAAAAGTACATGAGAAAGCGATTATTCTCATGGTCCATTTCCTACAGCAAAGAACAAAACAAAACCTTTGATTGTTAAAATGTTAGGCTTTTTGACAGTACATGTTGCTGATGTTACTGAACACTTAGAAATGCATTTCTGTGTGTGTGAGACAGAACTGTACAACTTCGTTTATTACATTTTTCTGGGCTCCAAGATTTGATAAATTTGTTAAAACATTTAAGAGATCACACTGCTGTATAACCCCACAGACTCTTCTGGGAATAAGATTTCTGTAACTTCTACCTTTTAGATACCTTTGATTTAGCAGTAGCTGGAGTATCTTGGGGACACAGCACTGGAAAGAAAACTATGGCCATGAAATCTATTTATTCTTTTCATAGAAGGGTCCTTAATAGTATTCTTTTCATAAACTTACCTAGTTTCATTTTGAATATAACAAGATGTTTTTTTTCCCTACCACCTTTCTCTGGTCTCCTACAAAGAACTTTTACCATATCATTAGTTACACAGGGCACTAAAACAGAACAGCCACACAGGATCTGAGCAAATGGAACAAGGATGTGTAAACACAAGTTTGCAAGAATAAGGACAGGGCAAACAAATAAGGTATTTCCCCCCCTAGTACTCCCACCAGTATCAAGTCACCAAATTTCCTTCAGGTACATCCTGTGTTGGATGTAATTTCTGTAGATTTATTGATCTTCAGTGGAATTCTTTTCCATGAACTTGTCCAATTGCTCTCTGAACCAGCATAAACTTCTGATAACGCAGTAAGGTAAAGACAACCAGATGGGATACGAGCCACATCAATCCCAGGAATCCCATTGGTTATGGAACAACACTGGTGGCATTAAGTGATTAAATGCTTTAACCAAAAATGATCCAAGTACCCTTGAGCAGACCTTTGACCTTTCATTTGCTAATGGTAGTCAAGGTTACATAGGGGCAGCTAAATTTGTCTGTAAAAACCTGACACATCTTTGTCCGTTGTTAAATAATTCTGAATTAGTTGCTGTGGTTTTGTAGGCAGTGACTAAGTGCTCTTTGAGAGCTCTGTCAAATAGTCCATATAGTAGTACTGGACAGGCAAGTGTCAAAACAATATTCCTCACTTTTTTTCATCCCAAAAGCTACTGCTTCTATCCTATATACTTACCAACAGGGCTGTCTTCATTATGTGGTCTGAAACACTTCAAGTGTTTTTATGCCCTCTTTTGGAAGGCAATTGTAGATTACCATTCCATTTGAACACTAAAATGTTGCCTGGATTACAGCTGTGGAAAGCACAGCTATAACTGGAAGCAGTAGTTTGTTGAGCATGTCCCTTACTGAGACCAGTAACCTGGTATGGATCTATTCCAATGCCAGGGCATCTGTCAGATGCACCCTTCCTTAGGTCCATGTGCCTGCTGATACTTGTGTCTGCTAACGATTTCACAAAAGTTTTCTTCACTCAGAGGGTTGTCCAGCCTGGAACAGGCAGCCCAGGGAAATGCTTGAGTCACCATCCCTGGAGGTGTTTAAAAGACATGTAGATGTGGTGCTTAGGGACATGCTTTAGTGATGGGCTCTGCAGGGCTGGGTTAATGGTTGGACTCCATGATATCAGAGGTATTTTCTAACCTGATTCTGTGATTCTGTGTGGGCTTTTCCTCTCAAACACCGAAGCCTGACATCTGCCATGCAGTGAATGTGCAGAACCAGTGGCTGCATTTGGAGTCCTAGACTGTGCTGTGCTGGGCAAAGCTGCACGATAAAGAGACCAGGGTGCCAGGCTGCTGAAATATAATCTGTGTCTTAGCTGTGCTTCTGTGAGCATTAGAAGTATATCTTCACTGATCTCAGGAAGCTTTCCTGAGACCTAGGCTAGTTAGATCTGTCTCCTCTGCTTTTTAATGGAATTGGTACCATGGGAATGGAGCATGCTAGAAAACATCTGCTGCTGATTTCACAATGCTGGAGTGCTGATCAATAGTCAGATACTGGTCTAAGATTTATCTGGAGTAAACAAACACAGGCATGTGACTCCCAGTTAAATAACTGTAGTGCTGCAGTGAGGACGATTTAATACTGTAACTCTTTGCCAAGGAGAAACATCTGGAGTCCAGATGCTGATGTTAAAGGAATATCTGCTGGAGAACACTTCTTACCCCTGGGTGGGGGAAGCAGTCAAGAGGAGAAAACATGTGAAGCAGAAGCGTATTGTTTTTTAATTATCTTAGAAATTTTAATGGAATTTTTCTAGATTTTGGTACCTTTACGTATGGAATGTTACCAGTGCCCATGAAATTAATTCCAAGTACCATAAGCATGTATCTCTGCTTGTAAGCCTATTTTCCTTTACTGAAAAGGTTTATATTCTGCCAAATGAAGGTATTGAAGATGTAGCATGTTTTAAATAAAGGTGTTCTTCTGTCTCCTGCAAGATCTTGCCTAGCTTGAACAGCCACTTTTGACAGCAGCAAGAAATAACTATAGAATTCCATCATTTGTGTATAAAACACCAGCTCTTCAAGTAAGTGGGCACAAAAGATGCTTTTCATACAGGCAGCATTTCTGTCTATTTTATCCTCATCTGGGAAAATAGGAGGAATATAAAAATCCCATAACATGTCTCAGGGGCTTATAAAGTAGAAAATCCCTGCCCTGGTGGCTTGTGTTTTGCCTCTCATGGCTGGGGAAAGCCTTCCTCAAGTCACATACTTGCTCCTAGTAAGAAGCTGTAATAGATGAATTGTAGTTCCAGGCTGCTGCTTCCAGTGAAATCATCAGAGAATCAGACAGACCTTTTCCCTGGTGCATCCAGTGACAAATAACCTCCTGCTTCCAAACTGTATTAGCTGTGCCACGGCATTCCGAGCATAATTCATCATTTCCCCTCATGCTGCTTCCCAAGCAGCAGAATTTCCCTGTTGCAGAGCACTGCAGGTGTTCAGTTCTGCTGCCCATTCTGCTCCAACACAGCCTTGCTCTCTGGTGGTTTTAATTCTCTGAAGCACGGGGTTTCATTTTAGCACCCACATGATTTTCATACTTGGAAAAATTGAAGTCTGTATTGGAAATGCCTGATGGGCCTTCTGATTGCCTTGATGATTTGATTCAGCCAACTGTTGCCACGTATATTCAAGGGTGATTTGTTCAAACCCGGTGGTTCTGAGTAGCCCAGCAGCCACCTCAGCATTCCTGCAATTTAAAAGTCATTTCTTGGGCTTCATTATAAAAAAAAAAAAAGGGGGGGAAAGGACAAAAGTAAGTAAATACAGGCCCACACCTTATCCTGAGGTCTTCCATACCTTGCCTTAAGCAGTGTTTGACTACAGGGCCAATCTTCAGAACAGATTTCTGGAGTTGCTGGCAGCAAACTCTCAGAGAATCACAGAAAGCATGAATGAAATTGTGTCTAGGGAGAGTCCCTTGCCTGTGGCAAAGCAGTTGTATTTAAGTCATTCCTACAAAGAAATGTGGGACCTGTTCTTAAGCAGCCTGAGTGAAAGGAGTCTCAAAACCTGCCCAGGGAATATGTTCCCATGTTTCACTGTTCTCACCATGAGAAAGGTGTTCCTAATGTGTACTACAGAACATAGGCTTGTAAGATCATCTGTTTCCAACCCCCCCTTGCCATGGGCAGGGACACCTCCCACTAAAAAACCCCATCTAACCTGGACTTGAACACTTCCAGGGATGGGTTGGCCACAGCTTCCCTGGGCAACCCATTCCAGGGCCTCACCACCCTCACAGGGAAGAATTTCATCCTAATAGCTAATCTAAACCTACTCTCTGTTTAAAGCCATTACCCCTGCAAGTCCCTGGATCCAGGATCATAATTTCCTAGTCTTTAAAAATTATTGACCTATTTATGCTCCTAAGAAAAACCCCCACATTTATAATAAAAAGGAATAACTGTCTCTGTAATATGGATAATGTGTGAAGTGGTCAGGCCACGGGTAGGTTGTTAGTTGCAAGTGTTTATGTGAGCAATAACTTTGTTTCAAACAGTGCTATTCTCTTGTATAATGATAGATACAACCTCTGAGGGCAACAGAAATCTAAATGTTCTTCCTGGGGCTTCTTATAAATAATTGGTGTTCTCCATGGACTTGGGCACCCTCATACCTCATTTCCCAACCTTTCCCAGTATATGTTTCTCTAACTTTATTAGCACAGTTGTTACCCTTTATCATACCAGGTTCAGCTGTCCAGTATCCTCAGGGCCCTACTTCATTTAACTGCACTCTGAATGGCAGGCATTCCAAAAAATAAGTTTCTTGCTTTCTTTTTTTTTTTTTTTTAAACGCAGCAAACGAGAAATTAAAATGAGGAAACTTGACAGCACGAAAGTTCGGCCGCTCAAATCCGAGCAGCTTCTTCACATAGAGGACCATGACTTTGCTCTGAGACCTGGATTTGGAGGTAAGCAGCACACACCCACACTGTGCTTGTCCCATCTCTGGAAGTTCACTGGAACTCTGTCCACCAGTGTCACTTCAAATGGAATGACAGATTTAATGGCAGAGCACCTTTTTTATTGTGCTTGAGGAAATAAAGAGGAAATCTAAAAATACTTGAAGGCAAGGGACTCTTTTGTGTTTACTGTATTTATAGAAGAGATTTGCCCTTGTCAGGTTGTCTCCTTTTGAGAACTAATTAAAAAAAAATATTATTAGAATAAGATTCTTTGACAACAGTGATTAAGCTGTAAACTGCGT
Source organism: Scytalopus superciliaris (assembly GCA_013400415.1). Lineage (NCBI taxonomy): Eukaryota > Metazoa > Chordata > Aves > Passeriformes > Rhinocryptidae > Scytalopus > Scytalopus superciliaris. The sequence goes on from VXBX01008403.1 coordinate 118,652, forward strand.
TGTCTAGTAGCAATTAGCAAATTATTTAGTCATCAGATTTGCTTTGAGAGATTGAAATGAACCATCAGTTCCTAAATCTGTTTGCTCTGTGCAAAATTAAAAACTACCCACAGGCCTTCAGTCTATTACGATGTTGTTTTCTATGTTGTTGGGCACTATGATGATTATTTCTTCGTTTAACTAAATTGCATCTGGATAAAGGGAATATTTAATGGGATGTTCACAGTTTAGATTCAATTTTGACTCTCCTTCATGAAAGGGAAAAGGAGAAAGCTGCCCCACTAATAAGCTTTGTCCGAGCCTTTGCATCACCAGTCCTGTTTTCATGATTCATGAAAATAGAGTGAACTGCTCTGGATTATGAAGCCAAAATAAAATATGAGGACCAATAATCAGATGTGTAGACAAACATAAATCTGGAAGGCTAGCTGAAGTCTGTGGAGCTGCTTCTGTTAACACCAGCTGCTGGGATCTGGGGCCTGACAAGCGTGCCAGGAGGGAGACCTGGGACAAGAAGAGCCTCTCTGAATACACCAGGAAAATGTGAAAGGGTTTTTTGTTACCACAGAAATTACGTCTTGTCAGAGAGCAAAAATCCTGCCTGCAATAGATGAGATACAGTCTGTTTCTTGTCAACAGAAGTTCGAGTTACCTCTTGCCTCATACCTGTCTAGTGTAATATCTGTTAGTCTGGATCTCCTCTTGTTAGCACCTGCTTTGCCACACAAGGGATTTAAATTTTTGAGAGTGTCATCTCAGAAAGGAAGTAGCATTTGCATGTGAGCAGACAGAGGGTTGGGGTGTACTTTATTGCCGGATCATCCCAGAAAGCAATACTTATGTACATAGAAGCAGCTTTGAGAATACACCCTGTGATTCTGGCAGTTGTAATTTTCCACGGGCAGGGAGGGTTTTTTTACACCCAGAAAAATCTGTACCAGGCTTTTTCCCCTTGTCCTTTTATTTTCAGATGACTAGTCATAGAGCCCATTCAATTCCTCTTGAAGCCAGCTGTAGTTTTTCCACTGACTTCATTGCACAGGCCTCTCACTAATCACATTGCCATGGGTATGATTTCAGCTGCACTCCTGTCTTTCAGAAATAGCTTTCAGCAGGAGAGCACATCAGCTCCTCTTCTCCTCTGCCATCCACATGCCACAGTGGCACGGGAGGCACTTTTTTCCAGCCACATCCAACAGTTCACACACTTCCAAATTTTCAGAACTCTCTTAATATGTGGAATACTTACGTGCACTCTCCTAGACTAAAACAGATCCATTAACATTTTTACAGCACAGAGTGGAAAAAAGTCACAGTGAAATGAATGTCAATCCCAAATTTATATTCCACTGCTTCTGTTCTACCATTGATTTCAGTGTGTTTGCAGTAGTAAAGAATGGTTTGGTTTTCACAGGTTTGTAAGGCAGCAGCAGAGAGTTTAATACACAAGTGTGATCTCCTCAGTGGACAAATACACAACTGAAACACGAATCTGAATAACACAGAATTGTTTTATGACAGCAGTGACAGGGTATGGGTTTCCCAGAAGAATGCTGATCATTTAGTGAGCACAGAGGAAACCTAGCTAGAGGAGAAGGTGAAATTAGAGATATCACTGCCACAGAAGTTACAAATAGCCTTGAACTGCATAAGGACTTGCAGCACTGGGGCTTTACGTATTTAAAGCAGGTGAAATTTTGGGTTTGTTTCCATCAAATCTAATGAAGCAGCTCAGTACTGTGATTCATGAAGGTCCTGTGTGTGTCACATGCCACACAGCAGGATTTATTCAGCTCAGACAGTGCATCAATTTGCAATAGAGGGAAATAAAACAGGTCAAAGAAGCCGGATGAAAAACAAGAATTTGTTCTTTACCTTTAGAAAAGGGACAGTTTTCCCCCCATCTCCTATACTCTGTTGGGGTTTTCTGGGTATGTCAGGGAGTTGGAATGACAGATTTTGTTAATCTGGCTCCATTGGGCCCCTTTCCTTCAGAAGGTCAATCCTTTGCACCAGTTTAGGAGAAAAAGCAGCTGGAAAATTCATGCTGTTTTGAACCTGCTGGAGATTCCTCAGTTCAGAGAACTCTTAAATCTAAATCTGTCTTGTTTAATTTCATTTAGCCCCACACATGCAATGTAAATGAGGCAGATTAAAGGACCCAGAGTTTTTAGTATTTATAATTAAGTTACAAATGAAAACCAGAGCGCAGCTGTATTTGATTTGTAAACTGAGCAAACATGCACAGGGAAAAACCTGGGAGAAATGGATGTGGAGCTGTTGGATATTGATGCTACTGGCTGTAGTGTTGCTGGAAATAATTGTGCCTTTGCTCACATGAGTGGTTGCTTTCTCAGGACAGGGTGTCATTGCTCTGTGGGGGTAAGAGATCCTTTTCTCTTGGACCAAATGGACACAACTTTGCTGTCCTTTTGTGAGTGTGTCTTGGCGTTCTTCTGACGGTTGCAATGCCATTCCAGCTGCACAATCACAATTTGACTCTCTGACTGTTGATTTTAAAATCTAATCCTGACTTTATTTGCAGATTTGTGAGCATGATGAAAGCCTGAGAACCATACTGCATCAAGATGAAGCAAACCCAGCAAGCTGCTCACAAACTGTTCCTGCCCTTTGGTTGTAGAAATGTAGAAACTCTGCCTGCAGTGCATTATACAGTGAGGTTGAGTGAAGCAAACCAGCAATTCAGTACACCTTAATGTTCTTAAAAAAAAATTAAACTGAACTTACTCCCTAAGCCAGGCTCTTCAGTTGTTGGTGGAAAGGGTGTGGTGTTGGTTTTTTTTTTTTGCTTTCCTGAATTTTTTGTTGCCTTCTGTGTAAGGTCATGGTCCAGCATTGTTTGAAGTTTGAAGCAGATGGATCCCCTGCTGCTGCAAACAGATGTGGACCAGCATAATGATTTGAGTAATTCTGCTAGACACTGGACTAGGAGCACGGGTATTCCCTTTGCTCTAACAGGCTTTACCATCAGTGAACGTTGTAGAAATTTTGTTTAGACCTTGCTGCTTCCAGAGGCACTGCCAAAGGCCAGGAGATGGGAAGGTGAGGAGTTTTGCATTGGTAAGATAATGCTTGCCAGGCCTGGTAAGGCTGGCTGGCTGCATAGGTCCTACCAAGGGAAACAAAAGCCTGCCAGCAGGCTCAGAGTCAGAGCTGGTCATGGTTTGTGTATCTTCATCTGCCAGTGGGTTTTCAATAGCCCCATCAACTGATAATCTGTGAGAAGACACCTCAGGTTTGGAGTGGAGAAAAGGTAAGAAATTAAATTGTGCTGCCAGCACTTCTTGGAATGATTATCATCAGCAAGATGGGGTGAGCACAGGGCAGTACCAGACAATGGACAGAGACTTGTAGCAGCTCAGACCTGAGGGCAGCCAAAACTGCACACTGAGAGAGGTCTTAGAGAGAATCCTTAGACACCTTTAAAGTTACTTTCTTTTTTACTATACATCTATTTATCTAGATCCTTTTATTTTCTGGACTATCTTATTTCAAAATACTGGTGGAAGTAATTGGTGTGAGCTCTTGCTTTCCTGAGTTCTGTCTCCACTTACTAAAATTAATATTGCCATTAAAAAAAAGATCATAGACTATCATATAGAAGAGGTAATTTTTTTATTCCTTTATGCATTGGTTTTCCTGACAGTAAAATCCTTCCATTCACTCTCTGAACTATTTTGCATTTTAAAGATTATGGAACCACATAACCACAATCACTGTGTACATGCAAGTTCTCACTGTGTGTGTGTGTGTGTGTGTGAGTATGGCAACTTTATTTTTCTTTTATATTGTGTCTTAAGGACCTGTAATTTCCTATGCTAACAGTGTGTTAGCTAAACTTTTAAAATTTATTATCCCTGCCCTGTCAACCAGCATAGAGGGTAATAACATTAGCAAGTATTAGAAATGATGGAAAAGAATGTAGCAAGATTTAGCTGGTCAAGAGGTAACAATTTGCATCTCAATAGGCAAGTAAGCATAATCTTAATTCTGAATTTTCAGAGGATCAGAAATCCCACTAGATCATTCCCCTTTAGGCTTCCTCCCTCCTCAAAATAAATGAGTAACATTTACACTCATATGAAGGTAAATGGAAGGAAAAGGGGGAAAAAAATATAGCCCAGTGTATGTTCAAAAAGTGCTGTAATTCTGATAGCTCTTTGCCACCAAGTTGTCTTCTTTTTTGCACCATAGCTCTCCCTGAAAGATGAGAAATATCTTCTCACCATGGTGAAGCCTCACACTGGTGGAAGTGGAATGGCTTTTTACCATCTGTTACTGGAAGGAATAGCTGGAGTCCTGGACAGGAAGGAAATATTTTGGTTATTTTCAAGACCTCTAATAGTCATCTTCTGGATTTTTGTCTTTTAAATTGAGAGAAAAACCCCAGAACACTGCTATTCTTCCATTCCAGTAGTTGACTGCTGCTAATACCAGTCCATCTTCATTTCTCACATAAATGAAAAAGAACAGTAACAAGAAGAAAATACCATTGCCAATAATTCTCCTGTTTCTGTCATTGCCACAGGAAAGTAAATATATCCACATATGTTCCCTTCCCTGGGGCTTGTTTACATTTCTGTCCAGCTTTCTTCCTCCACAGTTCCACAAGCCTTTTCAGAAGGAAGTAATCCTACAGGCTTTACTCTTCTCCTGGTCTTTGTCTCCTACTGGGAACTTTCTGTAGGCTTTGCTTTTCCCTCCCCCCCACATAAACTCTTACAAAGTCACTGGGATACAGTGGCTGCTTTTTCTAAACTCAGCATTTATCTTCGGGAACTTGAGGTTCAATCTCTTGTCTGCTCAAAGGCCTGGCTGTTATAAAAAATACTGTAGAATTCACTAAACCAGTCATTATTACTTTAGAAATTGATCCTAAAATGCTAAAAGGATATCCTTTTTACATAATAGCCCTTCTAAAAAGGGTATTATAGAATTTGCCTGACGTACTATCTGTTAAAAAAATTCCATGCTCGTCAAGGAGTTCTTTTGCAATGTTTAAACCTTTAAAATAAAAGACAGGAAATGGCTTGTGTGAAGATAAACCCATCTGAAAACAATGCTGGGTTTTTTTCTGCTGAGGAGTAATTATCTTGAAAATCTGCAGAGCCTCCATTGTGAAATCACTAATCCCTCTAAAATAATGATTTCTAGTGACTCTCCAGAAGCAACTGAAGCTGCTCAATTTAATAACAAAATCCTCTCTGCCATCCCCAGTTTGCTCAAACTGGGAAATAAAACCCACAGCTTTGCTCTGGGTTCCTTTTTTAAAAGTGAATTTAATGCTGTTGTCTGGTGGTCAGCCAGAGACTGAAATTCTCAATATAGCAGAGGAAGATGCATTGCTGAACTACTCTGGCTGGTTTAGGAATCTTTCCAATGCTTATTGAAATGATGCTTTTTTAAAAAACATCCTCTATGTGGTAAATCTAAGGATGAAGAAATTACAGTTCTCAGCAACGTGTTCCCAATAGCTAATTATTGCTGTTTCTAGTGGGCTTGGTTTTTAATCACAGAAAGAAATGTTCCCAGAAAAGCAGGAGGTCCCAGTCCAAAATGAGCTACTGTGGGGGCTGGGGGGCTGGATTTTAGTGATAACAACATAAAAGTGCTTCAGATGGGAAAATTGACCTGCACCCTGAGGTGGTCAGGGCTGTATATGTGCAGTGTTTAGTGTCTCTGCTATGGACTTAGACTTGTTGCCAGAGTAAAGTCAGGATAGGAAGGAAATATTTGCAGCTGCTGTGAGCTGTCAGTAACAGGTCAGGGCTGGGGTAGGGGATGTGGTTTAATAATTCTCTCTGCTGAATGCTAAACTGAACAGTATTTCCTCATTAAGCATAATGAGTACAGTCTTTCGTCTTTCTCCAGATAGAGAAGAGGAATCTCTTCTTGAGTCTATTTCACAGTCCTACCATTTATACTAATCAGGAATAAATTTCTTTCTAACTTTCCCCATTGTTTTTAATTCACTTTAGAATCATCCACTGTATTTCTCCTGGCTATAGGTTTTGATCACTTTTATGCTATTCTTTGTCCCCACTGAGTTGGTTTTGTAATAGTTGCCAGTGCAGTGCAAGCTTCCTTTCAAAGAATCAAATGCCCCTGTGTGTGCATTTATGTGTAAGTGTATTTGTGTGCATGCAACCAGCATAACCATACGCTGCCACTGATTTCTAGTTCTGTGATCAGTTCATTTATATCTACCCAGAGGAGGTGAATTATTGAATAAAATTGTGTCCACACTGGAATAACACTTGTTTGGAAAGGAATTGCCTGCAGTTTTTGAAATTCCAAGAAATATTAGGACTGCCATCATCACACTTGGAGCAGCTGTCACTAAGAAAAGCCTTTTCCTCACTACACATGGCTTAGAAAATCAGTCATCCTATTCTGGGATATGATTTGTAGGTAGCTCCTTGTCTGTTTGAAGAATGCTGATGGTAGACATTTGACTTTATTTGCTTTAGATTTGTCCTTGGCTCAGAAACTGGGAAAACTTTTTTTCTTTTTTAATGTTGAAAGTTGCTCCGCTCTCTTCCTGTTCCCCCCACATAATTCAACATAAATTATTTGCATTTAAACGATGTGTAAATGCCATTTGTGAACGATGTTCTCGTCAGGTATAAATCCCACAACTATTTCTGCTTAGGCCAAACCCATCTTTAGTTTACAGGTTAGTTTAGATTTCAGTGGAATACAGAGGAAGTGACTCCACCCTGATTACAACAAGTATTTGGTACAAGTTGGTGTTTAGTGTGTAAACTAGTTGTGTTTTTTGATCAAAACAAAGCCAAGAATTGGTAAAACTTAAAAGAAGCACAAACATTTTTACTGGTTTGAGTGAGGAAGCCTGTACATTGACACTCTTGTGCAGCAATCTCTAGGGCAGATGTCTCCTGCTGCCTCTATTCTCCAAAAGAAGCAGCATTTTCGGAAGTGCTGGCTTCTGTTTGACTAATAAACTGGTTTGACTTCACTGCCTGGAGTCCTGAGTCTTGTTTTGGACTTTGGCCACTGAGGGATGCATTCCTCTCAAAGGGAAACCTGATTTCCAAGCCAGACAGCACAGCTCTTGTCAGTGCCTAAATATGTTCTGCTGCACCCTGCTAACTCCAAACACAGCTTATCTTGCTTTCCCTTGCACGAGGCATTCTTCATCTGTTCTGTGCAGGCTCGAACTCTCCCTTAAAAAACACAAGTCAAAACAAGGGATTATGCCTCTGAAATAGTTCAAGATCTCTACTGGTAAGAACTGGAGGCAGCTGTGTAATCCTTGAAGGCTGCTATTTTAAGGATAATTCCAAAAAGAGACACAGTATTATGGCTGGTTATCATGAGAGTGATGTTTCTGGACTATTTTGACTTGACACTGCTAAAAGGAGAAGACAAGAAAAAGAGAAAGACTAATTAGAAAAGCTGTTGCTATCTGCTGCTGTTCACATTTCGTGTTTTTACTGGGTTATTTGAAATCTGTACTTTAAAAATATTTGAACTGACTCTTCTTTACAAGTGTAATTGGAATCCCACGTGCAATAGTTCCTACTGGTTTTCATGCCAAATGCACAATATTCTTGGGGGTGGGGGGTGTAGAGTATACACAGGTATGCAAACTGCTCTCTCCTCTCCCTCCTGTCAGGAAGTGATTAGTCAATTAGTGGAATGATGTGCTTGCTGAAAATTGCACATGTACATAACCCATGGATCCACTGAAAAGAGTGGAAATAGTTTCATATTTGGCTGTAATTTTTAACTGATTTGTAGCCACTTCATTCTAAAAATGCAAACGTGTTTTTGTAATTTGTTCATCCAGATCCCACCATGTTATGGACTCACAGCCTTCTTTGGTGGCATGAAATAGTGGGATGGTATATGAAATAAAGTTAAATAACTAAAGTTAAGAGATGTAGTAGCTGTGTGGTTCACAAGTGTGAGAATAAGCATTGGAACTGATATGAAAGCTTTGCAATCTTTGATGTATTTCATACATTTATTCAGCTTTTCCCTACAACAGGTCTAAATAGCACTCCAAGGAGTTCCTTCTCTTTGGCATCACAAGGATGCATTGCTGTCCAAACTGCAATGCCAATAACAACTAGTCTGGCTGCAAAAAGATCACTAAAGATTTTGTACTTACTTTTACAGCTGTTTAGCATCAGAATTTACTTTGTTGCCATGGACTTTCTCATTCAGAGTACTAAGCTGGAGAGACTGTAATGAATGTTGGGATGGGGTACACTCTGTATGTTGCTAATACACTTAAAAAAGATGGATTTCTGCTCCTCATCACTCATTCTGTTACATTGCAGGGTCACCAATACCTGTGGGCATTGATGTGCAGGTAGAAAGCATTGACAGCATATCTGAAGTTGACATGGTAAGTTGATGGGTAGAATCAGAGCGAAGGAGTTCAGTCAAAATTCAAGGTCTCAGAAACATCCAGATGGATGACATATAGAATAGGATAGTCCAAGAAAGCAAACCCTTGAAGAGCACAACCTTGCCTTGAAGCATGCAGGTCATTCTCATTTAAACTATAAGTGTTAATTTTCTCCCTGGGCCACAGGAACAGGTTGGAATGAACAGTGCTCTGACTGGAAAATGCCAACCATTCACTAGACCCCCTGGGCTTCCACATGAGTCCTTAGTACTCTGCACATTGGATGATGAGGCTTCATGTCCTTTGCTTCCTTTGTTTATGCAGATCTGAACATTCCCATAATTTGTGGCACGGGTGGAGCTGTGATCATAACAAAAGGAAATAGAAAAATTAGTCCCAAAATAGGTCCTAGGAAGAAAAGGCCCTCAACTGCAATCAAGGATCTGTAGCACTGGAGTGCAAGGCTCTTCATTCCTCAGCCAAAATTGTCACTAGTGATGCCACCTGTCTTTAGTGCCACGCTGCTCCAGCCTAGAAGAGCAGGCCATGCTAGCTTTGCAAAGACATCTCATGTACAATTATCCTTTCACAGGGAGTGTAGTTCTAGTCGTGGGTGTGGCATTTCCCATGGGGTCTGCCAGTATGAAGCCCTGAACTCCTTTGCAAACCTACCCCAATCATAAAATCATATTACAGGGGAAGACCTAAGTGTCTTCCCAGTATTCTTGTCAGAAGCAATTGTTCTACTGAGATAAATGATGCCTGCCTGACAATGCAAGAGTTATATAGGTGACCACAGGGCAGTCAGGCAGTGCAGAAGCTCAGAGTGGGTTTGCAGCATCCTTTCCATCTCTTTCCACCTGTATATTTACAGTCATGGTGTTTCTCTAAATAGGGTGATAAAATATTTGTAACAATCTTTTATATTTAAAAAAAAAATTATTGGAAAATCTAATGGCTTACTCTCATGAAATTCATCATATTGTTTCTTTATGATACACTTTATTCATAAATGTACTAATCTAACCCCCCTGCACCGTATTTGTACACCATGTACAGATGTATGGATTTTAAAAATTGGCCTAATGCTCATGAAGAACTCAAACTAATCCCTTTGTAAAGGAACCATAAAGGAACCACAGTCCATTCCCATAAAAGGTTGTTAAGATTTCCAGAGAAAACCTTTTTCTGCTTGTCTTAGGTTGGTTTTGAGTTTATCACTTCATTGCTGGCCCAGTCCAGAAGGCCACTGAAAGGTGTAGGAGTTTTATCTCAGTATAAATGAAGTATGAACCTCTGACACCAGTGACAAGGCAAACAACCAGCATCTCAGTGATGGTTCCAGCCTGTATTTAAGCTCACTGAGAGCCATTTGATTCCCCTCACTGAGGATCCTCCAGATAATGTCCAGAGAAGAAACTGATGACTTAATTAATTTGTACTGTTTTCCATTGCATGTAACTAAAACAAGCATTGTCTTCTTTTGTTTTTAATGAAACCAAGGACTTTACAATGACTTTATATCTCAGACATTACTGGAAGGACGAGAGACTCTCATTTCGCAGTAACAAAAACAAAAGTATGACCTTTGATGGGCGACTGATCAAAAAGATCTGGGTACCTGATGTGTTTTTTGTGCACTCCAAAAGATCCTTCATCCATGATACAACTGTGGAGAACATCATGCTCCGAGTATACCCCGATGGCAACGTCCTCTTCAGCCTCAGGTGAGAAAACACAGCACTGCAACTGCAGTGAGGAATCACTGGAAATACTTGCACTAAAGCTTCTCATACTGGGCTGCCATTAATCCAGTTCATGGGGAACTGGTGACCAGTGCAGCAGCAGGATCTAAATTTAGGATTGGTAACGTGTTTTTCCTGTCCTTCCCATATTGTTTCCTATTGCAGGATAATGGTGGTTTAGCAAGTGTTAATTCATGGCCAGTGGTACTAGCAAGGCTGCACCAGATTTACTGTATAGTATTACTTGTTATTGTATATATATCTATTTATATTATTAACAAAGAAAAAAAGTTGTTGTTTGGGGTTTTTTTCCCCCCTGAGTCATTTAAAAGTATCTCTATTTTCTTCCTGGGATACCCATAAACATTCCATTGATAGTCATCATGGCTCTGGATAGGCACAGAAAGTGGATTATTGGTGCTGATGCCAGCAGTGTTAGACAGGCATGTTGTGTGACTACAAGGAACTGGCAAGTGAAACAGCAATTCCAGAATTGGAATAGCAAGGTCATTATATGTGTCTCTCTTCCACCTGCATGTTACTGCTTTGCTTTATAAAGCAGATTTGGATGATGTGGCAGAAAGAGTTTTGATGGAGGAATTTTCCCCCAGGGGTAAGGACTCAGAGGCCCATGCTATGCAGAAATCACAGTTCTCCAGTTTGATACTAATTAGCCCTGTGCACAGAGGTGATATTTCTTCTAATCTGGATAGTTTGAAAGTTTATGGAAGCCTTTGAGATTTTTGGGTGTGTTGATTGTTTGATTGTTCCAGCAATTAATGAATTTATCTACTCTTTCATCAGGGCATGCAGAGCCCTGCCAAACAGCAATACACCACTTTAAAGTAGTGTATGTTCAAGAAACACTGACCAGTAAGAAACAATGAGGCTACTTATGCTTTTTGTTGTTCTATTAGTTTTCATGAGAGAGAAGGAGTGATCAGAGGAACTACACAAATCATATCCCAGAATATGATTTTCTAAGCCACATGCCATGTGTATGTTCCTAAAGAATCAGATGTTCATTAGAACACACTTTTTGTATTGCCAGTTTTACATGCAGTGAGTAGATTATATTCCAAATACTTATGTGCAATAAATCTGCACGTTCCACAGTCTTTCTCCAGTGCCCACACATCCAGGATTTTATTGAAGCAAAATGAAACAAAAATGCACATTTGTTGCTAAAATAGTCATTCTTTTCCTGTTGTTCCCCTGATCCCTTAGTCAGTAGCTGAAAGATGGAAACAATATCCATAGTTGGAAGTTGTATGCATGTGCTGCTCTTACAATCTCATTTCCAGCCAGTAAAATCTGACACTTGTAAAAACTCAGCTACAGTGTGATCAAAGAAAAGGAAATTTGGTGGTACGTGCCATATTTAAATTGCTGCCTCTAGTGGGTTTGGATTTGTTTGTTGTCTCTTGGTTAAAATGCCAAGGGTTATTTATCCTCTAAACATCTGTGAAAGAAGCAGGTGGAATGAAAAGCAGTCTCTACCTGGATTTCCTCAAGTTTTTTGGAGCGTAAAGCATTTCATTTCCATGACGTTGAAGAGAAGAGTAGGCTTCCAGAAATTGCAGCTAATATTTTAAAACAATGACATATTATAACCATTCTAACTGGGAAAACAGCACTGGCAGTAAAATCTTCTCTAATCTATAATATTATGTACTTCAATCTATGAGAAATCAAGTCAAGAAATATGAACTCCCTTTGTTAATCTTCATAACCCTTCAGAGCCAAATGTGTGAAAGGCTAATGAAGGATCAGGCATGTACAGGGTTTAAAAATCAAAGGTAGTATACTTAATAGTAAATACTACTTCTGTTTCAAAAAAGGCAATCTCTCACTGATTTAACTTTATCTCACTGTCTTGAAGCAGTTTCAGAGGCATCTAAAAGGGCAGAAAAACCTCAATCATTAGGATTCTAAGCAGCAGGTTGGTTGGGGATCTCACTAAGATGTCTGCACAGCTCTAAGAAAGTGTGAGATTTTTCATTTTATTTCTGTTTTTCTGTTCCTTTCTGCAGAATAACAGTTTCTGCTATGTGTTTCATGGATTTCAGCAGGTTTCCTCTGGACACTCAGAACTGCTCTTTGGAACTGGAAAGCTGTAAGTTTAATTCATAATTCTTCTTCACATGTGCATTCTTACCAGCACTCCTCCTTGTTCATAATCCCTCTTTCACTCATTTTGATGTGTGACCTGAACCCTTCAACATGTACATATTAGACTGCAGACAGCTTGGGATCTTTCCAGAACTCAGTGAGCTTTGAAAAGATAGAAAAACTATGATGTGCCTTGCTTTGTTTCCACTGGATTAATTTCCCAAGGCCTAAACCTAAAAGTGGAATTTAAAAGTAAAATAAGATGTCCATATGTGGAAAAATGAAAGTGAGTGCTTGTATTACTGTGAAACATCTGCTTGCTCACTCCTGACTCCACTGTCTGTAGTAAGCTCTAGAGCTGGACAGCACAAGGCAATTCTGTTTTGCAGAGCCTTTTTGCATCTCAAAATTCATTCTTATCTGGACTTTAAGTAAAACTGGGATGCTGGTTTGTTGTGTAGTCTTTAAAAACGACTGCAGCATTCAGTGGCAGCTCCAGAGCTCTGACCCTGTGTGCCCTGAGCACACCCCTGCCTGCCCTCTGTCAGGAAAGCTGCTGGCAGGGCACAGGGCTGGAAGCAAGATGAAATACGGTCTTTGCAAATTTTTTTCATGTCAACTAGCTGGCAAATGGATGTGAAAAAAAAATAAAAAATGTTTCTTTGGGGCTTTCCCAGATCGAGTGGTCTCCTCTCCCTAAGAAAGGCAAACAGAAGCATTATTCCAGCAGAACGGTAAACTTACTACTTTAGTAAACTTATAACTTTAGTTTCTACTTTCTCCTAGATGCATACAATGAAGATGATCTGATGTTGTACTGGAAACACGGCAACAAGTCCCTGAGCACAGATGAGCACATCTCCCTCTCCCAGTTTTTCATTGAAGAATTCAGTGCTTCCAGTGGACTGGCTTTTTACAGCAGTACTGGTATAGTAAGCCCCTCGTTAGGAGAGAGAAGCACAGGACACACTTTCATGCAGCATGTCTTTCACATTCAAAGTCATTGCTTATAATGTTGCTGCTGAGGGATCAGTTAAACCCTCTGCTCTGTCAGCCTGGGGCCTTGGGTCTCTTGACATTACCACTGTAGCGTTTTGTATAAGAAGAAGAGACCATAATAATATTTGTAACTTAATATCTGGTGTTAGGAACCTGAAAAAAATTGCAGAATTGAATATATGCTGTTGTGAGCTCTTGAAAAAGTGTGGTACTTCTCTGAAAGCCACTGGAATATTGAATGTACAGGAATCTTTGTGTCCTGGCTACACAGAAAATCTTGAAAATGCCAATCCTAAAGGGCCAAATACTAGAAAGCAAACAAGAGGAATCCCAGTGTGTTTTATTGGCTGAAATATCCTCATTTTTGGAGCTGCATAATGCCATTGAAAGTCTACTAAGTGGAGGTTAGTTGAAGTCTAAATTGAAGTCTAATTGAAGTCTAAAACCTGTTGAAGTCTAATTCATGGTTTGCTTAATGTTCCGTGTTTACACATAAAGTTGCAGGAAAAAAAATCCCTTTATATCAGTTCTACATAGTTTAATCCAGGTTAATCTGTCCCAGACAGGTTTTTATTTCTCCCTATAGATCTTGAACTATACTTTCTGGCAAACTGCACAAGGCTTTAGGAGTTTATTCTAGTCTTGATTTCATGCAAGGTAGGTTTGGTTTTGTTTTCTTTGTATTTGTACATGCAATTATGAATTTTGAAATATTTCTCTGTGTAAGTAGTCTCACCACATACTTTTAAACAGAGAAAATAGCATGCTTGCTATTGCCCTTCCTGGTCTGAGTCAATTATTTTCAGCTTGGATATTGCCCTTTATATCAAGACAAATTAATAAAATATAAAGTATTCCATTTAATGGGATGAAGTGCATAACACTTTGGGAAAAAAAAAGCCATACAGGAAAGCAGCAAATAGATTTATATGTTGTATTTTATTTACAGGTTAGCTTCTTTCTGCATTTAAAAAAGAGCCAATGAGGGTGGCAGTGGCTGATACGGAATGCAGAAATTCCAGCTTAAATTATGATGCAGGCTGAGCAGTGAGGAATTCACAGCTTGATCAGGTTCTTCATCCTTATCTCTTGCTCTAAAGGTGAAAGGAAAGATTTATTTTTTTTTTAAAGTTGCAGGGCCCACTGGGAAGTACCTGAATAATGCTTGTAGTGTATCTGATAGAGTGCTGGCCTTTTTCGAATTACATTTTAATTTGACTTTCCGGTTTTGTTTTGCTCAGGAGGTTCCACTTTCTCTTGCTCTTTTATTTTGCTTCTTGTTGGAAGAAAATTTATCCTTCGAGTAAATAACAGTGGGGAACAATCAGCACAACTCTAATGGGAGACATCTCCCCCTAAAATCTCGGGCAAAGCAAGGACAAAAACGCTGCTCACAAAGCAGCTTTCTGCTTTTCAGGTCCCACATATCCTCTCCTGTGAATCCCAGTGTAGTGTTTAGGCCTTTGGAATCTGCTGGCTCCAAAGGAGCAACAATTAAATCCATTTTAGAAGCAATAATTTTTCAAGCAAAAAACCATATCCACAACTGAAACCACAGTGGATTGTGTCTAATATTATTTGGGATTAATTTTGATTTTTCCTTTTTATGATGTCACTCCTTGTGATGGCATGACTGCTCAGGGATGTCCCGGACAGGCAGGTGTTGCCCAGCCACCCACTTTTGCCTTCTTTTCTCCTCGCTGTAGGTTGGTTTCCCTGCTGTGCTGCACAGGCAGAGCACGCCCCAAGGTTCACTAGATGGCACCCTCTCCTCTAAAGTCAGCAATTACATCCTGTGTGTATTCTCCCGGCAGTTTCACTTGAAGGCGATTGAATTTTTTTCAGTTTCCTAACCTCAGTTACAACACAGTGTCTGTGTGTAGTCGTGATGCTTCACTCCCAAGGCAGAAGTATTTTAATGAGGCATTATGGGCAGTTTGCAAAGTAAAATTGAGGTGCTGGCAAGATTTCTTAGGCATTTACTATTGCTGATGTGGATACATCACTCCTGCTGGAAGGAAGGGGCCAGTGAACTGAGCTCACAAATAACACAACTCTCTTCTTCCCCAACCTGTTCCCTTCCCTTTTTTTTCAACAGGTTGGTACAATCGGCTTTTTATCAACTTTGCACTCCGGAGACACATTTTCTTCTTTGTGCTACAATCCTATTTCCCAGCCATGCTGATGGTGATGCTGTCTTGGGTGTCATTTTGGATTGACAGAAGAGCTGTTCCTGCCAGGGTATCACTAGGTGATTCTTTAATGTATATGCTTTGGGAAGTGTACAAGGGAGGGGGGACAGGCTTTGAGGTTACCTTAGCTTCTTATTTAGACAGGACGTGAGCAAGTATAACAGGTAATTGTCTGAACAGCACTAATATTGCCACTGTTGTCACTACCTTTAGCCAACCTCCACATTTGGAAATGGAAAGTTTGCCCAGATTGGCTTTGCTATATGAGAAAACAGCTCACGCACCTCAGAAGCAAAAAGGGATAATTCTGCAGACTTCCTGGTGCAGAATTTTACTTAATTGCAAAGCCTGGGTTTTTCCTTCCCTCCTCCCAGCAAACAAGTACTCAGAGCCATCCCCAAATCCATGGCTCATTGGGCACAGCACAATGTAAAGGCTCTGCAGCCTTTCTTTTTCTCTAGAGATATTTCTTATCCTCCTACCAAGTTGGAACCAGCTGCCTGTTGTAGCAAAGCCTTCCTTTGCTGGGCACCTTAAAAATGTTTGCTTTGGTGTCCTAACTGTGCAAGGCACAGTCTTCTGTGGAAGCCAAAGAGTAAGTTGGGCATCTTTGTGCTCTCTCAGTTTTAGTGCTAAGCACCTCAGCTCAGCAGAAAAGGACTAATGACAGTGTTTTTTCTAGAAGTTTATTGTTTTCCTCAGTGAATGCCTCTTCAAAACCACCTTAGTTGGGAATTTAGTTCTGATGGCCTTGGAACGAGTATATTTTTTCAAAAATGAGCATCTCTGAAGATCTGATGGAAATTTGCTGGGATATCTGTTGTAACCATAATGCATATGAGTCCTGCAACTCTCTGTTTAATAATTAATAAAGAAGCTCCTGTTCTTCCTCCTCACTGGTGCTGGTCCCAGTAGCCAACTGTGTGTTGTCATATTTCTTAGACAAGTGAAAAAGCCCTCTATTTTTATCTGTAGCTATATCAAATCTAGAAAATACAGGACTGGAGGTACCTCAGATCCCTTTCTATTGGCACAGTCTAAAGCTATTAATACGTGGGACATAAATCTGTTTGTTAATATGAAAACGAATTGAAGTACCTCCTACCTACTTTTATGAATGCATCTACTAATTCCTTTTATTCATAAGAAATTTAACTTCACCTTTAAAAATAACTTCTTCAATCTCAGGAGGCCATTTTTAATGTTGACAAGATGGTTTTGCTGATCGTGTTCTTTGTATATGAATTTCTACAGAAGGTTATGCATCAGGAGTTCTATGAATAAAGCACATTTCATTAGCATAACATACACAATTTATAGGCAATGTTAACAACAAAAAAGCTTAGCACCAAAGCCTACAGTATGTGTATTTTAAATAAATTGATTTCCTCTTGTATGGTATACTTCAAACTCCATCCTTCAACCTAAGGAACTTGCAGAGAGGGAGAGGGAAAACCTTTGTGTGTTCCATTGGGCTTGAGCTAGTGTAGAACTAGAGAAGGGCTGCTCTGAGACCCAGCTGACAGCCAGTGCTGTCCCACTTGAGGTGTCTTCACTTCCAGTGTCACATTAATGTCTTTAAAAGCAGGGCCTGAGTTTGGTGATGGGTTTTTTCCTGAGGTGGAGCAAACCAAACTAAGGAATAGCTGATGTAACGGGGGAAATTGCAAAGATGAGGGTGAAATTCTGGTCACACTGAAGTAAACAGGGATTTTTTTTCTTAGTTTCAATGGATGTAACATTTTTATGCTGGGTGATTTTCAGAGAGCCAGGGAGCTATGGCAGAGATATAGAGGCTGATAAATGTTCTCAAGAAGTACGATTTGAGAAAGGATTGGGAGGGAAATTGGTGATTCGTTAGGGATTCTCCTTGGCAAGAAAATGTGCAGTGGCCACCCTGGCTCTGGGGAGTGAGGGAAGCCCACAAACCTTTCACTTGTGTGCAGCAGTGCCTAAAGCTGCCCCAGAAATGTGCTCCTTACGCTGCTCCATCCCCGTGCTTGTTTCCCCGCTGTTAGAGGCTGCTGTGCTGCAGCTCTCACTGCAGGCACTGAGCAGAGGGATGATTTAGTGGTTTCAAGATTGCATCTGATGGGTCCTTCATGGTTCACTCCACTTCTCAGAGCCTGTGTGATGAAGTTAAAGGCGGTGTCAATCTTGTGCCCTCACAAAGCTGTGCTGTCCAAGGGATGGTGATGAGCTGAACAGAACCCAGCTGGTCAGTATTAGGATAACCTCCCCTCTCTCCTTGGCAGGTATAACTACAGTGCTGACAATGTCCACCATCATGACAGGAGTAAGTGCCTCAATGCCTCAAGTGTCTTACATAAAGGCTGTGGATGTGTATTTATGGATCAGCTTCCTCTTTGTCTTCCTGTCTGTCATCGAATATGCAGCAGTGAACTATCTCACCACGATTGAAGAGAGAAAGCAACTCAAAAAAAGGGGCAAGGTATAATCCTCTGTGTTTTGTTGCCTTCAGAAAGCACCATAGAAGCCAGAGAGTAATCCTGGTACACCATTGTGATGACAGAACAGTAACCATCTCTGTCTCCACTCTGTATCTCACCTTTTTTTTAAACTTGGTTGAAGGAGGAAATGTATCATTTTTCTGAGATCCTGAGAAGGTCTGTGCTTTTTTTCTCCCTTTTCTTGTAGCAGACATTAGGCAATACTCACCTCCTGATTTTTTTTCTCCCTTTTTTCCCCCTCAGAGGAAGGTAACCTTCCTTCTGTTCTCAAATACCTGTTGATCAAGGCATTTTGTCCCTCTCTGAAACAGACTCCAGAATGCACTCGTGTGATATTCCTTCCTCTTTCCTGTGAAGCAGAGTCTGTTTCTCCTTTTCCTGCTTTGCCATGTTCAATCAGGAAGATGGGTTTAATGATGCCTTTTTGTCCCAAGACCAGATGAATGTCAGGGTCATTTTTAGAAAAGTGTGCCTGAAGCAGAAATAGTTGCAAGTTAAACATCTGCTTTCTGTGAAGTGCTCGTGTAAAACCTTTGCTTCAAGAATATCCCCCCCTGTAAACTCATCTGCTGGAGTATCACAAGGGGAAAAACACATAAAGGGTGCACATATTGCTCACATGATCTGATGGAAATGTTTGAAGTCATTTCCCACAACTCCAGCCATGCAGACCTGTGGGAGAGAGAGAGTTTGATTCTTCTGTTTCAGAAGGCAGGGCACGTATTGCCAGCCAGCAGCTGGCAATAATTAGTCAGACAAGAGTGTTTTATCACGTGTATCCCCGTCGCTGCTCATGTCCTGCCCAAGGGGGCAGGCCCCACAGACTGCCATACTGTGAGGTAGGCCTGTTCTCCATGTGCTCTCCAAGAGAGAACAACCCTGAAGGGAAAGCTTGCTTTATTTTCTCTTCGATTTGTTTGTAATTTACTGAAATGTCTCCTCTCCACACAGAATAACTCTTCTTTGTTGCCAGGCCTCAGGAATGTATATTGATGCAGTGCAAGCAATGGCTTTTGATGGCTGCTTTCATGACACAGACGTGGACATGGACCTGTCTGCTTTCTCAGAGCCCTGTGAGGAGAATGAGACTCGGACAAGTGAAACCAACATCTCCAACGCGGACACAACGCGCCTCAAGAGGAAGAGATCTCTGAAGGGAAACGTGGGCAGGATTATCTTACAGAATAATCACGCTATTGACACATATTCCAGGATTATATTTCCCAGTGTATATATTGTGTTCAACTTTTTTTACTGGGGTTTGTACATATGAACAAAAATCCTTGGAAGCGAGACATTGTTTTGCATATGAGGGTAGAGTCATACTTTAAAAATAACACAGCAGCAGTAGAGGAAAGGGTTAAAAGTTTCCAAAATAGACTTGTGTGTCAAACCTGGGCTGGTTTGCTTAGCAGCAGAGCTGTTAATGAAGAACTCTCAGGTGTCTGGTTCTTTTTCAGCTGGACTGTGCCATGCTTCACCGGGGCAATCCCATGCATACATTCCTGCTGCAGTAGCATAGAAGCAGCATAGACAGCAGTTTCCACCTGAGCTATTATCCAGTCTCTATCTACACCTAAACTGTTCCTCTTCAATCAGCCTTTCTGTTTGTTTTCCACTTGTGGTCTATTTTTGCAGGAATTGGCACCAATCTCCTTCAGAGGTCTCCTATCCTTGTTTCACTTGCTGCACTTCAGTTTTGCTGGGCAACCTATGTGCATCTCAGCAGCCTCTGTCCTCAGTAACCAGGGGGAAAAGCATGGCTTAGCAGTGGAGCAGGGACTAGGAGAAAGCAGGAAGCAAGGCTTATGGAGCTTTGTAGACTGTTCATTGTCAACACCTCAAGAAAAACCCTCACCCTCATCAGTTGTCCATGACCTTTATTTTGGGGAAGTTTTGCTCACTACTCCCTGAGGCAGCACAGGAACAGTGTTCCAGATCTGATGCTCTTGGTGTCTTACAGCCACCTCCCAGGTGGATAAGCAGCATCCCTGGCAGGAGCTTTGCCCTTCATGTGACAACCACACACCTCTGCCTCTGCTGTAATCACCTTTCTGCAGAACTGTCTGTTCTAGAAACACAGGCTTTGAGGCAGAGATTTTAAAAAAACTTTGTCAAGAGAACAAACCAACCACATCTTCAGCAGAATCTGGTTCTTCTGCTTTATGCTGCATGTGAGCTTGGGGTTCTGCCCCCTCCTTCTCCCTTTGGCTTGAGGTTGAATGTTAGTGAGGAGCTGCATATGCCTGTTTGCAGCAGTGATCCCCAGCACAGTTCCAGGTACTACAGAGACACACAGGAATAAAAAGAATCAGCTGTGCCAAAATGTATACAGGAATCCTGGTGGTCTCAGATGAATCCTGCATGGAAGTATCCTTAGGTTCATGCTAAAGAGGTTGAATCAGGGATGTTCAGGGACATATATAGAAAGCACCAAAAAAGAATCAAGATTACTTTTGTGACTTTCCCAAATAAGGAGCATTTCCCACTTACATTCATTGGGTTTGTCTGTCATTTAATGAACTGAGTTTTTATTTAGAAAGTCAGTTCAAAATGATCATTTGTGGTGGCAAAAAATGTCACAAGGTGAATGCTTGGTCACTGCTTGGTCAAGTTTATTGGTCAAGGGAACAGGAATAAATTTGGAAGCTCAAACCACTCTCTATTTATTTTATGTGCTTACTTTATTTTTCACTTATTTTACTTATTTTTCCTGCTCCCAGCTTGTTTGTTCATATGTCTCTTGCTTTTTCAAAAGGCTGCATTTGCCATGCTCCCAGATCCAGAGCTGGAGGAGCTGGTGACACACTGCACGCTGGGCGACTGAAATCTCCTGGAGCGAGTGGGTACTTTGGCAGACAGTTTGCTGCCAAACAAATGTGTCAGAGCTAAGACTGCTTTGATACTCTTCCAGGAAATCCTGCCATGGAAAGCAGAACCATACCAGGAATGACAATGCTGGGAACACGCAGGCTTTGGCAACAGCAACAGCACATTAGACCTCAAGCTGAGCAAATGTGTGATATAGATATGTATAAAAATATACCATCACAGCCTTGTTCCTGCACTGCCTTTATGGAGGCATCCTGCACAGATTGCCTGAGAAGATCCCATCTAATTGCTCCAGATGTGTGTGTCCTAAACTTTTCACCTGAATATAACATCATTGTTCTCACATATTTTTTTAATCTGCCTTACAAGAAGTATTTGTGTAGCCAACAGCGAATCCTCAGCCTCCAACAGAAAAAATCCCCATGTGCTTCTTGACCCAAACCAGTTCCCTCTCCTACAGGATCTGCAGCAGCAGATGCACAGCCCCATGTCCACCAAGCTGGTCCACACATGGAAGTGTGGAGGAAAAGAGACTCCTGCCTGGCACCTTCCAGGCTCATCCTGTACAGGTGCCAGAGAGCTGCACAGCTTGCTTTGATAGAAGGAACTGTTGTCACTTCCAGTTGTGAATGTAACCATTGGCAAAAGGTTCTTCCCACCCAGGGTATTAGAGAAGAGCTCATTCCAACCCCCCTGCTATGGGCAGGGACACCTTCCACCAGACCAGGATGCTCAGAGCCCCATCCAGCCTGGCCTTGAACACTTCCAGGGATGGGACATCCACAACTTCTTTGGGTAACCTGTTCCAGGGCCTCACCACCCCCACAGTAGGGAAGCTTTTTCTTTAGTACCCAATCTAAACCTGCCCTCTTTCAGTTTGAAGCCATTCCCCCTTGCCCTGTCACTGCACGCCCTTGTGAATGGTGATGAAACTTAACTGGATATATTTACAGCCAAGCTTATAATTTTTATCTTAATGGCCTGACAGGGGTCAATTATACTTCAAAAATCTATTGCTTGTGTAAGTAGTGAAAAATAACAGATGGTATTTAAACACATAATTTCTTGTCTAGAGGGTGCTAGAGGGCTGGCTGCAGCACCCATGACCCTCTGAAGCATGTTACCTTCCTCACAGGGATGGTAATAAATGCTTTCAGTCAATCTGTCTCCACTGACCAGCACGGAAGTCTTTAAAAAGGAACACAAAACTATTTCCCATTCCTACTGGTTTATGTCCCACAGCATTTATTGCAAGTTAAAACACCACAGCCATGATGTAAACACATATTTGTGTGTGTTCATCCTGCTGGTGTTCAAGCAGCTATGCTGAGGGTACTCTGTGGATTTTTGGAACAGAAATACAGCTCGTAGTGGTGTCTGTGACCAGCTGAGGTGCAGGATGTGGCCTCCCTATTTTTAGCATCTGCTGCTACACCCATCTGTGGTAAGAAAACATCCTGTGAGTGTTAATTTAGGTCATGCAAACTTTTAAGTCTGGAGAATTGCTTCATTCTTCAAAGCTTTATAACTCTCATGAAAGAAGTAAAGAGAATGTCATGACAGTGACCTATTTTTCACAGAGCTGCAAACATGATGCCTTTGAATATCCCCACTATTGGTGAGCATTTACCTTAAAATATTTGCAATTTAGTAATTTTTTCAAAGTGTTCTGAATGTTGAGTGATGTAGTGATGAACTCAGAAAGTAGAGAATGTCTTCTTCTTTGAAACTCACAGGAAAAGAAAAAGCTTTCTAGAGAAACTTAAATTTGCTAGTTTGTTCACATTTCTACAATTAGGGCAGCTGTATGTTCATCCCTGGCAGAATCTCCTGGCAACTCAGCCACATGCTGATTAATCTGTATTTCATGTTCAAGTGACCATGATACTTTGCCCAGCTGGTGACAGAGCGGTGAAGGAACAAGCCCTGAGCAGGATGAGCAGTGTCTGCCTTTTTCTCTCCTCCAGCCCCCCCCTTTCCCGCATATTCTATTTTGCCAGTTTCTCTGTTCCGCTTGTAGGAGTTTGTGGATGCAGAACCCACTGGAATCACGGAACAAGTGCCAGGGAAGCAGGAGTTACTACAGCGTGAGTAACACCCACACTGCCAGGGGGAACAAGCCTGCCAAGCCGTTTTCCCTGAAGGGACGGATGTGAGCTGGTGCTGGAGATGTGGAAGGCTCTGTTACCTCCCTCCTGAAGCTGCTGACAGGGCACAGCCCCCTCTTGTCCCCTGGCACTGAGAGGTCCTTCCAGCCATGAACTTCTCGCCAGTGTAACTTCCCACTTCCATCAGCCCTAAGGCTGCCCAGGCTCCCAAAATCCACCTCCTCCTGCTACTTCTGCTCCGTATCCTTCGAAATACAAGAAATACAAGAGCAAAGCCTTAGCAGAGCCCACCTATTTTTGTTTGTTTGTTTGTTTNACAGCCCATCCGGCCCATGTGGCCCGCCCCCGCCGCCATTCCCTGCCTCCTTCCCTCCCACCCGCCCGGGTGAGTCCGGGGCCGCGGGCAGGGACGGGATGGG
>VXBX01008403.1:142833-243342 GCA_013400415.1 Scytalopus superciliaris
TGTTTTTTTTTTTTGTTTATGACAGGATTTTGGTCCAGAAAAAAATAAATGATGCAGCTGTTGTGATTAACCTTAGAGGAGACTCCGCGGCGTTCCTGATGGAATACTGATGGAGTACTGATGGAATACCGATGGAATACTGATGGGATACTGATGGAATACCGATGGAACACTGATGGAATACTGATAGAATACCGCCGTATTTCCCGCCGGCCGCACCTCCTCCCGGGACTCCCAGCGCCTCCCGCCTCCCCCGGCACATCCTNGCGCGGCCACGTGGAGCCGCGCCCGTGCGCGGCGCTGCCGCCCGGGGGATGCTCTGCTACCCCCGGGGGATGCTCTGCTACACCCGGGGGGTGTTCTGCTACACCCGGGGGGTGTTCTGCTACAGCCGGGGGANTGCTACACCCGGGGGATGCTCTGCTACACCCGGGGGATGCTCTGCTACACCCGGGGGGTGTTCTGCTACACCCGGGGGATGTTCTGCTACCCCCGGGAGGATGTTCTGCTGCCCAGGGGGATGTTCTGCTACACCCGGGGGATGCTCTGCTACACCCGGGGGATGTTCTGCTACCCCCGGGGGATGTTCTGCTACACCCGGGGGATGCTCTGCTGCCCCTGGGGGTGTTCTGCTGCCCCGGGCGATGTTCTCCTGCCCTGGGGAATGTTCTGCTGCCCCTGGGGATGTACTGCTACCCCAGGGGATGTTCTCCTGCCCCGGGGGATGTTCTGCTGCCCGTGGAGATGTTCTGCTCCTCCTGGAGATGTTCTCCTGCCCCGGGGGATGTTCTGCTCCTCCTGGAGATGTTCTCCCGCCCCGGGGGATGTTCTCCTGGTGGTTGAAAGGTTGGGCCGGGGCGGGCAGGGAGCGCTCGCAGCCCATAAAGCCGGTTTATCCCGGGCTGCATTCAAAGCAGCAGGCGAGGGAGGGGATCCCACCCCTCTGCCCCTCTCTGGTGCCTCCCCAGCTGGAGGGCTGCACCCAGCTCGGGGGCCCCAACATAAGGAGGACACGAATCTATTGCAGCAAGTCCCGAGAAGGGCACGAAGAGGATTAGAGGGATGGAGCAGCTGTGAAGGCAGGCTGAGAGAGCCGGGGTGGTTCAGCCTGCAGAAGTCTCTGTGGAGACCTTTTCGCAGCCTTTCAACACTCAAATGACACAAAAAAGATGGAGAGAGACTTCATAGGAGGGCCTGTAGCAAAGGACAAGGGGCAGTGGTTTTAAGGTGAGGGTAGATTTAGATTAAGTGTGGGAATTTTTCTCTCAAGAGGGTGCTGAGGCACTGGCACAGGTTTCCCAGAGAAGCTGTGGATGCTCCATCCCTGGATCCTGTTGGATGGGGGGTTAAGCAGCTAGATCTAGTGGGAGGCATCCCTGCCCATGGCAGAGGGGTTGGAACTAGGTGGTCTCTTCCATCCCAAACCATTCTGTGTGTCTGCAGTTGTGAGAACAGCACAGGGTGTAAGTGAAGCTGCATTCTGTCACCAGTACATACCTGAAGGTACCTTCTTTAATTCAGTCTGAGTGAGCTGGGACGTGGATACGATGGATTTAGGTCTGGGATTCAAAACTGGTAACTCAGGCTTGATTGAATTTGTGTTGCTGGCATTTGGGGATGTCAGCTGTAGATCTCAGTGCTGGCAGCATCTTCAGATCTTGCTGTCAGTCAGGGACTCGTTTTCAGTCTTTAATCTTTTAAGCATTCCCTTGGCTCATACAGAACTGTACCTTGCTGCAGTTGGGAATGCCCATCCTCCCAGGAAGGAGGTGATGTGAATTCCCTCCTGCAGGGCTGAGGGAACAGGTTGCTGTTAAGGGGCAGGCTTCTGCAGGAACTGCTGATGAAACACTGCCCAGGCATCAGTGGGTCAGCAAGGGTGTCCTGCTGCACATAAAATACCAGAACTGGAGTTTAAGTTTCAAGAGATAGGATTGATAGCATTTGCTTTTGGGAGTAGAGCTGTCGTTTTTACTTAGAAGTTACAGCATCAGCATGTCCAAAGCTCTCATGTGTTGGCTCCACAGGCTTGCTCAGACGTGCCAGAGTCAGTTTGAGTTGGCCAGCCCAGACCTGGCTGGGTGGCTGAGGTGCTGCAGGGCTTGGTGCTGGCTCATCCTCAGGTTCTTTAGCTCTGCTCCTCAGGCAGGCTTCTCCTGCTGTGTGGCACTCCAGGGAGATGAAATGCTGGTACAGACTCAAGGCAGCTGTGCCTGCACATGCCACAGTGTTAGACCTCCCACTGCTTGATTTTTGCCTTACCTTCCTGAGAGCTTGGCAGCTGAACTGTCTGTGGATTGACTCTTTTTATTTTTGCACAATGGTACAATACCATCTGCCTGGAAAAACAAAGTAAACGGCTCCCAACTTTAAATGCCTGTACTTGTATGAAAGAATTCTTTTTGTTCTGCATGAACAACAAAGTGTGACAGCTTGGCAGGACTAAAGGCAGAATCTCAGCATTTTAGTTCTTTAGCTAGTAAACTTCACAAGTTCTAAACTTGTGAATTTAGTAATTGCAGAGCATCAACAGAAAGGCCTAACAATGTTCCCTGTCTTCTGCAAACTGTGAATGCATTTCGAGGAAGTGTAATAGGGCACAAGTTTCTGATCCTGCCCCCTCTCTCCACTTCCCTCTTCATGTTGCCATTAAAGCTCTTAGAGCTGAGTTGATTTTTTAAATTAATTTGCAGTTCTTGCTACAGAAGACCAGTTGACCACAGGTTCTCTGTGTGGGTGAGTTCCTGAATTTGTGAAGACCCCTTGGGTTTCATGGCATGTTTGTGAGTATAAACTCAGCTGTGTGAGCAACAGGCCCCATTTGGAGTTTGCTGAGGTTTGAGAGAGGACTGGAGGCTTGCTGTGGGCTTTCCATGTGCTGCTGCTTGGAGCCTCTGAAAGCAGAGCTATTACTCTGATATCCCACTGGATAAGGTAAAGACTTCTGCTCTGGGCCCCTGAGCTCTTGAGGTTGTGTTGCTGCTGGTTGACTGTTTTGGTCCTCTCTTCTCTTGAACAGGAACATGCCCAAGAAAGGAGGGAAGCATGCTGAAATGGGAAAAGAAGCACAGGCACAGTGCAAACGAGCAAAGCTGGAAGCAGCTTGTTCTCCACCAGTCCTGAACTTTGAGAGCCCAGACAGCCTCTTTGGAAGCTTGATCTCCCCCATCAAAGAAGAGGTGTTTTTCAGGGAGTACTGGGAGCAAAAGCCTCTCCTTGTCCAGAGAAATGATCCCCTGGTGGCTGCTTACTACCTGTCCCTGTTCCAGCTGGCAGACCTGAAGGAGCTGTGCAGCCAGGGCCTCTACTATGGGCGGGATGTAAATGTCTGCAGGTGTGTGAATGGGAAAAAGAAAGTTTTAAATAAAGACGGTAGAGTGAATTACATGCAGCTGAAGAAGGATTTTGACCAGAAAAAGGCAACTATACAGTTCCATCAGCCTCAGAGATTTAAGGTGGGGTTGTTTCATTGGATATAATTATTGCTGGCTTTATAATGTGGTGTGCTTTGCTTGAGCTGCAGTAGACCTGGCTTCATCTCTGTCCCCAGGGGAAGTAGCTGACACTGATGACCTCCTGAAATCTTTACATGGGCTGTACTAAAACACAGTTTATATTTTTGCACTGTCCATCATGTTTCAGTGCTCTGCAGTAAGAACAAAATCTGACTCATGCTGTAATACTAAGTATGCTTTTTAAAATTTTGCTGTGTCACGTAAAAGTTTGGAAAAAAAGAAATGCACAAAACTGATGATTAGGCATCTGGGCTTAAATTATCCCTTGTGCCCTGCAAAATGGGGGCTTTTGAGCCACCTGCCTTTAATGGAGCACAAGCTGTGAAACCATGTAAAACATTTCCAGGGCCCTCCATTGTTCTTGCCAATGGACTGCACCATGGAAATGTACCCCCCCAGTTGAGCTGAGTGTCCTCAGTCTTGGTGTGTGGGAAGGAGACAGTGGTGCTGCACAGTTGTGTCAAGGACTTGGATGCTTGTAGCTGCTTGGATTTAGGCAGTCCTATTTTTTGTCGGAAGGTATCAACACAATTTAATTACTAGGTGGACCCAAATAAGGTCCCAAACACCAGCTGAGTCCCAGGTGTGGTGCTGCTGGCTGATTGCAGTTTTAATGGCCAAGCTGCACTTCTGTGGGTACTTCCCTTTGGTGCCTTGTCCATCACATGCTGGGTGTGGATGAGAAGAGCTTGTTCTCAAATATTCCCAAATTACTGGAGTAACTGGGGAAAGGTCTCTGACCTTTGTGTGCTCTCCCTGGTGCAGGCCCATATAGTGCAAGTCCTGCATGTGCTTACTGTCTTGTGGGATGGTTGGTGGTTTGTTTTCCTCTGTTTAGCCTTGTTTGTCTGGGTTTGCAGCCTGAAGATGGCACAGGGAAGAGAACAAACATCAGTGCTGTGTTGGGGCACCAGGCTTTTTTTTGGCTTAGCAGTTGCTTTCATGGCAGATCTCCTTTGCACCTTCAGTGGCACAGAGCCCTCTCTCCCTGTGGGGATGTGATCGTTCCTCCTAAGCCGTGGGCTGGGCTTGGCTGAGCTCTTCAGCAATAACAGCATCATTTCTTTTTATAGGAGGAGCTGTGGAAGATTCAGGAGAAGCTGGAGTGCTACTTTGGGTCTCTGGTGGGGTCGAATGTTTACATCACTCCCCAGGGATCCCAGGGCCTTCCCCCTCACTATGATGATGTTGAGGTAGGACAGCACAGCCTTGTCTGTGAACCTGTGCATTGGCTGCTGCTGCTGCCAGTGGGTACCTCTGTGTGTGTGCATTTCCAGCTCTCTCCCCACTAAACATTGCAGGAAAATGGGTTTTCCCACTGAAAACTTAGGGTAGTTACTTGTGTTTCCTTATAGTCATTTTTCTTACATATTTTTTGCTGAAAATGTACTAATCTAATCATAATATCATGTAAACTGGGCTTTTCAGACACGGTGTTTCCATTAGATGAGAAGGGAATTTCTTTTCACAGCTGCAGAAGCTTTCTAGCACTTTCTTTTTTTTCATTTTCACTTCATTCAGGCCCCAAGAATTTACAAGTCCTTTTTCCTTTGCTAAGTACTTGCTCTCTCTTCAGCTGGGCAATGAAGGCAGACTGGTTGTGCTTGTTGGTCCTGCTGTTTTTAAGAAGTTACTGATATGATAAAGCCCTGTGGTCCAAATGCGTTTTAAATTAGCTTCTGAAAGAAAACATGCAAATATGCACTGCATTATAAAAATGGTTAGGCTGTCCCACTTAAACCAAACCAAAACAATCCGACCTTTACGTGTGCATTTTGCTTTTTGACATTTTCATTTCCATTCAATACATCTGAAGTTTCATTTTTCCTTATGCTTGTTGTTAAGCAGCGTGTCTGGCTTATGTCATCAACCCCCCCAGAGCACCCTGCAGGGGTTTCTGATGCTCTGTTGGTCAGTGGTGATAAATTTTGAGTACCTGTGTAGCAGATGTCACTTTTGAGTTAGTTTTTTAGCACTTACTTAAGTGACTGGAGAGAAGCAGGCATTTCCAAATGCCATCCTTTGGATAAAGCAGATCACACTTCACTGTTCTTCTGTCTAAATAGAGACCAAAAAATCAGCTCAGATGTAAATTTCTGCATTGTAGATCTCTGAAAATGAATGTGACATGAATTGTGTTTGCCATGCTGTGGAATAGCTGAGAGCAGGGAAGGGGAAATCTGTGTGGTCTCTGTCACAAAAAAAAACTTGTGGTGTTGCTGCTGTTTTCTTTCTGTCCCTGATTTCTGGCTTGGTGCTCCAGATCTGACAATTCAAAAGACAGCTTAAAACACCTGATCAGTTGGATGTGTGAGGGGGCAGCAAACTTCCTGAGGGATTTGGATTTATGGTGTTTTTGCAGGTGTTTATCCTTCAGCTAGAAGGTGAGAAACACTGGAGACTCTACAAACCAACAGTGCACTTAGCTCGGGAATATAATGTGGAATCAGAAGACAGGATTGGGAATCCCACCCATGAGTTCATATTAAAGGTATTGTAATTTAATTGCTTCAGGGGGTCTGGGCTGTGCTTGCCCAAAGGAAAGTTTAAAATGCTCCATGTCTTGATGAGAGTATTCTGAGTGACTGTGGCTGTGAAACTGAGGGGAGGGTTTGCACACAAAATGCTGTGAGCACGAGAAATCTGGGTGATAGTTGTCTAACCTGTCCTTTTTCAGAGGTATCCTTTGCTTCTAGTGTTTAAATAATGGGCCAAAAAAAACCCCAGTTATTCCTGGAAATGCACCAGTATTCCCCAGGTTGGGCACCCTGACTCCTGGATCATGTTTGTGTGTGGAAAACCCATATGGTTATGGAACACTGTAGTGCTTTTCCATGCTGCCTGTGATCAGTCAGGCTAATCCTGCTGGGCACTGACACTGCTGCACTGAACATTGTCACTGCTCCATCAGGCTTAAATATTTATCCTTGCTGGGAAACAAAAGCATGAACTAAACCCCATACAAACTTGCCCTATTAATTGCTTTTCTTTTTTTTCCAAAGCTGAAATTCAAGTGTTGGCTTGTTGGTATTTGGCGTAAAAGGAGCTTTTAATGAAGATTCCTGAGTGCAGCCCCTGTGCTGACAGGGCATGTGGTGCTTGTCCTGCTCTGTGCTTTTGAGGTGTTACTATCCAGCTGGTGGTGCTGCTCTGTGCTGGAAGCCTCAGGAGTTTCCCTGCCTTTTGGCCTGTCAAAAGGGCCTCTCTCTCTGCAAAGTCTCTGCTCTTCCCAGAGCATTTGGGTGTAGGTGTTGTAGGAATAGTGTGACACGTTGGATATGGTACTGACACCACGAGCTGTGCAGTTTGACAGATGGTAATATTGTCACCATGTGTTGGATGATGCAGAGTCCAGTAAATTACAGTTCCCTCTTTAATTTCTGGAAGATTTTGGGCCAACCTTTTGTCTAGGTTTTTCACATTATCTAAGTTTTTCATTTATTTTCCTTCTGTTTGATGTTCTTTGCTTCCTGTGACCCATTTCTTCTGGGTGGCCAGTGTTGAATTTTGGTTGTCTGTCTGTAGCTGCCTCTGAGAGGGATGCTGTCAGATGACTCTATTTCCTCCCTAAATGTCTTTCTAGAATATTTCCTTTCTCCTTCTTTCAAATGGAGAGAAGTCAGAATGCTCTTGGTTGGTCTGGTCCCCACACTGGTAAGGAAGGCAGAGAGAGGGCTTCAAACAAGCAAATGTACAGAGCTGATCTGTGTTCAGCTTCTTATAAATGGGTGGAGAGACTTGATCTTGCCAAGTCCTGTGAAGCCTCATAATCTAAAACCACCTCCCAATTCAATGAAAAATCAAGTTACTACTCCCTTGGAATATATCTGGGTTAGTTCAGTAGGCTCTAAGACTTTAGAGTGTGACCAAATTTGAGGACTGGCAAAATAAAAATGGAATCAGATTTCATGGTTGTTGCTTTATGAGTTTTCTCTTTGACTGTGCTGTCCAGCTATATAAGTGTTTACAGGACAAGCCCCAAGTAAACTTATATTTGCTTTTTGGAGGCAATTTCATGTGCTTTGCACTTTTTTCTTGTCTTGATTCTCCTAATCTAAATTTTTTTCAGTGTGGAGTTTTAATTTACATATTTGAGAAGAAAGATAGGGAGGGGGAAGGTTGTACCCGTTTTTTAAGTGTTTTAACTGAAAATTTCAGACAACACTATTGTAACAGGTTACTATTTTTACCATTTCTGTAGAATATTTGGCTTTTCCTGTGGAATACTAGCCTTTTCTTTTGATGTGATGTGACCAAATCCGCATTTCCCTGCTCATCCGCCAGCAGGTTCATCTCAGCTGCTTCTTTGTCCTCCTCATGCAGCTCAGTAGGAGTCTGCATGTTCCATGATGTGAAAAGCTTGTTTGGTGTTCTGAGACAGGAGTATAGTAAATACTGGCAGCAGGTTGGAAAGTGTGAGGTTTTGAACTTTGGCATGGTGTTCTTTATGTTATTAAAGTGTGATCATTTTGTGATTTTTTTTTTAAAGTCTATTGTCAGTCTGTCTCCTCAGGGGGTGTTCTCTCTGTCTTGACTACAATAAGGTTTGACCAGGTGGCCTAAATGGATCAGTTCTCTGATTTCCCTGCAGCCGGGTGACTTGCTGTACTTCCCAAGAGGGACTATTCACCAAGCTGACACTCCTCTTGGGGCCTCCTATTCAACACATGTGACCATCAGTACCTACCAGAACAAGTAATTATTCTTTATTTTCTGTTTTGTGTGGCTCTCCCCTGCCAGATGTGTGTGAACTGCACAGACCTGAGGTGTGGTGACAGGGAATGTATGTGGGTGCCCCACTATGATAAAAGTGCCCTGCTGTTACAACAGAATCTCAGCTAGTTTGGAGGTAGCACTAATTGAAGTTTTGGGGTTTGAAGCAGCCTGTTTGCCAGGTATTCATGCAGCAAGCTTGATTGCTTTTTAATTGCTTATTTGATTATTTCCCAGCTGTAGACTTTAATGTGGAAGATGCCACAACTGCAAATTTACTCCAGTATTTAAAAAAAAATAAAATCTCTCGTCAGTGGCTGAAGTTACTGTTCATTTCATAACTCAGAGAGTCATGAGTTACCCCTTCCATCACGTGTTCTCCTGTGTTTGATAGTCACCCACATGTCTTCTGACAGATTTGCTGCCAATTCTTCCTTGCAGATATTTTCTGCCTGTCTGTGTTTTTTATCTCCTACCCCATGCATGCAAGTCAGGTTTCTTATGACACATGCCTGGTCCTTGTGCCCACTGAAACATTATTATCACCCAGGAAAATGTTCCTTATCAGCCTCCTGGAGGCTGGGTTTGGAGTCACTGGCCTGAGTTAGGGGTTGGGGAGGGTTCCTGTTAGCCACAGAACAGGGCAGAACAAGTTTGGGCATATTCTGGATAGCTGTGAGATGAATCTCCAACCACCAGCTGGGCCATTCTGGAAGCCCAGGATGTCAGTACTGCTGGTCACTCCTCCAGGCTGGAGGGAGGGTTAAGAGCAAGCTGCTCAAAGGTGTGAGTCTTCCTAAAAGTTGGGTTCAGATTATTTTGATTTACACTCATGTTCTTATATTCAGAAGGCAAAAAAAAACCCTTACAACCCAAAAAGGCGTTTTGTATAAGCACTGACTGCTGTTGCAGAGGGTGCTTGGCTTCCTTTGTTGTGCAGGAGGCAATGGCAAGTTTGGTGGCATGTTCAGGGTGCTCAGCAGTGATCACTCCAAAAGGATGGTCTGCTCCTTCTCCCTTCTCCTGCCCTTTTTGTTCCTTTTGCTGACCCAGCACTTCTCTGGAGCATGGTTTGTCTGGGCCAGATCCCAGCAGGAGAGAAGTGTGCACATGTAGGATAAGCAGAGTTGCTGGCAGATGGAGGCTGAGGGCAAGAGAAGGGAAGCAATAAGAAGTAGAAGATGTCTAATTCCTTTTATTGGCCAGAGTTCTCCCTTCCCACTGTGCAGCAGACAGTGGAACACCTGAGTGGAGATGATAAAAAGCCAATTGAGACTATAACAAGTACTTTTTTTCCCCCTAAAGTAAAGTAGTGTCTAGAGATCAGTGCTGAAAACAGGGAGTGCTGNATAAGGCTCTTCCTGATGGGGCTGACCCAAGCTGGGCACAGAAGGTGCAGGCTGTAGTCCTCCCTCCCCTGCTCTGGTTTATTGTTACAACTGGGGAACAGAAGCACAGAGATCAAAGCCAATGTTTTTGGTTAAGTATGTAGGCTAAGAATGGGGATTTAATGCAAGCAAGATGCTACAAACTGCATGTTAGGTGTCATTAAAACCCCTGTGGGGATGTTTAGGGGTCTTGTTTCTGGGGTAGAAGTTCAGTTGAGAACTGATGCCATGTTGGATTTGATAACCCGGGGTACATTTCCTCCTTGAATACAAATGTCTCAAAGGCACCTTAAGTGACAGAACCCCACACAGCTCCTGCTGGATGATATGGCCCTAACAGGAATTTCCCCATTTACTGAGCCCAGCTTTAAGCTGAATCCACTGATAAATGGCAAGCACCTGGAATCAAAAGAAACTATACCCTTCTCAAACCAGTTCCTTTCCTTTGTAGAAGTGCCACTGACCTGAAGCAGGTGAGCACACACGTGCAGCTGAGATGAGCATGAGCCATTGCATGAGCCTACAGGGTAGTGATGGGGTGGCCAAAGGCACTGAGCAGGCTGGGAATTGTCAGGATTTCCAGCCCATGGCACCAGGTAAGATGCCTGTTTTATTTCAGTGCAACCATTTCAGGCAATTCTTTTTTTCTCCCTGTCCATCAGCTCTTGGGCAGATTTCTTGCTGGATGCAATTCCTGGCCTTGTGTTTGATACAGCAAAGGATGATGTGGCCCTGAGGACAAGCATCCCAAGGCAGCTGCTTATGGTAAGTAGGTGGGACTGAGGGAATAATGGTGCATCCAGGTGAAGCTCCAGCTGTGGAGGCTCAGTCCAATGGCACTGCCTTGTCTAACAGCCCAACCAACTTCTTTTGAAGCCCTCAGGATGACTGTTCTGAGGTCTGCTCCATGTGAATCACTGCCTAATTCATTACACTGCTTTTCTTTTGTTTCACAGTGTCTTTACTTGGCTTGTTTCCTTCTAGGAGTGATGGTATTTGCTTGGGATCTGTCAGACAGGCATAGTTCCTCTCAGGCCAGACTTTTGAGTGTTTAAAAGTTGGTGAATCTGTTTAGGGTGACCCTGTGGTGCTGACCAGCTCTTCAGTGTGCAGGAGAAACAAGTGTCTCTCCAGCTGCACTTGATGTCCTTCAGCACTGCAGTAGCTTCAGCTTTGGTGTGTGAACAGCTCGTGGGCACCGTGCAAAAGACACAAAGGTTGTTGTTTTGGGACCTTTGCAGAGATAAAAGAGGAGTGCCCGGGTTGTTACAGCATTACTGCACTGGCTCAGGCCAGGTCTGTTCTGCTGGAACTCACGTGGGAGCAACTCTGTGTGAATATTTAGCAGGTCAATGCAGCTGACTCCACAAGAAAGCTGAGTGGCCTCTTGAGGCGTCTCGCAGACCGTCTGGAGCTCACCAGGGAACTGAGGTCGTCAGACATGAAGAAGGATTTCATCACACACCGCCTGCCACCTTGCCTGGGATGTGACTCTGATGCCTTGGTACCAGGTAGGTTCTGAAGTTACCAAAACTGGCTGATGTCATGGTCCTTTGTGACTTCTGGTATTTTATGGTAGGCAAAGATCACAGCCCAGCATCAGCTTCCTGTGGTGTGAGGCCCCGTGTGTGTGTGTGTGTGCACCCCTCTCTTGGTTAATGCCCCATGTCTGGTGGGAAAAGGTTATCCTAATCTGGAATTGGCAGCTTTAATAAACTGTATCCTGAGAGTATTTAACTGGTAGCATTTATCCCTGGGCTCTAGCCTGCTATTTATTACAGCTATTTGTAGACTGGAAGGGTGAGAGAATTAAAAAGTCTCTCCTTTGCCCCCTCCACTGCAAGTTTGGGAACATGTGGGTGTAGAAACAGGTTAACAAACAATCCATCCATAAGAGAGTAGGGAGTGCACAGAGGGGGCTCAATTTCTGCCATTTGTCTGGTTTTCTTCCTTTCTAAGGGGGGAATTTCTTTTTCTTAGGTGGGAAATTGCCAAAAATAGACAGCAAAATCAGGCTGCAGTTCCGAGATCATACTGTCATCACTGTGGAACCAGACCAAGAGAATGCTGTGAGTACAGTGAAGCCACCCCTGTGTGCTTGGGCTGGGCCGGGGGGTCCTTTGTGCTGCTCTGAAAGGTGGTGCACTTACACTTGGCTGGACCCTGCAGCCCATGAGGGGTTGTTGGGGTGTTGTGGGGCTGTTTGCTGAGCAGGGACGTGGAACATTCCAGCCTTCTGGAGGGGGGCTACAAGGCTGAATTCAGCCTGTGGTTCTGTATGGTAGGTGCATGGCTTTTGTCAGAGGGTAGATCATCACAGCAGCTAAATGGCCTCTATAGCTCTTGATAAATAGATTTTTTTTCTATTCTTTGTATTTTTTGTATATTGTGTGTATACAACACACAAGTGAGTTGTAAGAACAGGTTTCCTCAAGGGAGGAAATTCTCTTGATTGCAGCTGCTGCTGACATTTAGTCTTTACTTCTGAGATACCTTTGTATCTAAGCAGTGGCACTACTAAGTTGTTCCACACCATAGATACAGGCATCTTGCATTATGCTGTGCTTTCTTCTTATATTACTGCATAGGTACATTAGT
The DNA here is from genome assembly GCA_013400415.1 of Scytalopus superciliaris. Classification (NCBI taxonomy): domain Eukaryota; kingdom Metazoa; phylum Chordata; class Aves; order Passeriformes; family Rhinocryptidae; genus Scytalopus; species Scytalopus superciliaris. The sequence goes on from VXBX01008403.1 coordinate 155,048, forward strand.
ATGAAATTGTAGAAATGTTTGAATCTGAATTGGAAAAAAAAAAGGGGTAGGACACATGGGACAGATTATCTTGTACAGTTTGAGTTTTTTTGGGTGAGTGGAATGTTTCCCTCCAAGAAAAACATACTCTGTTTTGTTTGTGTCCATACTGCTGTGAGGGTCTGTAGGTTTTGGAAACTTTTTTTTTCCCTAATTTGTTTTTTGCCACCTTGCCTCCTGATGTTACAGAGAGAACCCTGAATGACATGCAAGGCTTGTGCCCACAAAGTCAATGTGCAGTCTGCCCCTCTGAATTGCTTTGCACAGCTTTAACCAAGGACTGATACATGGGCATGTGATTTTGAAGAGACAGTAGCAGGCTGGAAATGTATTGAAGCAACCTGCTCATTAATACTTTCCCTCTAATGGCCCGTGTTCTAAACAGCATCAGTCCTGTGACTCTGGTTAGTAGGAGTGGTTTTAAGGCAGAAGATGATGGCAAGTAAATTTTCAGAGGTGTGTTAGGGAGTCCCTTGTTGCTCTGGGAGGTGGCTGTTGGATCATTCAGCTGAGACAGTGACTTGTGTTCTTTCTTGTAAGAGTGTACTCCAGATTTAAGGAGTGATACAGATTTGAGGGTGTGGATCATGTATGTTTTTCCTGCTCTCTTTTAGGATGAAATTCGCAGGGAGATGGTTTATGTGTATCATTCTTTGAAGAACAGGAGAGAAACCCACATGATGGGGACAGAAGATGACACTGCCAGTGAGGGTGGCACATCACAGGTTTGTTCCTGCAAACACACACCAAAAATTGGGTTGCCATGGTGGGTTTTGCTGTGTTAGGTGAGTTTGCCCAGAATGGGAGCAGGGCCTGGGTCCTGCTGGGTTCCTCAGCACCCAGACTAGTTCTGTCCATCCCCAACTGAGCTGAGGCTGCAACACAGAGGCAGTTAACAGCAGAGCTGAGTAATGTGATCTCATGCTTAATTAAATGTTTGAGATGTTAACTGGATTTCTTGTGCATGCCTTATGTCCTAATTAGCAAAGCTAAAACCGTCTCTTACTTGTGTGTCCTTAGCACGTCCTCTGTTGAGGCTTCTGGATCTGCCAGTACATATTCCATAGGGCTCACTGCCATGCTGAACCCATGCTGTGTTCTGTATCCCCTGGCACACCCTGCAGGGGTGTTCAGTGGGGGGTAGGTGGGTCAGCACTGGGAGCAAAGACCTGCCTTGTTCTGAAATGTAAGGATAAATCTTTTCATGTTGTTCGTAAGGCTGCACGTGGTTTGCCTCTGTGCCTGCCTGGAATGTACAGTGTGCTTTCACTGAGTCATAAATCCTTCTTAAGCGTGGCTTTGAGCTTTGGGAACTTTGATTTCTGCTTTTAGGAGAGTGAGATCCCCTGTCTTAGGTCTGTGATCCCAAACAGTTGAATTCAGGGCTGCACAGTTGCAAAACAGAACACAGTCTGCCCTTGTTCTGCAATTACAGCAAGGCTTTTTGCCTGGCAAAAGTTAACTTTCCTTTTGAGGTAAATCTCACTGGTCCTCTAGAGCTGAGGTTGTACACTGGCACCTGAACAACCCAGAATATTCCTTCTTGCCCTTGAAGACTCCAGGCCTGGTAATGGACCTTCTCTGTGGTTGTGTCAAAGACTGCATGTGGCAGATAGAAATGAACTGTGACCTTTCAAAAATAATGGGTAGGGCCAGGCAAGAGTGTAAATTTAAGGTTAATTAATTCTTCAGTGTGGAACCCACAGGAGGAACCCACGTGCTCTAAACATCCCTACCTCATAAAGTGTGCTGGAACATGTAAGAGAGTTCAGCATTTTCCCCACAAAGATAAAGTAGGTCTGGCTAAAACTGTCTTCTGGAGGATGCTCCCANTATATTACTGCATAGGTACATTAGTATGAAATTGTAGAAATGTTTGAATCTGAATTGGAAAAAAAAAAGGGGTAGGACACATGGGACAGATTATCTTGTACAGTTTGAGTTTTTTTGGGTGAGTGGAATGTTTCCCTCCAAGAAAAACATACTCTGTTTTGTTTGTGTCCATACTGCTGTGAGGGTCTGTAGGTTTTGGAAACTTTTTTTTTCCCTAATTTGTTTTTTGCCACCTTGCCTCCTGATGTTACAGAGAGAACCCTGAATGACATGCAAGGCTTGTGCCCACAAAGTCAATGTGCAGTCTGCCCCTCTGAATTGCTTTGCACAGCTTTAACCAAGGACTGATACATGGGCATGTGATTTTGAAGAGACAGTAGCAGGCTGGAAATGTATTGAAGCAACCTGCTCATTAATACTTTCCCTCTAACGGCCTGTGTTCTAAACAGCATCAGTCCTGTGACTCTGGTTAGTAGGAGTGGTTTTAAGGCAGAAGATGATGGCAAGTAAATTTTCAGAGGTGTGTTAGGGAGTCCCTTGTTGCTCTGGGAGGTGGCTGTTGGATCATTCAGCTGAGACAGTGACTTGTGTTCTTTCTTGTAAGAGTGTACTCCAGATTTAAGGAGTGATACAGATTTGAGGGTGTGGATCATGTATGTTTTTCCTGCTCTCTTTTAGGATGAAATTCGCAGGGAGATGGTTTATGTGTATCATTCTTTGAAGAACAGGAGAGAAACCCACATGATGGGGACAGAAGATGACACTGCCAGTGAGGGTGGCACATCACAGGTTTGTTCCTGCAAACACACACCAAAAATTGGGTTGCCATGGTGGGTTTTGCTGTGTTAGGTGAGTTTGCCCAGAATGGGAGCAGGGCCTGGGTCCTGCTGGGTTCCTCAGCACCCAGACTAGTTCTGTCCATCCCCAACTGAGCTGAGGCTGCAACACAGAGGCAGTTAACAGCAGAGCTGAGTAATGTGATCTCATGCTTAATTAAATGTTTGAGATGTTAACTGGATTTCTTGTGCATGCCTTATGTCCTAATTAGCAAAGCTAAAACCGTCTCTTACTTGTGTGTCCTTAGCACGTCCTCTGTTGAGGCTTCTGGATCTGCCAGTACATATTCCATAGGGCTCACTGCCATGCTGAACCCATGCTGTGTTCTGTATCCCCTGGCACACCCTGCAGGGGTGTTCAGTGGGGGGTAGGTGGGTCAGCACTGGGAGCAAAGACCTGCCTTGTTCTGAAATGTAAGGATAAATCTTTTCATGTTGTTCGTAAGGCTGCACGTGGTTTGCCTCTGTGCCTGCCTGGAATGTACAGTGTGCTTTCACTGAGTCATAAATCCTTCTTAAGCGTGGCTTTGAGCTTTGGGAACTTTGATTTCTGCTTTTAGGAGAGTGAGATCCCCTGTCTTAGGTCTGTGATCCCAAACAGTTGAATTCAGGGCTGCACAGTTGCAAAACAGAACACAGTCTGCCCTTGTTCTGCAATTACAGCAAGGCTTTTTGCCTGGCAAAAGTTAACTTTCCTTTTGAGGTAAATCTCACTGGTCCTCTAGAGCTGAGGTTGTACACTGGCACCTGAACAACCCAGAATATTCCTTCTTGCCCTTGAAGACTCCAGGCCTGGTAATGGACCTTCTCTGTGGTTGTGTCAAAGACTGCATGTGGCAGATAGAAATGAACTGTGACCTTTCAAAAATAATGGGTAGGGCCAGGCAAGAGTGTAAATTTAAGGTTAATTAATTCTTCAGTGTGGAACCCACAGGAGGAACCCACGTGCTCTAAACATCCCTACCTCATAAAGTGTGCTGGAACATGTAAGAGAGTTCAGCATTTTCCCCACAAAGATAAAGTAGGTCTGGCTAAAACTGTCTTCTGGAGGATGCTCCCAGTGCCACCAGTGCAGTGTGGGAACAGAGCCCATTCCTGCTGCTCCCTGCCCCCAGCCTCACACACTGCTGGGGGACAAGGACACTGCACTCAGCTGAAGGATTTGTTTTCCTCTTTCTTCCTGCCCAGCAGACTCACGGGCTGCGCTTTCCTTTGTCCCACCTGGAGGCGCTGAAGCAGATTTGGAGCAGCAGCACCATTAATGTGAAAGAGCTTAACCTTCCCTCAGATGAAGAGAGAGAAAACCTTGCCTTGTCCCTGTGGAGTGAGTGTCTCATTGAAGTCCTTTGATGCTTTTGTGAATTAGCTGCTCCACTAAGGAATATTTCTGGCTGCTAAGCATCTCTTGGGAGCAAGGCTTATTAAATTACTTTTTTTGTCCATCCAGCTTCTGGTTTGTAGTGCTGTCTAACAAATACTTACTTTTATTTCCTTAGTTTTGGGAAACTGAGTGTGGGGAAAAACAAGTAAGCAGCTCATGGTCTAGTGAGCCACAGCTCCATGTCTGTGACTGGATGAGGTCACTCCCAGTGCCACCAGTGCTGTGCTATGCCCATCCCTGTGGAGCTGCTGTGATGTGAAGGACAGCTGAAGTTAGACATGGAGCAGGCTTCAGGAGCTTGGGCATAAAACAGTAACCTGCTTCTTTCATTTGTGAAGTTCACCAGTAAGAAAACACATTTGTTCTGTTTGATTGCCCTGACAGGACAAAACCTTCCTGGTAAAAGGAGCCTGTGCTGTTCCCAAAGGGGGAAGATTTTGCCCAAGAAAACCCCTTTCCTCTCAGATGCTGCCATCACTGGAATAAACAAACAACAGTATTTAACCTCTACCTCCCCCAGCACCAATTTAATGTGAAAGCAACCCAAAAAGCTCTAACTGGAATCTGTAACTTGAGGGGGTTGTGATGGGTAGTGCAGTTACTTTAATACTTCATTGATTTTTAATATGCAAGCTCATGTAACAGCAGAGCCACATACTGAATGTACTTACCCCTTTTTTTTGGTCCATTTGGAAAGAAATATTTTACAGGTATGTGCTTGACATCTGCTAAACCCCATTGTTTAGTTTGTTTAAAAAAGAAACCAACAAGCACAATGTTCCTGCTAAAAAGTTTTTATACAGTTAAAATATACATGCTTTAGCATTTTACATTCAAGGTCTCCTAAGTACAAAAGCCTGCTTTACTTTGTTATGTAACACTGAGACACCAAATATGATTTAGTCATTCTTCATTAAAAAAAAAAAAAACCTACAACTTTTTACACAGGCTTTTAAAATTTCATATGGAAAGCAAGTCACATGCAGAACACTTGATGTACTGACTTACATGGAAAAACGCCAAACAAGTGCTTCAGCTGGAAAAATATATACATACATTTGAGGATCTGTTACTCAAACAGCAGATTTATGATAACTTTAGAATGTAAAATAGTAAGTGCAAGTAGATAGGGTTTTCTTTTTAAATAGTACTATATAGAACTCCATTTCATACAAAAATAGACATCCATATATTTTATCTCTATGGCAATCTTAGGGTTCTGTCTTTCTTTGTTGGGGGATGATCCTGTTTGAGTGCACAACTGAAATAGTTACAGCTTTAAAATACCTTGCCTTTAGCTGATCTGAACTCTTTAAATAGTCCTAGAAATACATACCCTGAATATACAAATACAGGGGAAAAAAAAAAAACAAACATTTTTCAATGAAGCAGGTAAGGGATGCTGAAACCAGTGACCTAAGGGACTCCTCCTGAAGCAAGCCCTGGAATGCAGGCTGCTAGCACCTTTGGAAACACATGCTAGGGTGAGTTGTTTCCTGCAGGAAGACATGGTCTCAGGACCAAATGGCATTGCATGGAATTAAGCTGTATACACAAACTGAGCAGCTCCATTGGAAATGGTTGCTGTGCTAAATGCAGCTTAGCCCTTGCAGAAGTGCAGCCTCACCCAGGACTGCTCATCCCTCTTTGGGTATGTGCACAGATGGCTCCTTGGTAAAGGGGATCTCAGGGATAACTCGAGTTCATGGGGCAGCAAAAGCAGCTCCTCAGTCTGGGAATGTGGTAGTGGTCAAATAAGAGAAGACAGAGGCCTCCCAGTAACATTGGGCCTTCTCTACTGCCTCATTTCACAGACTGAGCTGGAATTCCAGTCCAAAGCTGTCTTTATGAACAAAATAAATGACATTTCAGCAAGAGACATGATTTGAGCTTGAGGATGGCTCGGAGCCCAGACACAAAAGTCCAACTCCCCTTCTTTCAAGCTCACAGTGCATTCCTTCCATCAGTGGGAGAGGAAGGGGAAGACTGAAGAGCCTCTCCCATGTTACCTCTTGCAGTTCCCATACTGCAACACCTGTGTCTGTAGCCTTTTACCTTTACCTTTCATACCTCAGATGAAGAGTAAAGTGACTTTCATGGGAGCATCCCCTGAAGAATCAGCTTCCCTGCAGAGAGACATTCCATCAACCTCCCATCTTCCACATCTGTGCAAACTTCAGTTCCTTTAAGGAGTTGGTGCTTGGCACGAAGGAAAGTAGAGAGGAGTTGCTGCTTATGGTTCCAGTGGTGTGTGACTTCAGTAGTTGGGGTTTACTCACAATATTTCAATATCCCATTGCTGTGAAAGTCTGTCTTCTATTGGCTGATTCATAATGATGTGATTCTTGTCATAGTAATTTCCTCCTTAAAAACAAAACAAAGTCACAAGGGAAAAATTTTTAAAAGAAAAGTTCATAAAAATCTGTGCAGTCTTTATGACTAAGTAGGAAAATTAGCTGAAAAACAGAAATTCCATGAGGTGGGGGGCTGGTGTCTGTAACTGAGCACTGACAATTTTAACCTCCCTTCTTTTTTGAGCTCCTTTTCTCTTTTTGAGCCACAGCTATTCTTTGGTTGCTTCTGAATTTTGTCTTCTGTCACTTGCATTTCTTGTCCCACAAGTAACTGGATATAAATCTAACAGGAAACCTTTAAGTACCGAAAAAAAAGCTGTAATATGGCAATTAATCAAAAAATATACCTACAGCATGTGAGGTTTAGGGTTTTTCTTTGTTTGTTAATCCTTTAAATACCTTTAATATCGAGCACCAGTTGTTCACTGAGGTATGAACTGATGGTTCCGTCCTCATTGAGTCTCCACTTTTGCCTGTCCTTCCCATGTTGTGCCCAGAGGGCAACTTTGGCCCCAGGCACATCCCTGCCACCAATGACATCCAGACAGGCATTGTTAGCCTAGGAAATAAGAAGAGAAGTCAGATCCAGGCCACAGAGCCTCAGTTTTGTGTCAGGAAATCGTGCTGTAGTTGGTAAGATGCCTGAAAAGCAAGCAGGGAACAGATTGTTCAGCAGCTGATCAGCTGCTTCATCAAAGGTGGTGGTCTCTGTTAGTTCAGGTTTTTATGGTAAATCATCACTTTTTTATGGTGATAACAAACTATGAACATTAACAGAAAATCACTCACTTTGTTCACACTTCACTTTTCAGATAAATTCTTAACTCTTTTAAGTCTTAAACAGAAACTTGTGACTTTAGACAAGAGGTTTCTACTTCCAGGAACATCCGTCCCATCGGACAGACGTGAGAAGCTGCCCGAGCAGGACAAGCCTAGACACACAGGGGCAGGATGGAGTTCTAAGAGTTTTGGATTAAGATGCTCAGAGAGCCCAAAAGCCACGGAGAGGGGGGTGGTTAGTGACTCACCCTGGACTTGAGGAGCCCGTGGCAGTAGAGCCACAGCTGGGTGTCGGTGCCGCTGTAGGGGGACGCGCACACGGCCGCGGCTCGCGCGTCCGCCAGGCTCCCGGCCACGGCCAGGTACCTGCCCTGGGCTCGGTTCCTCACCCGGAGGTGCACTGCAGGCTGCAGGGGGAGGGACAGAGTCACCACACACACACACACATTGCAACCCCCACCTCTCCACCTCACGGCAGTTTTCCAAACATACTCAGTTTCCAGTGTGGGACTAAGAGGTTCAGCCGCTTTGATTTTTGGTTAGACACGCCCATGTGGAGCAGCAGTAAGGGGTTTGCACGTGCAGACAGGCATCTTCCATTTATTGTTGTTAAAAAATGTATTCATGCCTATAGAAGCAATGCCTGTAATATGCAAATCTAGCTCAGCACGTTTCAGTCATTCCGAGGCCAGTAAGTGGGCTGTACCCCACAAGCTTTTTATTCTTGGGACACACAAAGCTTCCTGAGTTACATGTCCAGTAACTTCAGCCCCTGTTAACTGGACCATATGGCAGAGAGAGACACCACTGCTTTTGAACATACACAGAAAATGGTACTCCCTGTTTACTCCAGCAGAGGATTTTGTAGGGCTGTTACAGGGTTTGAGCTTTTGCTCTGTCATTCCCTGACTTTGGCTCAAATAAAGAGCAGGGAGGTATAAAGGGCAGCTCTGCTGGGACCAAAACTCAAGCATAGTTTTTCTTCTGGGAGATTTGAATGCCCTTTTTTTCCTATTAAAACAAACCCTCATGCCCAGGCAATAAAAACCTCTCTCCCACCAAGCATCCCCAAACATGGGGTGTGTCAGGGCAGTATACAAATTATTCCTTACAAGGGATTATGTCACTGAGCAAAGGCTGTGTCATTTTGCAAGGCTGGGCACGTGACTGGTCTGGAGCTCCCTGTGTGTCACTGGTGACCTGATGGAGAGGCCTTGGAAAGGCAGAGAAGCACAACTGTACCTCCTTTTCCTTGAATTAGGGCCAATTATCTCAGTCTTGCTTCTCCAGCTACCTTCTGCAAAGCTCCTAAGAATGTTGTGCCTTTGAGACCTGAACCTTTGAATGAGGCTGAAATTGGCATTACTTGGGGTGAGGCAGAGAGGGAAGCCCTGGTGGGACTGCATGAACTTTGCCTGTTTTGGAAATCCAGGCTACAGCACAATACAATTTGCTCTTGCTTCCATTTATGTTAATTATGAAACAAGTGTGGAATTGGTTTCCTCATTATACTGTTACATGGCAAAAAAGCAAAAATAGAGCATCTACAGAACATGCTAATGAGCAGTTCAAAAAAACAAGTCTTGGCTCCAAGAAACTAGGAATTATTTCCCTTTAGGAGCCTAACATAGATCTCAATAACTGCCACAAGAGGAATTTTCTGCTTCAGTAATCTTCCAGTAGGTCCTTCTGGCTGTCATCACTTGGCCTGATTTAAGGAGTACAACACACACCATTGTCCTTACTGGTAGAGCTGATACTTGTGCACTAATCCCTGCCCAAAAACCCCCTTGTCCTCACACAGTCTTACAGTACCTGCTTCACAGGACGGAGGGAGCCGATCCCTTTCCAGCCACTGCGTTCATTCCAGTTTGAAATCTCACCGGGCTCCAGCAGGATCTGCTTCCCTAAAAAATTACACCCCTCGTATGCAATCCACCTGGACACAGAAAACAGAACAGGAAAGACCACGTGTTAACCACAGCAAAAGCAAAAGCAAAAGCAAACTGCAGGCTGGGGCTGTGCTCCCGAAACCCCCAAACCTCTACCCAGTGGCCGTAATGTCGAACCTCTATTTCTGTCAAACCTCTGTTTCAGTGTCCTTACTGCCTTCTGTTGGCATTAAGACCTGTTTTCTGTTTGCTTGCAATTTGTAAACTCTACTCCCCCCTCCCCGATTTTTTCCCACAAATAGGAGAACACAGTGGGAATAGTGCTGGTTTCAGCAGGCACGGGTTAGGAAGCCACACACCAGATGCACTACTTGCAGCTTTGCCTGGTTGTGCATATTCATTATGAGAGGATCTTGCCCGATGTTTTGGTCACAGTTAAAGCTCTTTACAGCCATTCCACCTGAAAACACACAGTTTTTGCTCCACAACCTGTAGAAGACTTTGCTGCAGTGGGTATCTGTGAGCCAGGGGCAGGGCTGAATCCCTGAGCACACACACAGAGCCCTTGTTATCGGGGCATCTGCTCAGTAAGTGCTGCTTTACAAAGGCAGCCTCAGCATCACAGACCCCTTCTGTTTGTATCAACAGGACATTGTTGTGTGGACAGCGAACCCGAAATGCCTGAGCTCCTCTGAACACAAAGCAAACACTGGTTTCCCCGGTTACCTGTTTCACAGGTCGGCGAGTGATGGCTGAGCTCTGAGTCAGTGAGAAAACATCCACAGCCTCACAGCACCTGGAATTTGCTTTTCCCACTGCAGTAATTTGGACACACTGACAGCCAGCCTTGCTCAGGACTCCGTGGAGCCTGAAGTGTGCTGTGAACTGCCTTGCAATGGGGCTATTATACCCCTGTTCCCTCAGATAAAGTCCCACACTCCTGCCTAACAGGTATCCAGAGCAGCCTGACCACTTCTGTGGGTTCTTTACCTTTCTAAGGCATTCCTGACTTTTTTTTTTTCTTGCAATGTTTTCCTGTCAAGTCACTGAGAATTCATTTGTTAGCATTGCTCCTGGAGCATGGAACGGTCTCATTTGGAATGCAGTTTCAAAGCAGGCATTTATAGGAAAAAGAGAGGGGGAAGACTGTCACAGGAATCATCACACGAAGCCAGGTTGGGTTCCTGGCATTCAGCAACACAGACAAAAATCACCTTGGTCCTCAGCAGGATGTGCCTCCTCTCCCACGTCTCCAAGTACCTCAATATCCATCCCCCTCTGCCAAGCCACAGCCCAGGCTTGTGCCATGACTGAGGTGGCCAGTGGGCTACAGAAGGATCCTTGTCCTGGCAGCAAGATGGCATTGGATATTTACATAAATCTTTGTTGTTTGCCTATAGCTGACAGCAGGCTTTGGAACAAGGAGCCAAAACACCTCTAAATCCCCCTTCCTGGGCTCTTAATCACAGGGGAGGCAAACAAAGCCACAGAGTGCCCATGACCACCTGACACCCTCAGCCTTTAGGCTACCTCTCTGCCATGTAGGCTGGGGGGGGGTGTGGGGTGTCTGTTTCCTAGGGAGCATCACAAGGAGCTCAGAGAAACCCAGCCACTCTGCCCTGACCCTTCCCAAAGACAGGGAAGCAGCTGATCCAGCTTGGATATACAATAATGAGCAGAAAGACGGAGGAGGGGCTGGAGTGTTGCACTCACTCTCCGTGGTTTCTTGCTCTGTGGTCCTAAAGCCATCACCCTTCCTTTACAGCCAGCTGCATGGGCAAAGGGATTTGATTTCCTGATGAGAGGGCAGAGAAAGCTCATAAAGGGATGTTTCCCAGCAGGATGAACTTCTGACTGCAACACCTCCACAGAGGAACGGAGATTTACACACTCCCACCCAGAAATAAGGCAGGTGTTCCTCCCAAAGAAGGCCTTTCCTCCTCCAAACCAACACAGATCACGGGGAATGTGTGCATGCAGCTCTCAGCCAAACAGCAGCTGTTTGCCACCCTCACCTGGGGCACCTCCAGACAACAGCAGCAGATCAGCCCTCACTCGACATTCCCAGCCAGGTTTCAGGGTGGAAGTGGCACAGATGTTAGGGGACTGGAATTTAAGAGTGAATTGGCAGAGCTCTGTGGGGAAGCTTATATCCCACTATTCTCTCAAGAAAATTACAGCCTTGTCTGCGTGGAGAAGGTGGGGAAAGGTCAAACAAACAGAGGAAATGTGTGTCACATTAGAAGAACAGCAGTTTCCAGCCGGTCTCAGTCGCAGGATGAGACCTCTGGGAATTACTTGTTGCTGCTCTGGCTGTGGAGGCTGAAAACGTGGCCCAGACAGAACACTTGAGAGGCTTTCCAAAAGGTGAAAGGGTGACATGTGGAGGAGGTTAGAAGGTCACTCCTGCAGATGCAAAATGGTTTTCACAGAAGAACCTGGGTGTGTGTTCACACTCATGGAGGAGGGTTAAACTAATAACAGCAGCAAGTTCCTGGTTCCAGCTGTCAGATCCACCCTGAGCTTCTCTCAGAAGCTGCTGCCTCTTTGGCAGCCAGTCAGCACATCAAGCTTCACTGAACCACTGCAGTGGCTTAAATCACTGCAGTTTATAGCTGGTGTTTTACAGCCAGTTAATAAAGGCAGTCTGAGTTTACACTGCCTGTCTTTGTAAGTCAGCAATCAAAACTTACTTACTTTTGGTTCCTGGCTTGAACAACAGGCTCTATTGGTCATCACTGGATAAGGATAAAAGGGTGATCCTTACAGGGGAAATACATCCTCTGCCTAGAAGTTTTTTGTTCGTTTTGGGTCTTGATACGAAAAGTATGTCTGGCATTCAGCTGCATTTTAGAATTTTGTATTGCCTCAAAGTTAGAATGTAAAACACCCTATGAATAAGGCAATGACTGTGAGAAAATGCATGTTCAATATTAGCTCCTGCAGTGCAAAACTGGCAGGGATATTTCTTCCATACTTACAGTCCACTCCTCACCCACACAGACTGAGTGTAAAAATGAAGGTCCTCATTCAAAACAGAGTTGACAGGTTCACTGAAGTGCAGCTCTCTGCCCTTGCAGCATTCCAGAGTGAACAGGCTGATGGAAGGCTCAGCAAAGACCTGAGGGAGGAGGAAAGAGGGGGGGGGGAAAGGCAAAGTTTTAGTGGGAATAGCCTAACTGCAGTTGTTAGACATGATGCCCACGTTTGCCCACCTCAGCTGAATTTCCACATGCTTTTAGGCTAGACCATGCTTCCTCACAACTGTAACAGCAAGGGAAAAACCCCAAAGCACCCAGAGCTGGAACATCCCGCATTTAGGAGTGCCTTTGCCATCAGTGCAGTGCCTCACTGACACAGGCCAGACACTTCACAGTGCTGGGAGGCCTCTGCTGGCATCTGAAAAAACTCATTTTGGTCGGATTTGCATCATCAGGGCCTTGACTGCTTGTCATAAACCCATAAATCCACAGATGCAACACTTTACAGCAGCAGTTCTCAGGGTGATATGCACATTGCACCTAAATTAGTGAGGCAAATCACAAGTCCAGTGCCCACAGACTTCATCTGGCAGTAGTTCACTGCAAAGATCTTAGAGGGCTACAAATTGCGAAAGGTTAAAAAGATCAACTAAAAAGTTCTCCATGTTTTTAATAGGCATTCCTATTTTTCTTCTGACAATCTTGGAAGAAATAGCATAATCAGTAAACCCTTCAATCTCATGCAGAACTGAAACATTTTTCACTCAATGTCCATTTTTACAGTTGGCAGATTGCCTGTGAAAGCCAATAGAAAGATCAGCTTGCATGAAAATGTGGCACAGCTATAACATCAGCAGAAAACCAGAGGAAACACAAATACACAGAGTCTGTGCCTTAGTACAATTCTTAGCACAGTTCTTCAGCATTTTTAAGCTGAAACCATAAGGGGAGTGTTGTAACCAAAAGCATAAGCACCTGCACTTTACATCTTGATGCAGCTGGTAAAGGAAGAGGGGACAGGTCTGGCTAATCCCTAATCAGCCCCACCAGGAAAGTCACCTTGTTCTTAGGAGATGTTACCCTGAGATAGTTGGCTCAGGCAAAAGCTGGGATTTCTCTTGCAGCAAAGATATGGCCTCAGGTGGAATGAATGAAGCAAAATCTTGAATTCAAGTTGACACTGGCACTGAGTAATTAAGAGAAGTTAACTCATGTTTGAGGAGGCACATGCATTGTAGTGAAATGTCTCTGAAGAGCTCGGTGGTGATTCAGGACATACAAATTCACTTGACACCGACTCAGTGCACTTGGTATGTAGGTGGTTGGTCAGAATCTGCCTCAGAGAAATTGCTTTTCTCTGCCAACCAGTGCAGGGACAGTCTAAGTCAGGCAGCACTGCAAGGACAGAGAGTTTGGGCTCATCCACTCAGAGACATTTTTAAAGCCCACTGTACTCCTAAGAACTGATGTTACAAGACAGAAAGAGATTAAAACATGTAATGTTTTTATATTGGAAAGTCAGTTGTTCCCAGTGCCTTCTGCTGGATGGGGTGGGTCAGGTTTGCAGTGTGTGACTAAAGGCTTACTTTGAAGCCCAGCTATTCCTCAGGCTGCTCTGCTCAGCATGGCAGTGCCAGCACACCCCTGTTTGCAGGAGCCTTGGCTTTGCCCTGAGCAGACACCTGCAGTCATGCCCAGGACAGGTCCAACAGGGCCCATTTTCACAAGTGCATTACTGACCCTGAGAAACACCCTTTGGCATCCTTGTTGCTGGGCATTGTTAGCCAAGCCTAAAAATTTATCCCGCTCTTGCAATATTCAGTATTTTAAGAGACAGGGATGCTGTACTAGATGGATGAGTTATCTGTTACAGCATATCCATTTATATGCCAAGAACCAGAACAGCCAATTAAAGTGACTCCACAGTCAATTAAGATGACTCCAGCTGTCCTGTGGTTGAGATTGTTTGAAGTGGATGGCCTGGGAATGCCCTGTCCAGCTGTTCAGAGTCCCAGTCTGTCCGCAGGCAGCAGGCACTGCCTCCCTGGCACACACACAGCCAGTGACAAGGGCTGGTGCCACCTTCCCTGGGAGACCTCAGGAGGACTCCACTGACCTTGCAGAGAAAGAAAACAGGCTGCTGTGTCAAGCACTGAGCTCTCAGACTTCCATAACCATATATAGAGCCAGGAGCTGATTCCTCACTTTATATATCCCTTTCCACGCCAACAGCTGGCAGCAGTGACCTGGCCTGGCTTTCTTCTCTGACTTTGTTTTCACAGCTCCATGGAAACCACCAACAGTGCAAAACAAGGTTTTGAGGCTATGCTGTTATCCTTACTACAGAGGCATCGTGCTCCCAACCCTTCCCTGCACAATGCTGAGGAGCTTTGCCACCCATTTCCAGGCTGAAGTTCCACCACTGACTGGCAGGATCAGCTTTCCTCACCAAGGGACAGGCCAGGGATGGACAGGGCTCTCCAAGAGCCAGAGGAAAGGCAACTGGCAGAGAATACAAGAGGGGACAACCCCAGATGGTGGCATTGCCTTGGGTGGGCCCCAGTTTCCCATTTGAAAGGTGACCTAAAGACATCCACACTCACCCAACAACTGGCAAGTCACTCCCCTGTCTAGGTCAGGAGTACCTTTGCTTCCTCTCATAGTCACTTCAAGGAACACACCTGAAATGCCATCCCTTGGGAGCAGCTTGCCAACTGTGGGAATGACAAAGCACTAAAGAATTACTTAGCCTGATCTTTAGGGGTGAAGGAACCAAGTGCCTTTGCTTAAACCAACACCAGTAACATTTCAAGAGGTTTTGAGGTTTTTGCCTGTTCTGTTTTTAATGCCCGGTGTGCAGGGAGTAACTTCATGAGATTTGATACATTCAGGAGGCCCGTGATAAAGGAAGGCTGTATTTACATAGCATTTCAAGCTATGAGCAGCCTTGTGAACTGTTAAATACACTGGTATTCTTTACTTAACAGGTGTGGTAGCCCATGGCTAACCCAGCACATGAAAATCAACGCACTGAAAAGCCCTTGTGCAGCTCAGCTCAGGCTTTCCCCTAATGATTGTTGCCTTTCTTTTTAATGCACAGAAGCTGTGCAACACAAACTTTTCACAACTCAGAACAGATTTTCATACCAGTTCAGAATCAAACACAATGCAGGCCTGATATGTTTGATATTAAACAGAGATCAGTGCAAGATGAGCTTCCTTTAAATGCCTTTTGCTTGCAGTGCAAAGCTTAGATGCTTTGTAAAGCCACAGTGTACAGAGACAAAGCAGCTGACCAAAGGCACCAGGACTGAAACCCAAATGCAGGTGAATTTGCACATGTGCATTTAACAGAAATTATGGATAACATACAGATAATTTTGCATTATGAATGCTGTGGCAATTATTACTAATAAAGCCCTTTTGAAAAGGGCTCACCCCAAAACACTTTTTCCCTCGAATTTTTATTTTTGCAAATTTAGGATTTTGTATCTGATTTCATTATTTGCCTCACAGCAATGCTGGGAAGGTTGGCTAGCACCTGCATTTAACTTAGAAAAGATAATCAATATAGAAATACATGACTGATCAGAGCAAGAATAGGGAATACCTCAAAAGAAAAGGGGAAAAAACCAACCAAACAAAAAAAGGCATTGCACAACCTACAACCTGGATCTCATTTTTTGGTTTTAGAACTATGAGACTGGTTTAGCTTAAGGGCTGACATTAACATTTTAGAGGGAAAAGCCAGTGCTCATTGCAACAGTCCTGGATATTCTTTTCCATGGAAATCACACCAAATATGATGGGGAGTTTGACAAAAACCACCTGCCTTTTTAGCATATTTCCCCCACTTCTAAAACAGTACACGAAAAAGACCCCCTGGTCTTTCAGAAACATTCCCCTTTGCACAAGAGGCCCTGAAACACATTCAATATGCAATCTGTATTAATATACATGGGTATTGCAACACTGGTTTTTCCTCACTGGCTATTGGAACCAAAGGACATAATATTCTCATTACCAAGGTACACATATGCTTTGTTCCTTTTTTGTATCCTCTCATTAACCTACGACTTTTCCTAAATGCTCCAAGAAGGACAAAACAGACCATTCTGAATCTGAGCAAAGTGGAACAGCAGGAAAAAAAGAACAGCTGGGGCCTCCTAAAGGTTTAGCTTGAGTATCATACTCCTTGGAGGATAAGCTAAGATGGGGAAGAGGAAACTTCATCAGCAACAGTAGAGACAGGACAAGGGGGAATGGCTTCAGACTGAAAGAGGGTAGATTTAGTTTAGAAATTAGGAAGAAATTCTTCCCTGTGAGGGTGGGAGGCTCAGGAATGGGTTGTTCAGACTGTGGCTGCCCCATCCCTGCACGTATCCAAGGTCAGGCGGGATGGGGATAGTGGGAGGTGTCCCTGCCCATGGCAGGGGGGTTGGAACAAGGTGATCTTTAAGGTCCCTTCCAACCCAAGCCATTCTGTGATTCCAAAAGGCTCCTGGGAACAAGGGAACACCTTCCCCAGGCTCCTTATGAACCTGCCTGACTTTTGCCTTGCTACCACAGAGGGAACTGGTTGCAAAGACTTGCTGAATTCCTCTGTGACACCAAATAAAGAGGGAAATAACCGAAGTGAAACCACGTTAATTTGGATTTCTGGTGAAATGGGGGAGCAGGGAGGGGATGGGGGCAGCATGCCATATGTAAATGATGACAACTTTACTTCTCAGCAAACAGCAGATAAAACATCCCTCCAAGAGCAGAAGGTTAGGGTAAAAGCCAGCCAACCTAAAACACTGTCACTGCAGTGAAGAAATCAGACCATGGCTGCTCTGAGCCTGTTTTCTTATCCAAATCATTTTGTGTTGCTCTGAAAATTTGGAGTTTTTCTATTTTAACTGGGCCAACTCTGATTTAGAAAGAAATCTTTCATTTTGTTATGTAATTAGCTCTTTGACAGAAATACAATTGTTACTTTTCAAACTAAAACCACAGAAGTTTACTTTCCCAAACAAACAAAAAAAAAAAGTCCTCCTTTTCCCCCCCATTTATAACATTTGTTGTATTTGTTTGCATGAAAGCTGCATTTTCCATAGAACTAATGACTCCCTTAAATCTTTTCCTCATCTTCACTGGGTTGATCTATTTTGAAAAAAAAAACAAACCCTCAAGGCTTTGCAGAAATTCTTTGCTGTTTCATATTGATTAAGGCAGTATTGTTACCTCAGCCACAAAAATTCCACTGTCCCCTTACAGTGCTGTTTCATCAGGTCCCAAAATCACACCCATGCCACAAATATGGAATGTTAATCCTCAAATTCTCCTTTCAAAGCAGAGCCCAGAAGTCCTGCAGCAGCTGGCAACACTCAAGAAACCCCCTCAGAACTGCTGGAGATTTGAAGTGAAAACTCAAAAAGTTACACTTGACACTTCACTCAGCTGTATAAAAATCAAGGTAACATCTAGTTAATTATCACTACAATCTTGCAAATTAGAGAGGGAATACCCAGATCCCATGCCCCCGTTTTCTCCAGCCCATTTGTTCTCCTATCCCAAAGAGCTGGCTGATACAACCTACTTTAAAACATACAGCTGGACCACACCTACACACCACTGAACAGGCTTGGGACTGTTTCCAAAGGCTGGTAATGCCTTTGTACTCCTACAGGCACATTAATCCTCCCCTTTGCCAGTGCCTCACACGGCCCTCTCCTCCTTGTCAAGATCTGGGATGCAGAAAGCTCACACTGAGGCTGCAGCTTCCCAGCCACGCTCCCAGCAAACCCATCCCACTGAGAGGAGAGCAGGAGACCCTGCACGTCCAGGGCTGCTGTCAGGGGGGAACTCCTCCCTCTGGCACACAAACCACCAGGAGACACACCTCAGGCCTGGCAGTCAGAGCTGAATAATGCACAGGGGCCACAAAGGAATTCAGTAAAGCCACACAACAGTTCCACTTGGGAATAGGCTCCTCTCTGGAATGAGCCAACAGAAATAGCTGCAATACAAAGGGCTCTGTTCCAGGAACAGGGCTCTGTGCTGGGCATCACGTCCCTGCCACACACTGACCTGGGTTTGCTTGGGGGTTTTTTTGGTGGGGTTGTTTGGGTTTTTTTGTTTATTTTTTGGGGGGGGGTTGGTTTTTTTTGGCATCTTTTTGCTTTTGTTTATAAAATCTGTTCGCAAATTAAAAAAAAAGGACTTAATACATAAAAAAACTGAATTGAGTAATCTCTGAAGTCCAGAGTTACACTGAAAGGCACATAGATCAAGTTTGTGTTCTGTGATCAGGGAAGGAAGGGAGAGTTTTGGAGAAGCTGGTGGTCAGTGCTAGAGAGGAGTGGACAGGGAAGCCACTTGCTTCTCTTTTACCGCCAGTGTTAGAGCCAGCTCCTTTTTGATGCTCCTGCACAGGAGCACACCAGGACATGGAACAAAAGCACAGGCATCAGATCAAGACTCCAGAGATGGATGTCATGTGTGCAGGATGTACAAAAGGTTGTGTCTCTCTTGCACTGGACAGTACAATGTGTATTCCTGTCCAATCTCCTGGCCATGGAGATTTATGCCACCTTTTCTCTCACCTCCCTGCTACAACAGGGCAGGCTGTGTGCTTGGCTTGTACAACAGGCACATGCAGGCTGTAAGTCTGTGGGAGAAGTACTTGCCCTGTATCTGAGAAGTCACCAAGGGAGAGGATGGCCACATGAGCTCTGGTCTGGACTATCTGATGTGTCATACACAGCTCACAGGCCCCTTGCATAGTGTATTATACCACTTTGTCGACCCGTGATTTCAGGTGCCTTTAAGGAGGTGAAAATACTTCTTATTTCCTATGAAATAGCCAGTAGATTAAAAGGCATCATGGCAAGAATATGCTGCTGTGTAATTTCAATTCTAAGAGTGAAGCTCATGGAGGACCATGGTGGAGCAGAGATCCTGGAGGACCCCACAGCAGAGCAGGTGGGTGCCTGCAGGAGGCTGTGACCCCTCGGGACAGAGCAGGCTCCTGTGGCCCTATGGAGAGAGGAGCTCCTCCTGGAGCAGGTTTTGCTGGCAGGACCCTATGGCAGGGACCCACTGTGGAGCAGGCTGGGAAGAACTGCAGCCCATGGGAAGGAATCACATTGGGATAGTGAATGGACTGTATCCTGTGGGAAAGACTCCATGCTGGAGCAGGGGAAGAGTGTGAGGGGTCCTCCCCTGGGGAGGAGGGAGTCACAGCAACATGTGATGAACTGACTGCAGCCCCTGTTCCCCACTCCCTGAGCTGCTGTGGGGAGGAGGGAGAGAAAATCAGGAAAAGCCAGGGAAGAAGGGAGAGGTGGAAGGATGGTGCTTTTAAGATTTAGGTTTTTTTCTCATTATCCTACCCTGATTTNTTGGGATAGTGAATGGACTGTATCCTGTGGGAAAGACTCCATGCTGGAGCAGGGGAAGAGTGTGAGGGGTCCTCCCCTGGGGAGGAGGGAGTCACAGCAACATGTGATGAACTGACTGCAGCCCCTGTTCCCCACTCCCTGAGCTGCTGTGGGGAGGAGGGAGAGAAAATCAGGAAAAGCCAGGGAAGAAGGGAGAGGTGGAAGGATGGTGCTTTTAAGATTTAGGTTTTTTTCTCATTATCCTACCCTGATTTGATTGGTAAAAGTTAATTTCCCCAAGCTGAGCCTGTTTTGCTGTGACTGGTGAGTGATCTCTCCCTGCCCTTACAACAACCCACCAGGCTTTTGCTGTATTTTCTCTCTGTTCAGCTGAGGAGGGAGACTGATAAAGTGGCCTTGGTGGGTACCTGGTGCCCATCCAGGGCCAACCTGCCACAAGGCCAGTGAGAAAAATGCTAACCAATGCAACTCCGAGCCCAGAACACCCAAGAGCACACAGGGCCACGTGCCTGTGTGCAAGCAACAACCTGTTCCTGACCCCCAAAAAATCCTGTAAGCCAAGAAAACAAACTTCACTCTTTTCTCTGATTGGGAGTTTGCTTAGCACAAGCACTTGCTTCAGACATCTGACTAGGAAAAGAGTTAAAAAATGCTATTTTTTTTTCCCCCAGTGAAGTCCTTACATATTGAATAGGCTTGAGGGATTTGATTGTAGCAGCGGGGCAGCCACAGGAACTGAGGTCAACGTAGAGACCTTCTTCCAGCACACAGTGATTGTCAGTGATTTCCCCTTTGTAACACAGGAGCCAACTGCAAGAATAATGAAACAAAAAAGATAAGCTGCTCCAGCTGCTTATTAACAGCAAGGTTTTCTTTCAAGACTTAGTACTTGCTAAGGACATAAGGAATAAAAAATGTCTTTGTCCTTGTCAGGCTTAAAAGTGAGGTGGCTTGAAAGGCTGTGCCATGAAGCAACCAAAGCAGCAAACCCAAACCACGTGGTACAGAAACCTCAGTTCCAGAGTCAAACGATGCAAGTGGGATGCAGACACTTCTACTGTACCAGGTTCTCAAGATCTGGAATAAATTCTAACTGGAGTTAAAAAAGGAATCACAGTAACTGTGCAATCTTCCCTTAGGGATAGCAAAATGCACACTACCCAAAGCAAGGACAGGGTGAGGGTTACTGAGATGCATTGCAAGACAAAGGCTCTAAGACACGATGGAATATGATGGGCATGTGTTATGTGTTTTCAGTTGTCTGGAATTTAGTAACATTTAAACAAAAAGAGTTCATATTACTGAAAATGGTGGCATGTAAAACAACAGACTTACCATCCCCGAAGAACCTTAAAAGAACATGGTATGAATGATGTAAAATCAGAAACTTCTGCTGTGAAATCTATGCATGCTCCTTGGAAATGTGTATTACTGAAAGCTTTGAGCTACAAGAACAAAACAAAACAAAACCAATGACTAGAAGGAAAATGAAGGCATTATCATTAATGTAAACAGAGAAAGCTGTACTCTCAGAGAAGCATCCATTCAAATCACTGATACAATAAGAACGACTTCTCATTTAAGGAATCTTTTTAACATTTCTACAGCTGCTTTATTTTCAGAAAGATCATGTAGTTTATCACCCCTGGGACTGGTACAGGATGCTCCCCAGTGATGCTAAGGCAGGCAGTGTTATCAAGCATAAGTTCAACTGCAGCAGGAGAGGGCCCAGCAAAAAAGAGAAGGGGAGGACTGGAAGCTGTTATCAACCATAGGAAGTATTCCTGAACTGCAGTTAATTCAAAGCAGGATGGGGAAGAAATGGTCAAAAGATGCAGAGCTACTGTGGACAAAGTGCTTTGAAACCTTTTGTGATCACAGTGATGGCAGGGAGTCTTTTGTTCCAGAACCAGCAGCAGAATTACTGAGGGAACTGGGAACTTCTGAACTCCAGCTGAGCTGTTTTTACATGTCATGGTGAAGAACTACAAGTCACACTGGACCAGAAAGACATGATCAATTCACCCTGAAAAGCAACAAGGCTGAATGTGCTGCAGTAAAGGGAAAGAGAAAAACAGAAAAAGAAGGAAAAAAACTAGTATGATACAGGCTATGATGTACAGCAAAGCCACCTAGAATTCTGTACCCTCGGGCTGCCACTGTGTCACTGAGATGAATTTCACTTTAAAGCCTGAAAGAGAGGCTGGAAAAGAATGAAAAATTTAACTGTATCAAGAGAATAGCTCAGATTCTGTAATGGAAGAAAAACATGATGGCTGTTGCAAGAGCAACTTCCCCCTTCATGCCCCAAATTGGCCAAGCTTCCTGCCAAAGAAAAGAAACCAAGGACTTTGGCCAGTACGGGCTGAGAAAGCCAAACACAAGTATCAGCAAATGATTTTATGGAAAAGCTCAGGCTCTGTTTTTAAAACAAATTAATATGTTTCCTGTTAGAAAGAACAAGAAAGGCTTAACCTGTCCCTGCATCTGTAACTGCTAATTGGGGAACAGGGACCAGCTCCAGCACAATGAATAAAGTGTAACTGGTTTGCCTTTAAATACAATTGCACTGCTGTGGCACAGAACATCTATTTAAGCTGGAATTACATAGTATCTTCTACCCACACATCTAAAACCGCTCTGCAAAAAGGAATGTATGTATACATATATGTGTGTGTTTATATATATATAAACACATACACACACACACACACTTTCTTTTCACGTGCTATGCAAGGCTTTTAAAAAAGATCCACAACTCATTTTAATACGGAGTGTATCTAATAATGAACGATGGCCATACTTTGACAAAAGCTGAGGTGAAGCAGTGACTCCTCAGTGAAAACACTAAGCAATGCCTCCTTTGGCAGGGTTGGACAACACTCTGTGAGGTTCTGCTTCCTAAAAGCTCAATGGATGGCACACTAAAACCCAAATATAAGGTATCACAGTAATCACCTCTGCTTCCTAAATCATCTGTACCAGTCAGCTGCTATTGAAAGAGGCTTTGTCCTTGCTGGGCAAAACCCAAGCTTTATTCCAATAAATAAAAGGACTGGCTTTGCAGAGTCAGTGATTTCAGCCACTGTGTGTCCAGGGGTTATTAGGGAGCCTGGCAGGCAGGAAAGGTCAGGGGAGTCACTGAGAGATTTAGGAAAATTTAGCTGCTTTTCAATTTCTGATGAGCAACTGAAAACAGAAGTGAAAAAAACAGACACGCTTGAGACAGTGAAAACAGTTCCCTGTCAGACACAGCTTATTAAGGGTGGGAGAATGTATAATCATTCAAAACAACCAATAAATGGCTTATACAAGGGGCAAACAGGAGGATGTTTGAGGACCTGCCAGCTCCTGTGCACCAGGCTTTGAAGTTCCAAACCAAAAGACTGTCCTTTGCTTATCCTAAGTGATTTAATGTTTTCCCAAAAAAAAACTTCCTCCAAATATTTCCCCTCCTGTAAGAGCTGTAGGGATATGAAAGATGCTCTTCCTTCCCTGGCTTTAGGGTGGAATCCTCTGAGCAGCAGGACTGTGACAAATCAGGACGGCAACTGTTTTACAAATGGTGTTAAGACTGTTATTGGAGAACACAAGAGGCAAAACACCTCAGTATTCAAAGGTGACTGTGCATATACATACACACACAGAGGGCTTTTTTCAATTTTCTGGAAACAAAAAGACTGTAAAGCACAATTTATTGAATTGATTGTGAAGCTCTGCAAAACTGGAGCACTGCACTCAAGGAATAGTTTATGGGAGATCCCGAAAAAATAAAAGAATGGAAGATGGGAATAAAATTACCTTCAACCATTTGGACCTCACTGGTTGTTTTATGTGGTATCATTTACCACGGCCTTACTGGGAACATACTTGCAAGCCTTTGGATTTGGCTGCAAACTGCCATGTGAATAGGTCTGGCAGGAAGTCAGTGTTTAGGACTAAAATAATGCACCAATTATGTCTTCAGACAGGAAACATTTCCTGTAGTCCTGGGTTAATCATAAAACTGCAGAACAAGGATACTTGGAGAAAAGGGAGGGTGTGGTCCACCTGCTGAACAACACAATGCACGTTATTTCCCATCCAATAAAGAGAGAGAAATTGTGTCCAGATGACAAAACACTTTAAGTTTGCTGAAACAGAACCAGTGAGCTCTAAAGTCTCTTTAGTCTGAAAAAAAACCAAAACCAAACCCCACCATGTTTCTTGAAATAAAGTTTTCCAAATTTGCTTAATTAAAAGCACGTCATGGAGAGAGCGATGTAAGCCCTTGGACCATCACCCACAGCAGCAGAGCACAGAAAGAGACAGAAAAAGACAAATCAAACAAGTAATGCTGGAAGGGAGGAGAGTCCTGTTGGGACAGACCACGTGTGGTGATGAGCACAGAGCAGGGTTTTGTTTTAGAAAGATAACCCAAAGGTCCAGGAATGGAACATAACCTTGCAAGATAAGGACCAGAAGTTGTAAAACCCCAAACTAACTAATTCTTGAGACTCAAAGTGAGCTACAGGGACCACTTTCTCACTGTAAGTTATCACCAAGCTAGACACAGCTTCCAGGGAAATTGTCAGAATGTGTCACAGAAGGTATTTATCACAGATTTATTAGAATCAGGATGTGCTCAGTTAAGGTCTTGTGTTACTGGGAGACAAAGGGAACCACGGGTCCTTAAGGAGCAGCTACAGCTGCCTGGGAGACTGAAAAGCAGAGCTAGCAGCAGTCAAGAGAAAAACCAAACTTCCTCTGTTGAAGCATCTGCAGGTTTGGAAAGTGCATTCAGTTTTCTGCAGTTTATATTTTCGTCTTCACCTCACCCGTGGAACACACCAGTGACAAGGCAAAATAATGCAACGAAAATCTGCCACAGAGAGAAGGATGAAGGAGGGGGATGGTGGGTTTCCAGGAACAGGGAGGAAAGGAGAGGAAAATAAACAGCTTAGAGAGACCCAAAGTCAGGCAAAAGCTACTGAAGTGCTTGCATTTTGGAGGACAGAATAGTAAAGGGTATGGTCTGGAACAAAGCAAAGAGCAGAACATTAGCAAACTTAACCTTTACAGAGCTCCCAGTTTCACCCAGCAACGAGCTGCTGTATGAAAATGATAATACTGAGGTATCATCTGAGCCAAGACATTCAACATTACCTGTGTTTAATTATTAAATGCAGTTTAGAATTAATGACTGTTATATAATGTCGACATACCAAATGTGGAGGCTCATTCATTCCAAGTGGTTCCTGCAATAATAAATACATATACACACGTTAAAACCCCCTCAATTACAATTCATTTCCTAGGAAACATGCAAAGTTCCTGAAATTTGTTAATTATGAACTCAAGAGCAGAGAAAAACACACTTCCCAGGCTCTTGGCACAATTCTCCTCCCCAGTCTCTGCCATCAGCTGCCTGTAAGCTCACGATTACCTGCCTGAATGTTCAGTGCCTTTCAGGCAGAGAACTTGCATCAGCATTAATTAGTTCAGAGAATGTGGATTAGAGTCCATGGAAATGTCTCTGAATTCATTTTTGAGGCTACTTCTTGAAAAGACAGAATTAAAAACAATAGACAACTGTGACGCCTCTTGCAACACGTGATCTTCAAAACAAGGTTAAATGTTCCTTTCCTATTTTCAGTGCAATAGTATCATTTATTACTTAATTATTTATTATGTATTATTATTATTTAATACTTATTCCTGAGGACTGTCTTTGCTTTGCATGTGGGTTTTGACAGTTCTGGCACTAATCTGTTTGGGCAAGCTGCAGTACTTTGGATTAAATAATGGATTAAAAATATTCCCTGTCTTTACTCACTAGTTGTATTAAAAATACTTCAGCATAAAAATAATAAAAATCAGACTTCTCTTACACAACAACAACATGGGCCAGACAGATTCTCAAGTATTTTTATATCCAGTATCAATTAGGCTGTATAAATTACTATGTTTTAAGGCAAATTAATCTTTCCAGGCCAGGTTGTTCTTTTCATTTATACAGTTTGCCACAGGAAGTTCTTCTTATGAGGTTTCCCTGATAATTTTCTCAAGACATAGAAAGACCCAGACTGTGCATTTAAGTCTCTATCCTGAACAGAATCATTATGTCATTAACAAGTGTTTCCAAATAAACAGACTAATTGTTATAATGTGGAGTGTCCTGATTAATTATTGTGGCATGCTCTGAACTCCAAAGGCCTCATTCCTTTTCAGTTTTCCCCTTAACAAGTTGTGGTAACTCACCAGCTTAACAGGCCGAATTGACATGATGACTTTACTGGATCCTCCCCAGTCAAAGAAGCATTTGTATTTCCCTTTCTCCAATACATATTGTTCTCCACAGAAATATTTCTGCTGATATGCCACCCACCTGGAGAATGACACAAAAATTGAAGGGAAACGTCACATTTTTCTGTGTAGTCTGATGACAATATTAGCGAGTTAAACACAACAAAAAGCCCATCTGACAGACAGTGCAACGTTAAACCCCACGAGAGGCACAAAACTGTCACACGTTTGATTTTCTGCTTTTACTTTGCAAATAGTGTTTGACAAACACGCAGCTTTGGGTCTCTGCCTTTCCATCCAATACACACTCATCATGAGATGATGCTCTGCTGAGAAACAAACGCAGAGGAAAAAAATTTAACTGGCAAGTTTTCAAATCTCTCTCAGCCGAGTCTTTATCTGTTTGGTATCGTGGAGTTCTGCACAGCATCCCCTCAGCTGCTGTCATGCAAGGCTCAGGATGTGGCAACTCATGTGCATCCCTGCTCTCCAAACTGAGCCTCAGCCTTTCCTGCCTGTGTTTTATCCTCAGGAGACACTAATTCCCAGGCCCTGTGGGAGCAGCTCAAGCCCCCCACTATCGCTACCCGTCCTAAGTCTGAAGCATTTTTCAGTCTCACTTAAGGGCTGCTGATCCCTGTCACCATCACCACCACATGACAGTGTTAACACTGAACTTTTAAAATTACTATTAAAAGTCTGGAGTTTCCACCCACGTGATTCCACAGTGCTCCTCTCCCATCCTGACTTTTGTGTTTTAGCATTTAGTATCATTTTCCATGGGTGACTCCTCTGCTTATCCCTGCAGTCAATCTCTGCAGGATCTGCTGGATCAGAGCTGTTATTCCATGCCAAGCATTCTGTCTCCTCCACACTGATTTTTAGGCTTCTAGCACTTCAGAGTTTCGCTCCATCAGTCAATACCTCGTATCTCTGTCAACAGACACTGCAGGTGGTGTAATTTACCCTTCTTATTTACTAAAATTGTGTATTTTCCTTCTGACCATCACATGTGCACACCAAAAGTTAGGCAGGTCTGCCCTGTGGCTGTATCAGCTTGAACCAGGTACTCTCCTACATCTGTTGGTTTAAGCCCCTCCCTTTAGTTTAAATAGTTCTCTAAAATGTATTTTGATTTTCAGTGCCAGCAGTCTGACTTTCTCACAAATACAGCACATCTTATCCTTCTGTACAAGGCTTTACCTGCCCCAAAAGGCATCCCAGATCTTAACAGATCTAAAATGTCTCTTCTGTCCTACTGCCAAAGCTCTTGCATCATGAAACTATAGTCTGTGACACCTCTGGAGGGACAGCACAAGCTTTCTTAGCAACAAGAACTCCCACATCCAAACCAAGGTGTAGGCATGAGAGTTGCAGAAAACTAAGGTTAATTTTTGCCTTCCATCCACCAAGGAAATGTAAAGAAATATTTTTTCTCCTATGAATGTTTAGCACCTGTGCCACCTGAAACATATTCTCTCAAAAGAGGCACCCAAACATGCACTAAAATACTTAATAGTTCCATCCACATATCTCAGTAGACTTACACTCCACTTCTCACAAGGATCGACCTCGTCTCTGGGCCAAATCCAGCCTTCTCCAAGTCAGGGATTTCTTCATTGGTGATGTCTAATGCTTTCCCATCTTCCTCCTCAGACTGAAAAAGTGCCACTGATGACTCGATGAAATCCTAGGAGGCAGCACAGGAGTTGGAAGACAGGCTGTCACTTCACAACATAAAACATTTTGGGAAAGAGTCATAGCCAGAAAAGCAGCATTTTACAAAGCAATGAAGGGACTTGGATCCCTTGTGTGGACATTAAGGGGTATTTTGGCGTTGAAGTTCTGGAATAACTGGAAGCCTGGCACTCTGGTCTGGCCTTCAGTGCTTTCCACCAGAGAGATCAAGCCCCTGCTGCCCCTCAGCACCATCCTCTCCTCTAAGAGGATGACTGAGAGTGCAAAGATACCCACGTGGGAAAGAGCTGGGGATTTAGCCCTGACCTTCCAACAGCTTCACAAGTGACTACCCCAAGTATTACCATGACTGTAGTTTTTTTACTTCAAGTTCTCCTTCCTCTTCCCTTCCCAGCAACACAGCAACAATCATGGAGAGGAAAACACTGGGCGAGATCACCTTTCCAGCACAAGGGATTTGTACTTTTTGGATGTATCCATTGCATGACTAATCACTACAGCTATAAATAAATCCTGCTTAACGCTGTCATGTTCTCTCTTACACAGCTGTGTGACACTGCTGTCTGCTATCAGCTAGCTTAGCTCCTTCACCAGATTACTTGCACAGCTTATTTGAATCTGGGTTTCAAATCTTCAACTTTTTAAACACTTCGCAATTCCAAGCACGCAGTTCAGTCGCTGCTTGGGAAAACAGAAAGCAACAATCCATTCACTTTATTCCTTTAACTTCTAAAATGAACACAATTTCAGTGTTTCTCAAACATTCAGCAATGTTATAGTAAGTTGAAGCCAAGTAAGTCTTTTGAGCAAGAAATAAAGGCCATCAAGCAGATGGTGTGGCTGACAAAGATCCACAACACGAGGACACCACCACAGGAATTATTACACTAAATACTCGCTGCTGTAGCACTGGAATGTCACCAACCAGAGAGCAGTGTGCTGATGGCTACTCTGGCAAAACAAAGACTTACAGCTATCAAAAGCCACTTAGAAATTAAGGGCAGCCCAAGCAGCAGCCAGATACCTTTGGCTGGGCTCTTTAGAGGACACCATGGTCTCTGCACAGGATACAATCACAATGAATTACGAAAACCAAGTTGAGAATGAACACTTGATGTGGCTCAGCCTCTCTGCGTTGTTCACAGGACAGCAAAACGTGAACAAATTCTGGACTAAAACTGGTTTTCTTGTTATGTTGACCACCTCCTACCTAATTGCTTTAAACAGTTGCAACTACTTCGGGTATACATTAGAAATTACAGGATTAGGTCTGACAAAATCATCATGAAAAACTGCAGCTTCAGACTCTTTTTTTGGAAAAAAAACCCAACCAACTACACTAGTGCAGTATTGGTGCAAATGAAAACCAGCTACTCTTAACAGTCCTAAAGCAAAGACTCTGTAAAAGTACCTGAAAAGTCATTTAGAGCAAATCCACACAACATTTCTTTGACTAAATCTAAAACACTGAAATATGTTCACAAGTGTAATTACATTCAAAACATGCTTCCAATTCAGTCATCATTCTTTCCTCCCTGAATTGCTACTACAGCTTCTCTTACAATAAGCAACAGGAGAAACACTTTTTAAGAAAAGGCTTTCAGACCAAGGCAAATCATTCCAGACTCGAAAACATGAAGTGGGGAAGCTCCAAAGGCGACATACTTTGAAAAAAAACCCTCAGAAACTTTGCTCTTTCACTGATCACAACAGCCATGGGCAAGTCATTTGACACTGGAGAGGAGAAGCAAATGCAGCTGTCCCCCAGCCCAGCGCTCAGCCCAGCCTGCTGCCTGCCCTCTGGAACGAGCTCTGTGTTCCACCCTCGCGTCTTCAACACAGATGCTGACAGTGGAGCTTGGCAGTGGCTGGAAAAAACACCAATCCTACAAGATATTTCTGTGTCTGCTTTCAAAGCACTCCCCTTAGCTCTTGTTCACAGCAGAGGTATTCAAGGCAGCCAAACCTGGAGGCTCTCGCAGCGTGCCCGGGGGTGAGGAGGGCTGACAATCCCTGTGCTGTGTGCAGTGCCCAACCTTTCCCCTTTGCCAGGAGATTAAACTCCTGCCTCAGCTCAGCTGCACCCACTGCCATGTGTGCAGGAGCATGGGCTGGTTTCCCTGGTGCTGACAGGCTCTGGTGGAACCTGCCACGCTGAGTGTGGAGGTGCAGGAACATCTGAGCAGCTCTGCAGAGCACTGAGCCCCGTTGGAGGAGCTGGGACTGGCACAGCCCGAGGGGGCACAGCCGTGGATGTGGCTCTGACCAGGCTCCCTGCACTGGGAGCACCACACAGGGACATCTCATCCCACCCTGTGGCTGCAGCTGACTCAGGTACAGGGGGCTCAGCAGCTTCAGCTCCCAGCCCTGCCAGCCAGGCTGAGCTGACCTTGAAGCCAACACAGCCAAGGTCACCTGGTGTGATGCCCCATCAGAAAAAACACCACTCTGGCTCAACTGGCACCACGTGAGACCACAGCGGTGGGTACAAAGAACACTCCCTGTATAAACTGACTGCAAATAATGCAGGGTCACCTCACAAAATGCCAAATCTTCTGCAGGGGGTTCCTTGGACTAAAACAGAATCTCTGGGGAAGAGCAACAAAGACCTGATATGCAGGAACATGCCCACTGCAACCTTTACCGTGCTTCTCCTGGGGGCATTTCTGAGGTTACGGAGAAGATCTTGTGCATTCCCTGTGCAGGGAGAGGCCTTAAGCACAGAGTTTTGGAGTTTTGCCCGGGTGCCCTTGAAAACAAGAGTGTAGCACTAAAATATTTTTAAAATCCTGACCTTAAGTATCACGTAGAGAGTCAGGAAGGGAGCATATGGCAAGCCTGAACAGTGACCTGTGTGCTGCACATCAGAGAGAAGCAGGCAATCTGCTGGTCAAGCCAAACAACAGAATGCCAGTGCCTTTAGTCATTTCACTGGCAAAGCAGCTCACTGCCTTTAGTGATGCTGTAATTTGAGGGAAATTATCCCTTACACTTCTATTTTATTAAATATTGACACATATTTATATGCCGGCTTGAACAATATATGTTGATTTAGCACCGCGAATGATGAATGTTTTTAAAATGTTAATGACTTGAGTCTTTTCTGACTGCCCTAGGTGTGAGCCAAAATAAATACAAGCATTTATGTGGAGGGTCATTCCTACCAACCACAGGCACAATTTTAAGCTTGTATTTATGTCCCTTGCCAGGAGGAAGATCTAAAAACATCAGTTTAAGTTGCTCAAGTATCCCATTTATGGAAAATAGAGAGAAATTAAGATCAGTCAGTAACTGAAGAGGATTCTGCACATGCAAAATGAGGATTGTGAAGAAGAAATTTCCTGCCTGTTTTTTCCTCAGAAACCTGAAAATAAATTAGAGAAGGATATTTTAATTCAATTCAGTTTATTCTCCTATCTTTAAGTTATATGACAGATTCTGATGATAAATACAGCTTTTGGTAGGTGACTCTCATAAAAACCAAAGCTGCAAATTGTGAATTCAAGTATGGCCTTCTTGGGTTCACACTAACTTTTTATTTTAAAAAAAAGATAATGACTGTTGAGACAGTGAGTTTGCTCTAAATGCCTGTCTTCAATCTGCACAAAATTCCTGGCTCAGGAATATCACATCCCTTCAGATGAGATGAGTAATCTGAGTATACAGAGCTCAGTAATATCAGAGGGAACAATCTAAGTCTCAAAAGGAGCCACTCTTAGCAGCTGTATTTCAAAATCACAGTTTCCATTACCATAATAAAAAAAAAATAAATCTTCAAACCCTCAAACAAATAAAAAATAACCCAAAACCAACAAACCAAAGGAAATGATAAAGACGTTCTAATTCCATGTTTCCCTATTGCTAAAAAGCCTAACTTTGCTTCCAATACTCAACTCTTACAGATAGTTTTTATTACTATTATTTCATCTTTGCCTCCACTAAACCCACTTTAGCAGCAGGGATTTTTTTTTTTTTTTTTTATCATGATTATTTTTGCTGCCAAAATTTTCTGGCAGAAAAATCCCAGAGACAGAGGGTAATGCTGTTTTAAGGCTTGTAACAGCTGCTGCGTTGAAAAGCTATTTTTATTTTAATAAAGAACTACACTGTACACTTAAGGCACGATACTCTCTTAAACAAATTCTGTTCCAGAGACTCAAATAGCTTGAAGTGCAGATGGGAGGCACTTGGAAAATCTGGCAGGTAGACAAGGAATCCTGCATGGTGGGCTTTTCTGTATGAACTTCACAAAGATTATTCAGAACGCGCTTTGCAAATGTGTACAGCGCAGCCTAAACTTCAGCAGCAGGAGCAGAATGAGGATGAACACGGGCAGAGGATGGAATGACTAAGCCCGAGACAGCTGGACCACGTACAAAGAATAACCTTCCTCTTTCTGGGTAGAGCTGTGCCTAATCGGTGTGAAATGCATGTAAGTACTTACAGCCTGCAGGAAGCGGAAGGACAGGAGGACACTGTCAGCTCCCCCCCAGGAGTGCCTGTCCTCGTAATCTCCCTCCTCCAGCAAGTACTGGTGGCCTTTGTAGCGCTCCTTGTCATAGGCAACCCACCTGTGGCAGCCACACAGCAAGAGAGAGAGAGACAAGTAAGTGATGGAAAAACAACCGCACACACGGTTTTCCGGAGCAAACAAAAGGGGAGGAACAGCCCCAGGACTCTGAAGTGAGTATCACACACCCAGCCAGGGAACAAAGCAACGCTTGTTGGGCATCCCAACAGGCACCCACGAAGTGTTCTTTGTGGATCAAAACCCCGCCATGCGATTCCCTGTCCAACAAGAGGTTATTCAGGGAACACCTCTCGGTGTCAGCCAGATTCCCAACACCAGCATTGGGTACTACACACACTAATAAGCATCTGCTTGCCAAAACATTCCATTAGCCATGACCAGTTGTCAATGACAAAGGAAACGGGCAGTGCATTAATAAATGATGAGTTTCTACCCTTGCTGGAGCTGGGAGCAAAATTAACACATTTCTGCCTCCTCATATTGTTTCCTGCTCTAATCTAAAAAACACACACATATAGATAGACAAGCAAGCTGAATATATAAAACATACTGCATATGGAATATGTTTTAGCACTAAAAGAATAAGCCTTTTAAAAGTATTTTTAACAAATAGATAAGGTTCAATTAAAAGGTGTCTCCATATCAACTTTGAAATCGCTAATGGATCTTAATTTGAAAAAGTGCTTCCCCCTCCTTTCTTGCAAGCATTTCTTTCATTAAAGCTCCCTTGGAAGTATTAGGCCTGCTGTACAAATCGTGTTGGCACTGAAATTTGGCAGGCAGGGACAGCTTTACTTTCAGTACCATTTGGTTTACATTAATTCAGCTGTTTAGGTTACCACAGTACTAAAAAAAAAACCCACCACAACAGACAGAACAATGATTTTTAATAGTTTGAGGCTTCCCAGATAGTGAATACACAATGCACTTATGAATAGATTATTTGAGCAGTAACAATTAAGTTTGTTTTTAATTCAGTGCTCATAAGATTCTGACAACAGCCCAAAAGGATGTATGTTAGTCAGTCTTTATATTGAAATAATAACATGGAAATCCCCTGAGAAACACAACCAGAATTTTCTGAAAATTGTTTTATTCCTGGGGTCTTTGGCAGAAGAAGGAGGCCTTGAAAGAGGCTGTAAGAACAACATGAGTTGCTGGCAGCTCTCTGGAATAGCTGGTGCTGAGCCTACCCTGTGGGAGCCCACCTGAGGAGTGTGTTACACAGCCCTGTGTCCATGGCACAGAGAGGGGCAGGGCTGCCCAAAATCAATCCAATGCCTCAGTGAAGGAAAATAATAGTAATTCTTAACTCCAGGTAACATGCAACGGGTGGCAGAGAAAAACCAGTGAGACAATAAAACAGCTCGTAGGTTTCAGAGGTATTCAAATGGCAAACTGAAGACTAACTACACCTACCCAGGGTCATTTCAGCAGATGAAGTAAAGACCAGCAGAAGTGCAAAGCAGTATGAATAAAGCTCTGTGTGAATGCTCTGATTAAGGAACAAAATGGCCTCTTTTATTGGCATCCAAATGGTAAACACTGACCTCACACCTCTCACACATTTACTTTTATCTTCCAAAAGTCTCTTCTGTTTGCTGAGTGCCCTGAAAGCTGCAGATCCTATTTGGATTTACAAGGGCTTGTCAGGCTATTTGCAGACATTTCCACAGTGGGATACTTATTGACACAACTCTATATACATAAATGTACTCTCCAGCTACATGTCTATGATTTATATCCTGTAATCCTGTGCCTGGGATAAGCCACATGTAGAGGTAGTTTTATCCGAGGGTGATAATTGACAAAAGAAACACATACTCTTTTACCTGTGAAAAATTCCAATCATCACTTAATTACCACTTCTAAGCAATTATTTATGCTTTCTTACTTTATAATAAATAAATGTACAGGTGAAAAATACTTACACTCCCCCAATGACACGGATTGATCCAATTTCCTGGAACTCCTCTTCTCCAGCAAACAGGGCTGGCACAGAAGTGACATTTTCTGAAAACTCTCTGGACCATCCCCCAAAGTGGGTTTTCTCATATATTATTATCTAGAAAACATGATGTTGAACAATGACCTGTAAGCTGGAGACCCTGTTTGGATTTACCAGGGTTTGTCAGGCTATTTGCAGACATTTCCACAGTGGGATACTTATTCACACGGCTCTGTATACATAAATGTACTCTCCAGCTACACAACTATGATTTTTATCCTGAATCCTGTGCCTGGACAAGGAATATTAGCCTGCAGGGAGTCCTACCTGGTCACAGGCAGACACCCTGAGCTTAATCCTTCAGAAGTAGACAAGTGTCTTTCCCTGTACTTTGCTGAAGTTATTTCAGCGACCCCCTCAGGTTCCTCATGTGCCCAAACACACAGGTCACCTATTAACAGTATTAATACTTGTTGCAGTATTTACCAGAAAAACTCCTGAGTTGTGCATGTATTTGTGTAATTAAAAGTTACCTAAAGCAATAGGATTTTTGTGGAGAACGAGAAAAAGGAGGGAAAAGGAACGATGACTCTGGATTAGCTTTCTGCTCCTCACATCACGGAAGGATCGTGGTCTCACTCACAACCCCATGGGACAGGCTATAGGAAGGAATTCCTGCACCCTTCCTCCCTTCCCTCTCCTTTCTTTTTCTTGGTATGTTAAATGGGAAAATCTCTCCTGATCCCTTTAACATCACAGTGACTAATGTGTCAAGTCAGATAAACTAATGTTATTATGTAAAAGCTTTAAAATTCTTCTATAGCAAATTCCCATTCTCCTAATATATGAAAAATGAACTACTACTGCTACTACAGCTCATGAAACACTCAGTGACCTTGACAGCATTAGTGGATTTTATTTCAGCAGCAAACACTGAATACTTAATCAAATATCATATACCCAAGAAGAAGAAAACAGCTTAAATAAAGGTTTTGTATTTCAGATGTGCTGATATTTTATTCTCAGTGTCCTCAGTGCTTACCTTGACATTCATTGGCATTTGTACCTTTAGTCCACCCTAAAAAAAGATGGAGAGGAAAATGGGTATTTATATGAAACTTGAAGTTATTCATTGACACATATTTTACAGTACTATCAGAGCATGAAGTCTTTGCAATTATATTCACCATTTTCACTGTTGGCCATATCAAACACTAATTTAAATAGTTTGATATTTCAAAAGGGCAGGGACACTTTAAACCTGACCTACAAACAAATCAGTGCATTGACAAGCCTGTAAGGGTGCAAGCAATTTAAAAGTATTCCTTCACTGTCTTTTAGCCATATAAAAGAAATAATTCACTGTGTGTGTTTTCAAACTGATTTATATTGACCAATTTTTAAAACCAGCTGTTAAAGCTTTGTCGTATGAGTTTCTTAAGCACAGACTGTGGAGCTCTAAGAAATTCCAAACACCAGAAGAGAGAAAGCACGAGCTGACACATTCATGTCTCTGGTCAAACACAACAAATCCATCTTCTCTGGAAATTCTTGAATGATGTTCCGTGGGGGAATAAGACACCTACCACCTCACTTGAGTGACTACAGAGACAGCTAGGAGGTCTTATTTCTTTCTGGCTTTTAAACTCTCTCTCTCTCTGTAGGCTTGCTCTGTATGCAGTAGAATTATGTGTTATACCCTTTCACATTCTATCCCATGGAGATCTCCACGCTGTCTATCAGCTCAAAAATCAGCTGCACCTCCCAAGACTTTTGTGCAATCAGAGGAACATTACTGGCTAATAAACTCCTTTCTGCTCTTCTGTTCCCAGAAGAAAAGAACATCAGAACCCGAGTTACATTTAGGTCAAAACCACTGGGGAAGCAACAGCAGGAAAAGGGAAGGCACACTCTTCCCAGGGAATTGTGAAGTCCTCACCATTTTTAAGGGACGCAGGGATTTGACATCTGCTGAAGGAATTTGGGATGGCAGATCACCTTCTTCCAAAACTGTCATCTCTCCCTTGTAATTAAAGTCTGAGTAAGCAAGCCACCTATAACAGCCAGGAGAAATGACTCATTAATCTCATTAATTACATTACAAAGATCTTATTAGAATTATTTTCCTTTTTGTGCTCATAAGAGCTAGATGATGTTTTAGCTACTGGCAGCACATCAAAACAAAGCTGCAGTTAAATACACTGGCAACATCACTGCTGAGAAGATCTCAGTTTCTCTCAGTCCAAGCTAAATATAAATGAAAGAGAAGAAAATTATCAATTTGTTCACTCATTTAAAAAGCCATCAATCCCACTTCATTTTTTTTCAGTGGAAGTTATTAAATTATGCTGATTTACAACACTCCTTTGGAAAGCTATTGTAATTTTGACATGAAGGTTAAAAATGCTCAGACTCCTTTAAAGATTGCTTTAAATCAAAAGGAAAGCTGAAGGCAGAAGCTGGACACAGGGTTAGCAGACCAAGGAAGGAATGGAGGAAGAAGCACTGAGCCATGTGAGAGTGATTTTCTTAGAACTGCACAGACCATAAGCAGTTAAAAGTTACACCAAGTCCTATCAAAACTAAATCAATGCTCTGCTTTTAATTCCTTCACCTCCTCAAGCTTTGCAGATGCACTGTAAGGTTGTGGGAAGGAAGACTTGGCTCACGTGGAAAGGCAAACTCGAGACTCTTTTAATAGAACAGCTCATGTCATCCTGCAAGGATTTATGAGAAGAGACACACAACTCCCAAACTTCAGGAACTGTGAAGTTTGGCCACTTACCCAGGAAACAGCCTATTCTGCTCAATACAGGAAGTCCTGGGCCACCAAGGGGCCTGTGTCATGTTGCATCACCTCTCTCCAGAGTGCCAGGACAGGGCTGCAGCTTGAGAAATGCCTGGCTGATGTAATAGCCAGCTGCTGGTATTCAGCCCCAGTGTTGTAACAGAGTGGGTGACTCGGGGAGACTATCCAGTCTCCAATGAGCTAAAAGCTAATTATAGCTGAGCTGCTTCTTCTATTTAGAAAGCTGCTCAAAAATTAAATTACAGACAACTCCTGCCAGCAGCTAGGAGAAATGCCTTCAGAAATTTGGTTCCACTACTAGGAGCCCACAGAGCACAATGCTGAATGTTAGGGCTGGGAGTATTTCTTGTATGTCAGCTGATTTGAGGCAAACCCCCCCAAATATTGGTCATGTTGCTGACTGACTCCCATCCTATGATGTTGCCCCGGTCCCTGCTGGCAAAATGCTGCTAGAAAGGTTCAGTACTCACACTCCTGATCTGACTCTTATATAAGGGTTTTTCTCAACATCCAGTTCTTCTAAATTGGGAATTGCCCCCTGTATGCAGATAGGGAGTCCCTCTGTGCTGCCAGCTGCGGGGCAGAACTCCACCTCTGGAATGCCACAGTCCTGTGGGAACAAAGCAAAGGGTAAGGATTATCCACCTGCACAGTCTGTCCCTGAAGGTTTGGGAATGCTCCCTTATTTTCTTCCCCATCTTCTCACCCTTCCAACATAACTCCAGGGTTCACATGGTGGAAGGGGTTTGGCTTTTTAAAAATGGAGACTGGAATTTTTAGAAAAGCTAAAGGGAAGCAAATTTCCATCTCCCACTAACTTCCAAAGAAGAACAGTGCATTTATGCCTGTCAGGCTACTTTCAAAAAGGTCAGTTTTAATACTTTTTCTTTAAAGACAGTGCTTCCATAACCCACATACAGATACACATGATGCACACACAGCTAAAACTTCCCAGAAATGTCTGCTGCATTCCCACCTCCCTCCCTCCCTCCCTCCCTGATAATTAAGTTCTGCAATGAACCCAGCTATGGTATAAAGACACAGGAATTCAATTTTCTGACGTGCTAAATAAATCTCAGCACTTGAGACAAAGAAAGAAAAAGATCAATTTTACAAAACACCTCTTTTATTAAGTAGACACTTTAGCAATTTTCCTGTTACTGCAAAGCAACAACCTCTATTACCATAGTGAAGGTTTCTCACTGGTAGATCCCATGCTGGAGAACAACTTTGTTGAACACGTGATCTTCTCTAGAATTTGCAGGGATTTTATTGAACCACCCTCACTTTATAATATTTATATAAAATGCATTGCCAATATTTCTTGCCCAGCACTCAAACACACCATAGACCAACGAGGGTCTCCTGCAAGCCCCTGGGCCAGCAGGGCTTTACAGAGAAGCCTTCCTGTTCCAGCCAAAGGTGGTTCAGTGTGCTCTCAGCTTGCTCAGCTGGGGCTGCAAAACCTCAGTTCTCAGTGAGAACTTCACAGCACCTTCCTCTTGTCCTCCTGGCCCATCTGCACGAGGCCAGAGGGCTTGGGTGACATACAGAGATCTCCAAAGTGGGGCTGGAGCAAGGTGTCCCCTGCACTAGAGAAGAGGCACGAGAGGCTGTGTCTGAGGGTGCCACTGGCTCTGAGCACCCAGGAGGGTCACACCACACCATGACATGGGCCGTGCCCTCTGCCCAACCCAAAGGGTCACACCGCAAGCACCAGGGCACGAAAGCTCTCTAAGTCACAGCACCTCCTCTCGTGGCAGTGCCCGCCTGCCCTCCTTTCTCACACAGGCTTTGGGCTCTTTCAGCAGCTGTTTCAGCAAGAAGTGTGGCAGCTACAATAGATGTACCTCAGGATATTATTTGTCTTCCCTCCTGAGAGCTGGAGTAACACAGCACGCTGTTTTGGCAGCTCTCCCTCATGCACAGTCACGTTTCCTCTGTATTGTGCCTTGCAAACAATGCACTCTATTTGTTTTGAGAGCAAAAGCTGCAGAATAGCAGAATTTTTATTTTCAGACAAGCAGACCTAGAAAAACGCCCTTCTAGTACAATGCTGCTTCATGGCAAAGTGCTAAGGAACTCAATTCTGAGGGTAATGCTAGGCAAGTTTAAAAAAAATAATCTCCCCATGGTTTTCACATGTACATGTATCTTACTAAAATCACATTTGAGAAATATTCGAAGTTCTTTGTTTTTTACTAATAATACCTGACAAGGCTGAAATCTGTAAATCCTACAAAGAAAGGCTGACACACAAATTCAGAAGTTGCACCTGTAAGAATTCCACAAATAATGGAATAAACTCTTAAAAATAAACTCTTCATGGTTTCAGATAAATTCTAAACCAAAGCACCTATGAGATGAGACAAGTAGCAAAATAAAGTCTGCCTGTGGGCTCAGACAGAATATGAGATGGAGG
The DNA here is from genome assembly GCA_013400415.1 of Scytalopus superciliaris. NCBI lineage: Eukaryota > Metazoa > Chordata > Aves > Passeriformes > Rhinocryptidae > Scytalopus > Scytalopus superciliaris. The sequence continues at coordinate 194,222 of VXBX01008403.1, forward strand.
ATGTTTAATTTTAATTCAGTGGGAGGCTTTTGGTTTTGTTTTTCATTTAAGATTGGAAAAAGCCAGTCTGTATTCTCTTTTCAAGTCTGCTCTCCTGACTCTGAAGCTCACGAGGCTCCAGCTCAAGAGATGACAAATGTAGCAGGGTAGGTAAAGCACAAGTACCCACAATTGCATCTCTCCTGTTTATCACCATCTCTCTCCAGCCAGATTTTGACAGTCATAAAAAACCCCTCTATTCACTGTGATGGTATTTTTGTATGTACTAGATTAAGTCCACAAACTTCTTTCATAAAGTGTCACACAGTAAACTGAGGTCTTCGCCAAAACCCATTCAAATATCTATTTTTAAAGGCAGCAACATGTGCAAGACATAAATCATATCTTCTAAGCACATTTTTTTAAAGCCACAAATCCACATTTCGCCTTAAATACTGAGTGCAATTTACGTATATTAATGCACAGACTGCAGAAGATGGTAACATTTATTATTGGTGTGTGAGATGCACACTCAAATACTAAGCCATTAGTTTATACAATCCAAGCATGCAAACTTCAGCTTGGTAAATATTTGCCCGTGCATGTTCATATTTGCCTGAGCAGATTTAATAGGCATCATTACTTTCAGAGGCTTCTTCAGCATTCCTAATAAAGCCACCATCTTCAGAAACCAAATGAAAACCACACAAATATGATAGCATTCAGGCTGAGAGCTAGACCCTTCAGTGCAAAGCCCTTTCATCTGCAAGGCGTCAAGATTTTGAAATGAGACACCCACGTGCAAAACTATTGTCATGCAAACCTGCCACCACGGTGTTTCAGACCCCAAAACTGGAAGGCTTCCCCCCATATACCCACCCAGCCCCATCACAAGCAGCCAAAACTCGTGTTATTCACTGCCCTACTGACACAGCAGGCAAAAACTGATTAGGTAGCTGTGTTCATTGCCAATGATAAGACACAACCAGCAAATGCTTAGGTAGGTCACACCCTCCAGGCATCCCACTCTGCCTTCCTTTATTCTCTGGTATTCTCCTACCTCCACATAATCATCCTGGAGTGTCCAGCTTCCCTCAGGGTCTTTAGGGAGCTGAGACATTCACAAAAGCACAGGGAATACTCAGTTAGCTCACCGAGGACACTTCCAAAGGAGTAACCCAGCCCTCAGCAGAGAGGTGAAGGCTTCTTCTGAACAGGGTTAAGACCACCCTTAAGACCTTAGCATGAAAAATTACTCTCTGGTGGCATCTCTGACATTCTTCTCGTCCAGCCAAGAGCTCTGCCAGAAGTGACAGACCTGGAGCCTTCAAGCCCCTCCAGTGGGCTTGGCTGTTTATTCTGCTTCAGCATCCAGGGTCACAGCCCTACCAGCACCAGCAGGGCAAATAAATTCAGCCCTGTCAGGTGTTCTCCTTGGACCAATAAGCTGTGGTGACCAAAGTGATCAAATATAAATAAGGTACTGGGATAGCTTTTTATGTCAACAACAGGACAAAGAATGACTTGAGTCTGGCTTCTTAAGCAAAATGCCAAAACAAGGATGAGAGAAGGGGCTGTTGAAAACCAGGCCTAATTAGCTTTGGTATTCACATGATTGCTTTTTAATACAGTCTAGACACACACGTTGCTCTGGATACATGCTTTGTCCTTAAGACATATCAGCTTCTGCAGATGGATTTTTTTTTAATTAATATTACTCTCTGTTGGTCCTCCAGACTTTTTTACCCATTCATAATTCTTGCTCCCAGCACTCCAGCTCTGTACCATTCTTGCTACCACCCATCACCACCAAACCAAACTGCAGAATTCAACAGGGCTGGCAGCAAAATCAAACAATATTAAAGAAATTAATGATTACTGTCCTGTGAATACCAACCAGCAAATGAAACAATCTGAAGCCACTGGGTATTTCCCTGTGGCATCTGACGAAGCAGTCCCTGCTTAATTATTGACTTCTTTTCACCTGGCAGACCACACAAACAAAATAAACACACACCCTTCATGCAGCACTGTGAACAAACCCATTGCAGAGAGCTTTGCTTAAGGAGAGTCCATAAGATAACCAGTTATTCCCTGCCTAACCATCTTGCAGGCAGTGGTTATAAAGTGCTGCCTCAGATCTCTTGTCACCTTGTAAAACAGCATCATTCCAGAATGGAGAGTTCAGGAATACTACTTAGCTCATTTTTGGGAGCATAACTTTTAGGACCCTCTCTGGGCTTCCAGAAACAGATGGGAAAAGCCCTCCAAGTGTGGGGTTTGCAGCAGGCCAGAGACGTGACTCTGCTAAACACGCTGTGCTTGCTGCAGGAGCTGAACCGAACCCGTGTGGCCAGGCAGACCCTGCTGGCCCAGGCTCATGTTCACCTGCCTTGGTGGAATTCAGGCTCCCCAATGCTTCAGGTAGGTCTTCACCTCACTGGCTGCACAATCTGTTACCTTGGACACTCCTCCCCACGAGTTCCTTGAAGTTGAATACACACAGACACACCTAATGCTTACCCACAGCTAGTCAGGCCATAAGCTAACCACAGAGCTAACAGAACCTCTGCTTTTTGGGGAGGCCTGAAGCCAAATCAAGGGCACAAAGCCCCTGGCAGACTGTTTTTCAGCCAATCTGCTAGTAAAAAGTAATTAAAAATAATATTACATGTACCTCCTACAGATTCTTTAGTAAAAACCTGTTTTTCTCTTCTTGGCAAGCCATTTTCTTCTCAAATATTCAGCCAATGTCAAAATCTGATAACTCAAGCAGCCATTAAACAAGCACCATAAAAAGCCACTTGGGGAACCTCGAGACAAACCAGACAACCTGGACACAGAGCCAGGATGGCCAAACTCGTCAGGAGAAAAGCCACTTTGCTACCCAGACTATGCCAAGGAGAACAACACAAGACACATGATCCTGCAGATCACACACACCAGCTGCCTGCAAGAGAAACAGCCATTTGTCAAATAAAGGCAAGGCCCATATAAAAAAAAAAATATAAATAAGGTAGCACTTGGGCAAACTACCTCCTAAAAGTACTTCCACAACATAAAAACAGAGGGATGCTTTCAGGAATCAAAGTTTAGAGGACAAAGCCCAGCTTAGTGAGTTGCACATCCCCTACAGCCCTCTGGACCAGTAGCAGAGCCCTCCCCAGCAGCCACACCTGCCAGAGCTTTAAGTTACCCAGGGAAAGTGTGGATTACTGACCCAGTGTACTGTAACAAAGCTTTCCATCTGTGCTCCATATAAATGAACCACATACTGGAAGAAGAACAAAGGTCAGACCTATTTAGCTGTACTACAAAGATTTTTATCAAGCATGATGAAGCTGAACACAGTATCTTTCCTTTCTTTCATACCCAAGACACATCCAGCTTCCCTTGGCTTCAGACCATAGTCCCACATGCTACTGTGGAACACCTTTATTTATTTAGTTGCCTTCCTGTTACATATTGGTCAGAGGTTTTTAATTTGTTTAGCTCAAATAAATGTTAACTTCACTATTCTTGCCTTCAGCCAGCTTATTTTGAATTAATTTATTTATGGTTAGGTGTTTTAAGAGAATGGAAAAGCATTTCTAATTGTTGTGCCACTACGCTCCTATACTTATGACAAAGAAGTTCTAAATTTCAGAATGAGCTCTATTTCAGCAGAGAACAGAGAAACCACTTTACTGAAACCTTTCACATTGTGATACAAATGATAATTCACTCACAGGAATGGCCATTGCCCTGTGAATAACTGGAATGTCACACAAAACAATGAGAGCACTAAGTCTCCTTAAGTCACGAGATCTGGTAAATATATTCCTCATTCACTGAATAACAATGGATGCATTATATTTGATTTTAGACATTTGATCCTTATCTTTTCAACAGAAAGCCTTTTAAACTTCTGGCTGTAGGCAGAGCCACATGCTGTAGGTGTACCCCTTGTCCACATGGGAACCCTACAGATGGCACAAAGCTGCAGAGGGAACAACAGTTCATTTTTGGAGGCTACTCTGTAAGAATGGGATTGGTTGGAAACCAGCTACTAACTTGTGAAACAGAAGCCATACAGACACAGTAACACAGCTTAAGCCTAAGAGAAATCATCCTTGAAAAATACTGACTCCATTTAATTTCAAATAACTGGACAGGTAAACAGCTAAAAGGATGGGAGTCGCTGTGTCATGTCAAGGTGGTGGCAAAGAAACATAATCATTCTGCTCATTAACTCAGGAAGAAAGGGAAATTTAGCACAGCAAAAGCCCTAGAACTTGTCTTAAAGGTGAAAAATTGATTCATAGGAAATCTGAATTAAGTCAGAAACACTACACACATTGTCCATTGTAACTCACCACTACTCCCAACAAACCAATTGTGCATGTCAGTACATTATTAAGGAAGTCTGTACCTTTGTTACGTGTTTGATCGAACCAACTGTGAGGTTTCTTCGATGATGTTTCTTGCCTGGGAGATCCCAAAGGTGATCCAGCACAGCCTCTCCTTCTTCTAGGACATATTTTCGGCCCTGGAACTTTGGTTTCTCATAAAAAATCCAGCTGTAATAACGATATCATGAGCTGAGTTCTTGCTGTTAGGTATGGCTGTCCTTACAGAGCACATCTGATGGAAAGCCCAGTAATAAGCTCTTCTTACCAAGGCAACTATCACATCTTTCTTATGCTGCAGGATGTAGCCTAAGATAACTTAAAGTATTAACTGTATAAAAATACAGTTAAAACACCATGTGAACAAGCAGCCTTATTTTACCAGAACGAATATTACCACATGAAAACATGTCCTGTTCAGGCAGATACAACGCAGGGCATAAAACATACCAGTGCTGGCATCCAGCATTTCTTAGGCTGTGAAAGAAAAGGATGCAGAGCCATACAGGGCTGCCTCAAAACTGCAGAGATGTGACATGCATTGGCACCGTGGCTGGCAGCCACAGACATCCACTGTAAGCATCACCAGCTAAATCCCAGTGCAACAACTGACAGGGATCCAGCCCCAGCTTCCCAAAGCACACCGAGAAACACTTGCTAACTTAAAGGTACTTATGTATATCCTTCTGCATCCACATTCCTCTAAATGCTACATTAAAACCAGCAGCTGAGAATGCCCATTTTATGGTCCTTTTGCAGCAGCTACTGTGGAATGAAACTGAACTGTAAAAAACACCTTTTTTTTTTTGGCATACATGTGCTTCTGGTCATGATTATGGCTGTACTGTCTCAGCACTTCAGGCAGGAACTCTAAACTTACTTGTGGCTCTATTAGACACTTTCTGTTTGAAGCTAGCTCCCAGGAGAAACAACATTATTTTTGTACTGCAGCATTTGAAGCCTTGTTTCATGCTTCTTTTTCATTGGTATCAGTCTAATTATAAAGAGAGAAAAGGACACTCTTGCAGATTGGACGTGTGCCATAAATGAAAGAAATACAAGAGAAATGCACATGCAGAGTTTTGGAAAGGCTCTGTTAAAGGGTGACCTGGATTTCTTACCATCCTCTAATTATCCTAAGCACTGCTCCAACGGGAAAGATCCACGATGAGGTATCTAGCACATCAGAATGCACTTCTTGTTTATTTTTGCTGCCATAAGTGTCATAAATAATAATCTGAAACAATATACAATGAAATGAGGGCCCATTTCAACACAGAGTACAGACAGGGGTTTTTTTTTTTTTTGCTTGCAACTTGTGCCCACTCAGCTGGGAGGCTGCACATTTTCTTCTTTTATGAAACACTCTACTGAATGAAAACAACAATTGCTGGGAAAAAACAGTAAAATTACCAGTGGCAGGATTTTTAATAATATATTCTCCTTATTAGCATGTCCAAACATAGGTAACACATAAAAAATACATAAAACTAGACTAATAACTTTGGATGCTTTGCATTCAAAAATCTTGGTATAACAAATTATTCCACGCATCTTACTGATTTATGTGACAAATTCTGCTTACCTTTCCTGGTCTTGGATTGTATTTGAGACTTGCCCTGTCAATGAGGTTCTGCAATTAAAAGGATATGGCAAACAACCATTAACACCTACAACACAACCTACACGTGTGTACACAAGTGGCACTGGGAGAAACAACCAAGATTTGCTTCCCTGCCATGCAGGGCTGGCATCAAAGGTTTAACAGGATCCATCAGCACAAAGTGACACGTGCCAGAAGGGAAGGGCTAGTCTGGAAGGTGTAACCTTTCCAGATGCATCACCCCTTCCCAGCAAACCATCAACTGCATTTCTTAACAGTGGAAAAAGCAGGAGGTAGCTCCCCCACAGACTGAAGTGCTCCCAACAGCATGGAAAGAGTTCTTCACTTGCACATTTGGCCTATGTGGCACGTGCAAATTCTAAATATTGGAAGAACTGTTTCCATGCCCTCCTTTGCCAGTGCTTTAAATAAACTAAATGAGAAATGTTCATCTGTGGAAGGAGCTGCATGACTTACTTGCTAACTGAGCTATAATGTGCAGAAGACACTGTGGTGAAACATTCAAACAGCCCAGCAAGCAGGAATTTGTATATTTTTTGGACAAGACAGCTCTATTAATCTTAGAAGTGAAAGAAATAAAAGAACGATTTTCATACAGAAGGCATTTTCATCACCTTTGGGTTGAAATGCCCTTAACATAGACAAGCCTGTGTTGTGCTATTATAGAAACTTGCTATCATGCATATTTTCCTATTATATTTTCTATTCACATATTCTGTTCAACAGTTAAGTCACTTTCATCTGTGTGCTGAACTAAGAACCTTATGGTTTTAAAATTACATTAGCAGAAGGTTTTTTTTTTAAACTATGAAATGGCCTAATTACTTTTGATAACAGAATTACTTTTTGATTACTTTTATGATAAAATAATTACTTTTTGATTACTTTCACGGTAAAAGAATTAATCTTAATTAAAAGGGAGCACGGAGAATAGGGAGACAGCAACTTTGAATCTGGGCTAATCACTCTGATTATAGATTTTATGTGACATGACATCTTACCGCTGACAGTTCTCCCAGTTTTGGCACAGTGTTGTCTTGAGACCAGTGAATCTTTGGCTGCAGCATATCCTGGAGAATGCTTCCAAACCTGGTTCCCTTCTCAGAAGAGGAGTTGCTGGCAGATTTCAGATACTGGTAGTACACACTTGTAGGGGGATGTGTCAGAGCAGCATCAGCTTTCTCTGGAACTGATTTACGAGGTGTTTGAGCGGGACAAGCCACATCTGGAAACTGTTCTGGTTGCTCCCGCGAGTCAAGTTGTTCTTTTGAAAGAAGAAACGATTGTTCAGGAAGCAAAGATCTTCTTTGATCGTTCACTTGAAGGGTTGCTTTTAAATTCCCTCTCCACTGGCTGGACAGACAGTCATCATCTTCTTTCTCAACATCAAGCACATTTTCCTCGTATGATGATTCTTCCTCTTCCTCCTCCACTCCATCCTCCTCCTCCTCCTCACTGAAGCGAGCAGTGAACTGCAAGCGCTCAGAAACGGACTGCAGAAGGGACAGCACAGCAGCATGGTCAGAGCTGTCTTTAGACCCTCCGCCGGGACGGCTTTCCGGGGACACGTCTGCGGAAAGCGGCTCTTCCTGGGCGCTGTCGTCCTCGTAGATGGGAGACAAAGAGAAAGGGTACACCCTGTAGCGCTTGGCCTCCACGCTCAGGAACGGCTCCTGGCCACGGCCAGCTGCTGCTCCACCCAGCCCGTGGTGCTGCCCACACAGACAGGCTGGCTCGTGCTCGTGCTCTGCTCTGTCACACGGGATGTGATCTGCGTTATCCGAGGGCAGCCCGGCAGAAGGAAGCGATCCCGCTTGGGCGTCATCAGTTGGCATGGATCTGTTCTCAGCCTGAAGAGCACCTTCATAAATGATGGTAAAAGAACTGTTGCCCAACTGTTCAATTAGTGGAGAAGAGGCCAGAAGCTCTGTCGATTCCTTCATGTCACCACTGCAGTCCAGATCACTTTTTTCAAGCTGATCGTCTCTCTTCGTGTCTCCATCCTTCATTTCTGCCTGCTTCAGATTCTCATTACTTTGGGCAAGGACAGTGTTGAAGCAGTGTTTCCCTTCACTGTCCTCTCCAGGGAGAGACAATTCGGGTACCACGAACTGTGTATCTAATCCAATATTAACCTCTGCTCTCTCACTTGCCCCTTCTGTTATTTCCTCTTTACTCTCCACTGCCTTTGAATCTTGTAAGGTCACTTTTACATGTGCAGGTACTACCTCTGCAGCCTCTCCTCTGCAGTGCTCACATGGACTGTCCTCTGCACTGCTTTCCAGAGACATCCAAAGACTGCTTTTATCTTTGGATTCGCTCTGCATGCCAACAGGTTCTTCATCAGGCACAAAAGATGACAAACTAACACTTGCAGTTGGCAGTAATGTGCACTCTGGCATATTTGCATTATTGCATGAACCTTTTAACTGCAATGACAAAAGGGTTTCCCCAGTCACAGTAGCATCCCTATGCACAAAATGCAAAGATCCATCAGAGTTTCTACTCACTGCTGATACTCCAGTTTTGCCACTCATTTCTGCTGCAGCCAGATGTTCACAGCCCATTCCATTGTGCCTCTCTTCTGCTGGTGTCATAACATCTGATTCTGGACTTGCTAAACTACCAGTGGGAAGAAATCCATTTGTTTGACAAGTAATTGCATTATTTGGTACCTTTTCATCTCTCTGGGGCCAACCTGTGCCATTTGCCATGCTACTGGGAAGCAAAGGAGGACGTGAGCAATCTGCCTTTTCACAGTTTACACTTACACCCCAAGTTTCCTTCATCTCTGCTGGTTCCTGTGCTCTGGCAGGAAACTTCATATCCAGATTTAAAGTCTTTGGCATTTCAGCCTTAGGCTTAGACTTGACCCTTCCAGAAGGCCTTTTACTCTCAGTGCCTTGGCACTGAGTGGATGCCAGTTTTTGTATGGCTGAGTTAATGACTTCCTCCACTGTTTCTTTTGCTTTTAATGCTAGTGCACTATCTAGGTCAGTTTTATCAGGGATGCAAGAGAGTATCTTTTCATCTTGATTATTTGTATCCTCTCTTTCATTTCCTGTAAATGAAGATGAGACTCCTCCACTGCTCTCATTAAAATCTTTTAATGACTGCACAGCTGACTGGATTTCTTCTCCTTCCAGCTGTACAGTTTCAGCTTTCTGGTAATTTAGAACATCCCTGTTTACTAAGCTATCCTTGCCACCACAAGGCTGGCAGACACCAAGGGCTTGTTTTGCTATTATTTCTTCTGTAGCCAAATGTAAAACTGAACCCACAATTTCTTCAGCTTTCTTAAGCAAAACAGCAGCATCTTGGAACGTGGCCTGTCCCTTTGCAGGGGCATCTTCCTGTTGTCCCCCAGAACAGAACCCCTGTGACCCTGCAGGCTGAGCAATGCCTAACATCTCCAAGGCAGGCACAGAAAGGCTGGAGGCTTCTCTGCATCCCAGAGTAGGTGAGGTGTGCCTGGGGATGCAAACACCCCCTCCATTTCCTCCCTCAGCAGAGCTATCAAGAACAGGTGGAATAATGTCAGGTTGTAGAGAACCAGCTGGGCACAAAGCCCTCGGGTCTCCTAAGCAAGATGTCCCCTCCTTCACTCTGTCCTCAGGGATCGTTCTAGACCCTGCAGCTGGAAAAGCAAAGCCATCCTGTTCAGAAGCAGCAATCTGGCCATATTCAGAGTTAGGGGCAGAAGGCAGCGTTTTCCCTTGGTTGTCAGATGAAGAATCAAGTCCTGTGGGTGATATCCTAGGCTTACTGCTGTTTTCCTTCTTGGAAGAAAGATTAACACACCTCTTTTCAGAAACTGGTGGAGATTCAGAAATGATGTCCACAGCGCCTCTTTCCCAGGTGAAAGCAGAATGGTTGGTCAAAGGTCTTCCTTCACAACTCAAGGCAGAATGAGAAACTGGCAGATTTTCCTCTTGTGACTTAGAAGCACGAGAGGCAAGTTCTAAGGTGCAACCTTCACACTCAGAAGAAACAAGATGAGCCCCAGTCATACCAATCTTGTCAGGTTTAGAAGTAGCAGGAGTATGACCGTCTGTGGTGATGAAAGGACAAGGTGCAGTGTCATCAAGTACAGCTGTCTTGGCAGGACTGTCTTGAATGGCTCCAAGAGAAACAGGACTGTGGTTGTGGACAGGAACAGAGTTTTTTGAGAGGCTCGTATCTACAGGCTCAAGAGATTTGCTCTTCTCATATTCGAGATCAGGATGAGAAAGTGTCTCTCTGGCATCTCTTAAGCTGACTTCTCTTTTCCCTGGAGTTTTACTTTTGAACTTGCAGCTGGGAGGGAGGGAAGCTGGGCAACAGCCTCCAGTTTCCAAGGAAGAGTTGTCAGTCACAGGGAGAGGTGCTGTCAGCTCACTGGAGTTTGCTTTCACACCCTGACACCCAAGTATGCACAGTGATACATCAGCAACGTTTCCCACTGCAGCCTCGGGCAAAACCTTCGTGGTTTCCACACCCTCAGTCTCTAGACAAGGCGAACCCCACTGCTGTGTGGTAGCATCCTTAGAATTGTCCATGTGGATTAACCTGTGGCCATTTTGCACAGGCACTGGACTCCCCAACTCACTCAGGTCTTTACCAGTCCCCCTGCCCATGCCTCTCCCTTCACCATGTCCAATAGATGACACTGAAGCAGCTACATTACCTGTGGCCACACACCTTCCTCCCTTGGATTCCATGCCAAGTGAACTGGATATTTGCTCATTAAAAGGCAAAAGAACAGCAGCAGGGAAGTTCTGTGGATTTTGCTCTCTTTCTACAGCTGCCACAATATTCTGTGGATCATTTTTTCTTGGATGACTATCTTTGCTTGCACTACCAGTGTGCTGACCTCCTTCCTGCTGAAATGTGGTGGTACTGAAATGAGGCATCTGGGCACCCGGTGTTGGCTCCAAGTGATTATCCATTTGATGGTTACAGCAAAGTTCTCCTTTACTCACCTGCAGTTTTCCATTACCTGTCTTACTCTGTGACTTGGGTGAATGTAAACAACCAGCTGCCTTATTATAGCTGTTTTCCTTATCCAAGTTTAAAGTGGCATTTTTGTTTGTATGCAACAGAGCCCCTGCTTCTCCTAGCAGTCCATCTTCTTTTCCAGTCAAATCGCTTGCAGAGCTCACTTTGAGGGAATGAGTCATCTGGGAAGTGGAATTGGTCAGGACCTCACCGTTCCTACTACTGAAGGACAAGAACGAATCCAGTGAATGCGTCCTTTTAACTTTTGTCACAGCTGAAGCAGCTGTGTGTCTGAAGTGGAGCTCATGGCACGGTTCAGTGGATGAAGTTGTGGCCTTCTCAGTTACCTCGTGTTTGCTCCTACCCAAGCCACGATGAGCTTTACCAGACTGGTTGCTTCCCCTTCTCAGCGCAGCAGGATCTAACGGGGCATCACCTTGGGGAGCTTTACCCTCGTCTCCTCCATCCTCTTCCGTCGGGCGTTCCGATTCCGGAGAGGGAGTTCTTTGGACTTCTCCGTTTTCTTTGACCTCTGTGGGGTTTCTGCCCTCGGGACTCCCCTCCCCTTGGCCGGTCCTTTCCGACTGGCTCCTCAGGAGCTGCCTGATCCTCGCGGAGCCGCGGTACGTCGCGTAAGTGACCGCGGGCGCCTCTGCCTTCCGTCGCGCGTGCCTGCAACAAGGACCATCACCGTCAGCACAGGGCACACACACACACTCTCTAAGGGGCTGCAGGGCAACAAAGGTGGACACAAACTGGAACCAGTGTACGCCACTGTTCGCCTCCACAGCTCAGCACGAATCGTAGCTCGCACACAACGCTGTTTCTCTCCGTCCTCTGCTCTTGCTAAACATGGGCTTGTGTGACAAGAGCCAATTTTGTGACAAGAGCCAATTTAAACTACAAGCAAAGGGTCGGTGTTGCTATAACCAACTTCCATCGCTTGTTTTCTGCCAGACAGCAGAGTGACTACTTACAAATGTCACAAGTGAACATTTGCAGTGACAGAAATGAGCAGGCCTCTACGTTCAAACTGAAGAAAATTCACTGTACTAACAGTCACTGAAATACTGAATGGGAATTTAAAGTTTTACCCAAGGCTCTCAACATATTGGTAAGAAACAGAATGAGCAGAAATGAAAATGGTAGGGAACAGGGATGCTTTTTTGAACCACGGGGTAGTAAGGAAATAGAGTGGATGGAGGTGAGGTAAGAAGGAAGACTGTTTGAATGCTGGAAGGAATACCAAACTGAGAAGTCTAGAAACGTGACCAGGAATTGGTAGATCTGGATGCTCATTAATCCTAAATTTAGCAGCAAAGAACACTGGCTGCAAAAACTAAGAAATGAAAGAATGCCAAGAATTGTGACCCTGATCCTTCACTGCTCTTTCTGATAATACTAAGGATAAGTTCAGAGCCTGTCACTTCCAATTTTCTGAAGAAGCAGTTTCTCCTCTTTCTTAAAACCAGCAGACATCACAGTTACTCACCTTTCTTCCCAATGCTTCTCTCTTTCCCCCCCATTTTCTTGTCTGCTAGAGAATTCTTGCAGAGATCAGTCACTGTCAGCTTTTGCATTCTTTACCTTAGGACAAAGCAGATGCTCAGACTGTGCTGAAACTCCAGTCAGTCTCCACCTAAACTAAGAGGAAACCTTTTCAAAGCCTGCCCTGTCTCTGTGCTAACCTCGTGGCTGGAAGTAACCACCCAGGTGCCTGGGAAATTGTCACACTCATTTCAGAACAGTCTCTTGGAAGGAAAAAAACCCAACAACAAAGAAAAGGTGTTGGCTAAGACTTCGATTTCTAATATTAAAAGCATTGCAATAAATAATAAAAAAATTAATGGCGTTTTTCAAAGCTCTCTGCACCTTCCCATTAGTTCACATTCGTTGAGAAGCTGTTACAGCTCTTGAGTTGAGAACAAATACTTTAAATGAGAAATAAAAAGTAAATTTACTAAGGAAAGTGAAACATTTGAGTATCATTGACCAACTGCAACTTCAAATCTTGTCTGTAGGGATTCTGAGTATACATTCTCTCAAAAAGGTATAGAAAGGTATAAAAATGGAGTGGATTTACCAGTCTAAAAATAGAATGTATCTTATGTCAATATTTTAGTGGCTGAGATTCTTACTTCAATATTAATTTTATTTTGAAGAGGGAAATTAGAACTATTTAAAATCACAAGTAAACTTTCTCCTTGTGCAGTATTTGGATATGCAAAGAGTACAAGTGAACTAAAAGTGAAATTACTGATATTCATAAACATTAAAAGAGATATAAGCAGCCATTTATATGCATGCTCTACACTGTCAGGTACTTTTAGGTTAATGCCAAAATATATGAATATGGGAATTTAGACTCTGCGAGAACTTGAAAATTAAGTTTATATTGGGGTTAAATGCACTGGAATCTCTGATGAAGCTACAGCAGAACCTCAATAAAGGGTTTGTTAGGCAGGTATATTAAGTTATAGAGGAAACAGGGAAGCTGTGTATAAACAGCACACCTCCCAAGCCCTTGCCAAGTTAGATGCCCACATTTAGCCTTCCACATCACTAGTTTGGTTTGCAGGGACACCAACAGTGGTAGCTACTAAAGATCTCACACACCATTTGTCTTCAGGATGCACATCCCTGCAAAGAAACATACACATTTCAGAGTGGAAAAAACCCAAGACACAACGGGAAAAAGGACAGTAGAGGGGGGGGAAAAAACCCCCCCCACCATTATTTTCCACTTTCTCACAGAAACATTTGCTCTAATTAGAAATTATCTTTTAAAGCTCCAGAGAGCCTAAAGATGCCAGGGGAAGGATCTGTTGAGTACGACAGTGCACTACACTCACTCAGCACCAGTCATAGTCACACTAAAAATAAGTCTTAAGAATGTAAGACCTGATCATGCTCTTATTCAGAATTAACCTTACTAAGTAACCTTTCCTGCTTTAAATAATCACTATTAAGCTTTTACAAAATCCAGCAGCTCTTCTATGCTTTGGTCAACCTCAAAAATAAAAACTGGTCTACAAGCGTCCCGAATCCAGATAAAATTTCTTTTAAGAAACCAAACACAGGTTTGGCTCCAATTCTCAATAACAGAGTTTCATGGATCCTTGCACAGCCAAACTGATACGACACATGTTTGAAGTGAGCACATGACTGGTATTGAGGGATACCAAACACTTGTTTCCACCAAACCCAAGACATAACTTTGAAGGAATGGCTTGATGACAATTAACTTTTACTGAGTGTCTTCCCTTTCATGGTTGGTATTTTCTCTGATATGCAGTGGGAAGAATTCAGGATTTAGGTATAAACACGTGGTGAGGACCAGCACTCCAAGAGAAACTGGGAAAATGCCCTTCCATGGCCCAACTTTCACTTCAAGTTTTCCATGTAAACTCAGCAATTCTTAAACCCAAGGCACCCAGACATGGGATGAACAGGTAAATTTTACCCATAGCAGTTTGCCTACACAAGGAGAACGTGACTGGGTTCTGTACCTACGCTGATCTGAGCCATGGGTCATTATGGCATCTCTTGCGCACAGTCAGACAAGAAAACATACTCAAAGTTTCTTTTTGCTTCTGTGGAGACTTTTATCATCTCTCCCCATCCTTTTTGCCCTCTGTTTGTCTTCTGAGGGAACTTTATGCTTGGACTGATCAGAGTTTGGGCTCTGAGCAAGACTCCAAGCCCTGTGGGTCAAATCCCAGCCCTGACTAGCCGTGAGCCCCCAGCCTGCAGCCGGGCTCTGCATCCCAACACGGGCCTTCCCTGCACAGCTGCCTGTTTGCAAACGGAACCAACCTTCCCTCCACGGACACAGCAGCTTCAGGATGTCTGACCCTTGGTAAAGCCCTTGCTGCTCAGTGAGTTATAAACCCTCTGCCAACAGACCTTTCAGTTCTAATGCATTTAACTTTTGGAGCACACAGCAGCGTGTTCAACCCAAACGCTCCCATGCAACAGTAAGGCATTTAAAAAATGGAAAGCCATGTTCCTACGAGGCAGCAGCAGCTCAGCTGTGAGTCTCAGGAAACACATTTAGAAGCAGGCTGTGTCACAAAAAAATCTTCTGGAAGCGTCACTAGAGACTTGTTTTATTTCTGATCACTGAAGGAACGTGTCAGTTCAGAACTTACCTTAAAAACTTTTTGCAAATTTTTTTTTTCCCCAGCTCATGAGGATGCAGATGAAAGCCTGATTACACAAAGAACCCAGTGTGCATTCTGTCACATACTTCAAATACTGGGAGATTCCTTCTTTCCCATCTTCACAGGAAGCTATTCAATTCCCTATAAAGCCTTGATTCAGTTTCACAAAAGACTTTGACAGCAACAAGAGAGGATGTCAACACGAGTTACATTAGATTTGTCAAAAGTAGGTGCTTGTAGACATTTCTTCTATTGTGAGAAAGATATAAAAAGTTAAAGGGGGACTAACTCGAGGAGAGGAGGGGAACATCTCCTGACATGTCATATGACAGACATCTTGTGTAACTTGCCCCAAAGTGGCATTAGTTATAACCCAGTGTCTGTTGATTCTGAAGGCCTGAAGCAGGAGGAAACACAGAACCTTCAGTGCCTCCTCTCAGTGCATCCACACTCACTACACTGCCAGCATCTTTGTCAGTGTGCCATCAGGATGGCAACCCCTGCAATCCTCATATTTGTACCACACAACAGTGCAGCAAGCAGAGAACCCTGCCCCTCTCAGAGAGATGGAGGAAGGCCACACAGGCACCCCCTGGGCACAGCAGCTCAGATCCCACACCGTGTCCTACAGCAAGCCCTTAAGGCAGCACAGCAGCTCAGGCTCAGCAGTGGCACCGTGCAAGGACACTGCTGCCTGGCCTGCCTCTCCTGAAATGGCCACTTCCCCCTCATACCTCACTCTTCAGGACATCTGCTCCCCACTCCAGCAGTCGCCTGCTTTTCCAAGCATGTGTGTGCAGGTCCCCCTAATCTCTTCTCACTGACCCCACAGAAGGAGCTACCAGAGAGATCTGCAGGCTACACGCTGGAAACCACTGATCTAGACCAGTACGTGTCTTGTGGTTCTTGTCCACCCCTCTCTGACTATTTTAAAATTATGCTGTGGCTTATTTTAATTTTTTTCCACTTAGCTTTTTTATTCCACTGAATACTCAGCTGACAACTTTTTTAAAAACTATGTTAAGGTGCTTTGCCTGGAAACAACTGCCTTGAAGTCACTTTGAAAAACCTGGTGGAACCCAACTTGGCCAGCTGGTTTCTCATGTAAAGATATTCATGTAAGACATTCAGGTAAGCTCAAGTGACATATTCATAAATGGGAAAAATAAAAGACTTACTGAAAAAAAAAAAGAAGACACTGTGGGCTAACTGAAGAGTTGCTATACGCAACTTAGATGAAAGAAAACAACTTTTTAGCCAGAGGGGAGAGCTTCATGCTTTAAACCTGCAGCCTGAGATATTCAGTGTCCTGGGACTTCACCACGTGTATTTGGAAAGGTCAAAAGTTTGGTTGAACAAAGTGATTTGCACACAGTTGATTTTGCAGGAAATTTCTAAGCTGATGTTCCATAAGGACAATTAAGAGTCAATGACAATCTTAATACAAGCAAACACAGTCTCTGTGACCTTGGAAGGAACACTTTTCCTTCCCCTTGCCCTTTAGGGTAGTACTTCTTGATAATCAGCAGTAAAGATGAAGGTGTGAGGACTAGGCTCTTATTGACAGGTCAAGGCTCAGGAAGTCTGAACAATTACATTGCAGGTGGCTCTGCAACCTTAAAATCACACTGTAAAATTATGTTTTTAAGAAACAGTTGAATACATTGCACAGCTGAACAACCCTACAAAAAACCAAAAGGTTCAGTGGAAAAAACAAACCAGTAAATTAATTTTCAGCCTCTTTAATTTACTCCTAAAATGCAAAGTTTCATTCTTCAGAAACACAAAAACCCCTTTGCTTTAGGGCGAAGTAGAACCTTTCCTCTGACCTTGTTCACATCAAGGTGTGCACAGAGATGTGTCTGAAAGAAAAGATCTAGGAATGATGAAACCCTCTGCTTTAGTGACCAAACACTAAATCCTTCCGTGGGTGTTTGGGTACACCCCAGGATCACTGCTGGATGCTTCCCTCCACAGTTCACCCACGGAACCAGGGGCAGGATGACCTTGATCCTTTTCCCAGGACACTGCCACCCAAACTTATGGGTTTAAAAGTGCAGGTCTCATTTGTAAAATAGGTTTTGGGTTGGCAGTTACAGAGAAGGACATGGCTGCGATCACAAGATGGATTTGATTTCAACAAATGCAGGAGCAGCAGCTTCCCCACTATTCCTCAGGAATGATCTGATAAGACTATTGCTTGGAATTAAGTGATTTAATTTCCATTCATTTACTCGTGATTTTCTGCCAAAGGCATCTGTAGGGAAAGAGGAACACTGCTGCTGCTGCTGGAGTCAAAACCACAATACACAATCCAGGAGACAAATTAAGGGCTTTATCACCACAAGCCTGCATCTGACCAGGAGCACAAAGGAGAATGCCAAGCTCTGAAACAGACCTGTTAACCAGAATTATGTAAACACAAGGGATTTTATCAGATCTATTTCTAACAAAGCAAAATAAAAGGACAGGATACTTTGAGAGTATCAAGGTGGGATAAACTAATTGCTAACACTAATATACATCAATTAGATGTATAGGAACAGGCTTGCTAGACTTCAAAATAAATTAAAAAAACCCTATCCCCTCACAAAACCCAATGATGTATAGCACAGTAAAACTGTAAACAGACTGAGATTTGTTTCTCCTCAAGGCTACCTCCCTTCTGAATGAAACTGCTTGCAGTGATCTCACTGAGCTACTACGAGTACCTGGCTCCTGGTAAAAGCCTTTGAAATCACCCCTTCCCCTCTTCCACCTGCATTCAGAAAACCTTTGTGGTTGTGGGATTTAGAGTTCCTGAGTTCCTTCTCACTTCCACCTCCACAAGGTTCATAACAGAAAGGGAAAGCCAGGATCTTAAAATACTTTGCTGACCTGGGGTATCAGCATCCCAACCAGGATTTTAGAACCAAAACTTCCAGAGTACAACTTTGATTTTCAGCTCACCAACCACATTCAGCAAGGCAAGGAGGCTTCCTGGTGAACTCCAGAACAAGCCACGCAGTTCCATGGGTGCTGCTGTTTTGCACATCACTATACACCACATCCACCTCTTGTCAGTGGATTTACCAAAAAACCCAATCTACAGACAAACAGCAGGCATTTAATAGAACAGATCTGGGTCATCAGTCTTTGGGGTGGGGAAAGGGAAATACCTGTCAAAGTTGTGCGCTCAGTCACCTGCAGAAGGTACAACCCACCACCACCACTGGTGTTCTTGAGCAGAGGACAGGGAGGCACTGCAGGGAGTCCATTCTCAGCAGTCTCAGAGAAACAGTCTCAGTTTTGAAGCCAAAGGCAATATACGTGTAAGTGAAAGAATTTTACATTATAGGAAGGAAAGATAATGGGAGCAAATCCATGTTTGATATGTGTCACCCACTGCATGAAATGCTGTTCTCTCTCATGCAGACTTTCAGCAATGAGAAATCAGCTGAAGTGCATCCCCACTGTTCCACAGCTTTATATTTTGGATTTTATTTCATCAGTTAAAGGTATGGTTTTAACATCATGAAGGAGTGCAAAAGCTAAGACTAAACTTGAGCTTTCCAGTTTTCCACTTACCAGTCTGCCACAGGGGACTATTCTACACACAAAGTTGTCACCTCACCTAATTAAGACATTTTTCTACACTTAGTAGCAAATAGTTTACCCTGCATTTTTGTCTCCTCTTAAAGCCAAATAAGCATTAATTCAAAACTGTATTTTATCTTTTACCGACCCTACCCCTTCACCATTAACCTTTTGCAGAACACTGCAAGGGCAGCTGCTTGTTCACTGCACTTTCTTTGTTTCTTCAAGGCAAGGAAATCTCCAACCATCCCAGACAAATGGAAGACTTGGAAGGGCTGCAAGAACTGGAGACTTAGCCAAGCCATCCCTCCTCACCCACCTTCAGTGCTGTAATTATGAGTTTACTGTCCACTGTAATTGCTGTCTTAGAGACTTTGCCAAATTTACCCTGGTTTTGTTCTCTGTGCTCCTCCTCTACCCCTTGCCACTGCTGAGATTAAAGGAGCAGGAGCCTTCAGGGTACAAATTACCTCTGAGCCAACCAGCCAGGGCGATGGAGGAATAACGTGACCTACACGTTTTGTCCCTCACAAACACGTACTCCGCACACTGAGCTCATGAATTCCACTTTCCTTGGCTCAAGGCCTGGAAACTGGAATCTTTCCCAAGTGCCAGGCCTCCCACTGAGGGCAAAATTAACCTCAGTGCACAGGTCAGAGCAGTCTGATTTCCCTGTATTTCGTAAAATGCTGCTTTAAGGACAAGAGGTTAATGAGGTTGTCTGAGCAGAGGCATCTGAGACCATTGGGTGGGCATTTCAGATCTGAAAGGTTGTTTGGCTTTGGCTATTTTTTTTTTTAAACAGCCCAATGGGGACTATGCAATGTAACAACCATCCCTCTTTCACTTATCCTTGTAACCACAGATAACCTCTCATATAATATTTCACAGTAATTCAGAATTAACAAATTCATTTACATGTTCCTCATGGCAAAGGAAACTGTTCTGAGATTAGTAACTCAGTGGTACCAAGGGCCTGGAAATCCCTCTGCTTCATTTTGCCTCTACATTAATTAAATGCTAAAATTGCAGTTTAACATATCCCTCAATGGAATTATTAGTGCCTCTGCCTTATATGGCTCACTGGCATGTCTCATATACCTTTTAGGATTCCATCTCCAAGCCATGAGGTTCACACTGTGCTGTCCCTTCGTGGTACCCACACTTTCCTGTTCCCCTGGGCTACATCTTTCCCCCTTTCTCCTCATCATTGCTCATGTTTTAGAACCCACTTCCAACTACTCTGCACTTTCTACAAGACTCTCCAGCAAACCAGCAGCAACCAAGAGCACTTTTACAGTTTAACCATGCTAAATGAGCACCTGTTAGTTAATATTTAGCAAAGAAGCCACCTAGTACTGAAAAGAATAAACTGCTCTACAGGCTTTAAACTTTTATAAACTAAAAGAGAACCAACCCAGCATAATCACTCCCATACGAGAGAAAAAAAGAGGCATCCTTGATTCAAACCTTTTAAAAAGGTCATGAGTGCAAACCTCTGCTTTTGCACTGTCATTTCAATTTCTCTTCACTAATTGCTTCAGAAAAGCAGTTCACATTGTGTGGTCAGGCAGAGAAAACCGTAACAGAAGTGACACAGAGACTGTCTAACTTGTTAGTACCCTGAGCCAAAGAGGGCAGAATGTACACTGTACTTTTGAAAATGAGCTTTAAAGGAAAAAGACTGGCTTAATGTTTGCCATGATTTACAACAGCCCCAATGGAAAAAAAAAATAATTTTTCTTCCATTT
Organism: Scytalopus superciliaris; assembly: GCA_013400415.1. Taxonomy (NCBI): domain Eukaryota; kingdom Metazoa; phylum Chordata; class Aves; order Passeriformes; family Rhinocryptidae; genus Scytalopus; species Scytalopus superciliaris. The sequence continues at coordinate 214,680 of VXBX01008403.1, forward strand.
AAAAATGTCATTTTCCCATGGAAAAACTTCATTCTCTACAAAGGCCAACTTACCTCCAAACTAGCAACATACCTTTTTGTTTTTTGGCCATGAGACAGGTGACCTGTACTGAGAAGAATCGACCTTGATTTGCAAGGGCTGTCCAACAATACAGGACAATGCCAAAATATGGGCAGTGGCAAATGCCAACTACAACCTTGACTTCAAGAAACCAAAATAACTCAAAAACGTTTGCACTGAGCAAAGGGGGCACTTCAGTGGGTTAACACCCACACCTTCCAAACTCATTAATATCAGATTTATTAATCCATTATTCTGAAGAGTTCACAAGAAGCCAATGAAGATGCTGTAAAGCGTGCAGAGTGGAGGATACACCACAGGAACAGCACGAGACTGATGCAGCAACCTGGCCTGTCCAGCAGGTTTTAAGAAATGCACAGTTTGGCTGGGAACTGGACCAAATAACACAATGCTCCTGGGCATCTGCAGGTAACAGCTAAGGGGAGGAGAAACCTGCTTCTGTATTGATCAAAGCAGTGCTGGTGCTGAGCTGCACCGTGTGGTCTGCAAAAAGCGCAGTCAGATTTGGTGCTGAGATAAAAGTCTGTAATAAAAACCAGCTGACCACGGCACAGACCAAAGCAGAGTTCTCATGAGAACACAACCATTGCTACTGTTGAGTGCAAGCAGTCCTGTGTATTGGTGGTGGAAATACAGTTTTAATTTCACCTCAGTAGTTATCATATCCCCTATTCATATCCTGATCAGCCACTGCATTTATATTATAGAGATGCTGCTATATTCTTTCTGCTGTATAGGTAAGGACAGAGTGCTGGAGACATCCCCAGTATGGAAATGGAATTCACTAAGCAGCTACTTCAGGTATCTCTGACCTCCTATATGGAGACCAAAAGAACACTTCACATGCCACCAACAAACATACTGAGCACAACTCAAATTAGTTTTAAAACCTTGAAAGAAAGAAAGGTGTTTCTTCTTGGTACTTCCTCCCATTCTGCAATACAAGCAGGAGCACTGAGAAAGTTACTGGTTACCCCTAATTATTACTTTCAGCTTAAATTTGAAATAAGTACTGTGGGTCATATTGAAAATCTGAGCGATCACTACAGCTCCATTGCCCATGAACACCCTACCAAAACCTAGGCAGGTACCACGGGTGCACATTCATAACTAACTCCAAACCTATGCTATGCTGACCCATGCATAGGCAAATTTTCAACATAACAGCTACAAATGTTTTTTGAAAACTAATACCTATTTTTGTAACAGAAGAGATTTTGTAATACGCAGTGTGGGCCACAGCCAATGTTTTCACTTTTCTGCTCTCAAACAAAAGATGGTGCCCTTGGCACCATTTTATTTTGAAATATTACAGGACTGTTAAGAATGTTCCATATTTGGGCTAATTGAGTGCTTTACATAACCCTCTTTACATTACAGGAAAAAACACACATAAGCAAAAATCCCCAAGTCTGTTTAGGTTAGTTGGTGCCAGAGTTGTGCACAAAGCCAAGGCAGGGACACTCCAACCATCCTCAGGAACGACAGACACTGGTCATACAGTGAGTGGAACTTCATCGGTGTAGTTCTGTGCATGTGCACACACAAACATTAACATATTTAATAATTAATTAACTATAAAACTTACTTTTGTGTATCTGCAGATCCTTTCCTGCCTCCCTGCAGACCCTGTGAGATCTCCTTCCCAATGCTGTTTAAGATGGCATCATCTTTATTTACAGAATCTTCTTTTATCCCGGCTGTAGAACAGACAGGCTCTTCCATTTTCGGATGCTTTGGCTGCACATCCTTTGGAAGGGTATTTGTGTTCTGTAAATCCTTTTCACATCTGTTGGGGTCATCTTGGAAGGTAGAGGGTTTAGACTCTACCAAAGAAGATTTTGTTGCAATATTAAATAAGCTTCCAAGGAAATGAAAAAAACCTTCCCGGGGTTGCTTGTCTTTATCTGCTGTTTTGACTCCAGGAGTCAAACTAGGAAGGCTATTAGCCTTTTTCAGTTCCTCCTGGATTTCAGACTTGCTAAGTTCTTCTGTGGAATGGTTCTTCTCTTCATTTGGACAAGCCTAAAATGGATAAAAAAAGCACACAAAGAGGATGTTTCCTTTTATTTTCACACATTCTCAAATTCCTTAATTTTAATTTGCCCCTCTGCAATACGTTCCTTTCAGGAGATCTGTTGTTTAAAGGTTCATTTTAAGATCAAAGGCCAGTGCTTGCTCCTTCTCTTTTTGTACTAAAGAGATCCCTATTCCACAAAAAGCCAAAGGACTACCCAGGCTCAAGGATTCCCAAAGCAGCTGCCATAGAAATAAATACAGAAGGACAGAGGGCAACAATTGCTTCAACTGGCAGAGGAAACTTGGGGAAGAAGCAAGGAGCAGCATTTCACACTTCAGACTGATGCCCTTGAAAAGCACGGCTTCACAAACAAACCTCTCTGTGCTCGGGAGATGTTTCACGAGCAAAGCCAGGCAAGAACAGCACAGCCAAACACAAACATACAAACACAAACAGCCTTCGAGGTGGGGCACTCTGCACTTGTGAAAACCAAGGAGAACCAAGAATTTGGATATAACGGGATCTCAGCTCACGTCCCAGAGATTAACCCTGTCCTTAGATTGCCCCCTTTGGCCCTTCAGCCTCACAGCTCTAATTCCAAATGGATTTGTTGTCTCCCACAGCTCCGCAGCCTACCAGGCTCCAAGTGCCCAGTTTCCCACACGGCCAAGGGCCTGGAGACCACCACGACCTTCTGGACTCCCCACAATGAATCAGCACCAAGGCAGGGCTTCCCCTCATTCAAACCACGTGCTCATTTGTGCCCTCAGCTCAGCTGAGCAGCTGTGCCCAGGGGCAAAGAAGGCTCTGTCCCTTGCCCATTAATGCCCCTGAATTTCCTTGGGCTCAGCTTCTCCTACAGCCCCACGGATCGCTGTCCAAGCTCAGGTCATTCTGCCCAGAGCACCTGCCCAAAAGGGTGATGCAGCCTCACTGTAAGTCTTCACAAACACCACATTTTCAGCTCCATAGTCTGCAAATGCTTCTTCCTTGGACTACAACTTTCTGGGAACGACCTGCCCCCCCATCCTCACCCTTCCCAGTGGTTGCCATGTGCTGCTGCTACCTAACTCATCTTTACAGTACAGTCCCTGTAATTTCAATTCCTGATGCAACCCAGTTTATTAAAAGAGAATAAAGTGACTCCAGCTTTTCTTAGATGAAATCTATCCTGCTCAACAGGAGTGGGAAAGGAGAACATGAACAAAGAGTCCTATGCAAATTTTAGTTGTGTCAACAATACATTTGGATAAGAGTAATTGTTTCAAATTGGGTAACACCTACCCATCCAATCTATGCAGAAAGCTGCTATTTTCATTAGGTCACTAATCCTGTTTCAACTTGCAGATATATTTGTTCCAAGTACCCTAAAATAAGCAAGTAGGCTTATTTGTTAATAGTCCCTCTAGGATCATGCTATTGATGAAAAAAAGTGTTTTAATGAGCACAGTTTAATCCTTGGGGAACAGCAATTTCCTAAAAACTTTCCAGTGACACTGGAGCAGTGGCCTTTAAACTTCTAGCAATACTTTTTCACCTTTTAAGCACAAAGAGTAGATGCAAATGCTTAATATTGAGTGATGTGTGTGCTGAAAATGGCTTATGTGAGGATAGAAATCGAGTAGCACGAATTTGTCCCTGAGAAATCCATGCAACCACCCTTTTCTTCACGCAGGCAAGACACTTAAACAGCCACACCAAACTTCTAAGGGAACTCTCAAAAGTGCTCTGAGTCAAACTCCAGCCTTTTTTCATTCCACCTGTGACAAATCCCACCTTCTTCCCCACGCTCTGCGCTGCTCAGCCACAAAGGGGTGTTGTCACCCCTGTAGAATCAGGCATTTACCACTTTACAAGTGGTCACTTGCCAAGGAAACCCAGCCCTGGAAATGCAGGTGCACCTCAGGGATGTCCCACAGCTCTGGCTGATGCCTTCAGTACCAGACAAACCACCAAGTAAAGTGCAAGCCTGGAATGAAGCTCTTGAACAATTAATTTTATCTCATAGGATCCGAGTACTTTGCATAGAGACATACAAAACAGAAGCAAGATGAAAGATGATTTCCAAAATTCGATAATAAATTAATGATTCACCACGTCAGCTTCTAAGTTCTACTCTTATAGTGACTTCTTTGCCTTTGACTAATACTTCAGCATTCTTCAATACCAGCTTTAGAATCAACTTTCAGAGAGGGAGGGCATTTCTCCCTTGCTCTGTGATTAGTATCACTCACACATATTTGATTTAAAAGACTATCTCAGGGCAGAAAATGCACACAAATCTTATTCTTTTCACTGCACATATAAACTTCACAAGCTATGAATATTTATATTGACTAGTATGGTATCTATGAAGTTAACAACTAAATGCATTGACTAGAAAAGAAATTATTACATTCAAAACTTGTCAAGAGGTTACACCAACACGTTCACATTCTGGTTTTTGTTTGGCTGTTGTTGTTTTTGTGGTTGTTTGGTGGGGGTTTAGCCCATTTTTTAACCCATCTGTATTCAAGGACTAGTGGTTTGGGTTTTTTTCTCCCCCCATTAGGAACCAAGACTTCAAATATAGCTAAATCTCTACATGAGAAATTCTTCTCTGAGCAGCTCTGAGACACAAGACTTGCAAAGACTGTGCTGCTTATTTGTAAGCATAATTTATGCCCTGCTTGAAAAGCTGTTTTGTAGTCTCTGCTTCCAGAAACAGCAATCTATTTAGGCTTCCCTTCCTCTTTAATCTTCCTTTCTTTACTTAACTTTTGGTAAATCAAAAGAACAGGAAGTGTTAATATGAAAGGGTCCTTCCATACCTTTAACCATAAATAGCGTCTTGCATAAAAAAAAAAAGCCCCAGAGAACATTTACATTGTGCTTATTTGAAGATATACGTGGATATTAAGTCCTAACACAGAAACTATGCAAATCCTTCTTTCTTCCCTTCAATACAATCAATCCTACTCTCCATATATTTCCCCTCCTGCTCCAATTTGCCATAACAGACAGCCTGAGCTATTGGTGTTTTAGCATCTGCACACAAACCCCCAGTTCAAAGCCTGAGCCCCTGTTCAGGCATTACACAGGTAATGCTGTTCCTGCTGCAGATTTTGAGGTTTGTATTTTAAAATGATGCCATATTCAAATTACTGAGACAAAAGCACATGATCTTACTTACTGTCAAGCCAGGGAGGCTTCAGCACAGCGGGAGCCTTCAGGCAGAGGTGCCTGATGAGAACAGCTCTATGATGGCAATTCCACCAGCCAGTATCACAGCAACTTTCACCCATTATTCCCCCCTCTGAGCCTGTCTCTGACAGAAGCCCCCAGCAAACAGGAAAAAAAAAAAGGCAAGGGCGTAGGGTACTATTATAAAGTAATCCTTTCCCTGTATATCCCACCAGTTTTCCACAGTCATGGCCTTTAGCTGACCTCGACAGAGCACAGCTGAGTCTGTGTTGCAATTAGGCTTGAGCAGTTTGATATCCACCACACTGAAGGAATACCAGTGGTTCCCATATTAGCTACAGGGCATGTCCTCAGTTAAAAAAATAAATTAAAAACTCCTCTTACAGAGTCACAGCAGTCTGAAGAGTTTCTCAGGCTTGCTGAGCAAACAACCATTTCTGGATGGAAACCTGCCTGCCAGACCCCCTTTGAGATCCCTGCTGGATGGAAACCTGCCTGCCAGATCCTGAGGAAAGCAAGAAAAGTTTCCCAGCTCTTGTGTTGTCTTCCTGCTCTTTTTGTAATGAACTGTCACCAGCCCTCCTCTCATCTCCCCTTTCCCACTCTCTGTGAGCCTTCCTGCTTGTGACACACTTCATGAAGCGTTAATTAGCTTTTATTCCTTTAGCAACTCCTTACTCCAAGTTTCACTGGACAAGCCCTGGGTAACCTGGCCTGACCTCACAGCTGAACCCGCTTTAAGCAGGAGGGTGGACTGGATGACATCCTGGGGTCCTTTCAGCCTGAATTATCCTATGCCCTTGTGCCCTCCCATGCAAGGAGGCTGGTGTGGAGGGGAAGCTCAGCAGAGTGTGAAACCAGATTATGACTGCAATGAGGTGAGTGCAAACTGGAGCTGTGCTGTGGTCCCACCTCGGCTTGTCACCATGCCATGTCTCAAGCAGGATTCTCATCTCAGCTGCTTTATTCAGTGCCAGCCTAGGTGTGTTTTCCAGGCTGTAATCCACTCCTGCCCGTGGCACAGACACATGCCCAAAGCCCCAGAGCACCCACGCAGCGAGGCACAGGGCTGGCTCCCAGCGCCAACAACCCCGTGGCACACACGGGCACAGCAGCACCCCAGGCAGGGATTGCTCTGCCTGGCTGGCCCCAGGCCCTGCGCCAGCTGGGAACAGCCACCTTCCCTCAGCAGTTGGGTGCCTAAAGTTGAAATGGCCAGAGGTTCTCATTCAGCAAGGGTTACGTCCGGCGGCCAAGAGGAAAATCCCTTTTATTGCCCTAACAAGGGAACCAACTGACAACATTAACAGCATTAAAACACAGATCTCCGTGAACAAAGAATTCACTTCCAGCCACGACTGGCAGACATTTCAGAGTTCCCTGCCCATGAATGAATGCTCATTACCAAGCAGAAACTCCAGACAGACGCGTGGAGACCTCGCACACACCGCCCGTCCTGCTGTGGTGGGAGCTGCTGATGGACAACATTCCGTGTATGGCACGGACACACTCGTGCCCTTCAACCACCTCATCTCACCTGCAGCTGTGACCCAGCAGCAGAACTGTAGGATCATCACTGATTCCCCCCAGGGACCTCCAAGAAGCCATTAAACCCCGATATCCCGATTTGCTCATCCCAGAAATGGTGACAGCATTATTCCTGAATTTCTGTTTGCTAGCACATAGAAATCATTTAGGAGGTTCAGACTGGAGCGCTGGATGCACAAAGTAGCACATTTAAGCACTGCCATTTCTAGTATAGGGAAATTAATCCTGTTCCTGGCCTGAGCTTGGACCTTTCAACACAACTAAGACCACTGCGTTTCATTTAACCATTAGGAGCATCTCCTTCAATTTGGGAGCATGGACATGGCGAGTGCCAAGCAAAACCCAGGGTGAAGCAGCTGGAGCTGCTGGCAGGCCGGTTCATCCCACACTGAGTCACTGCCGCATGTTCTCCAGCAGATTTCCTTTCTTGGGGAGGTTAAAGCACCTTTGGTGTATCTCCCACTGGTTTGCAGGGAGTGGGACACGCTGAGGGGCATTTGATCCACATGTGAAGCAAGCTTTTGTTTTCACTGGGAGGAAAATCAGTTAGGCATTGTCAGTTAACAGGAGGCAATAGGTACAGAAACCTAATGGAAAAGAACCAGACACAGTGGGACTTCTCTAAGGACAAGACTTGTCTAAGGAAACCAGCACAGCATTAAGAAAAGTTCAGGCAAAAGCAGGATCAGACAGTGAAATACATGAGAAGCAGAAAACCCCTAAAAGCCCATTGTTGCTGGTGCTCATGAGACAAATAGATTTAAAAAACATGTGGTCAAAGTGGGCTTTTCCTATTTAACCCAGTAATTAAGAGTGGTGATGGAGATGATGCAAGGCAGATCCATCACTGTAAAAGACTCCTTAGTCTTAACTAAAAAGTACCTTTTAACTAATCAGCAAAAGCAAAAACCACCAAAGATTAACAAAGACAGGCTTGGGTTAAGTTAAAGGTGAGGTCAGTGTTTCTACAAATAACCAATTGAATGTTTTGGCTTTTTAATACTCTGATGTTTTCTTTCCACATCCTCCCTTCTCTGCATGTTTTGACATGAAAAAAATCAGGTCATGACAACCCCTGAAGACAAGAGTAACTAAAAACTAATGAAATCATGGCATCTCCATAATCAGGAGTAAAAGTTAAACAACAGAAAGGGACTTTTAGTGAAACTGTATCAGGTTTGCATTTTTAAAAATAAGCCTATTTAAAGTCAATGACTATTTAACATTTGGAAAGACAATTGCCTCTGTTGGAAGTTCAGCACTGGGACTTTAAAAATTTGTTTATCCATTTAAATTCTTGAAAAAACAAGGAGTCATTAATGCAACATTTAATTTGTCAGATGAAGAAAGAAAAGATAAAACACGCATCCTGTGAAACTCCAGTGTTTTCCTGAAATCTGAGGGAAGTGTCCTCAGTCACCTTCCATAAGGAGAGAACAGCAGAGAGGCTGGTAAGGGTGAATATTTCAAAGGAAAAGGAGGTACAATGTGAAATAGAATTTCTGCTAGGTCACCTTTACAGGGAATTGTAAACTTGGTGAAAGTCTCCAGAAAGACAAAATTAACTTAATAAATAAAAAAAAATTCTCTTCACACCATTTGTGGAGTTACTTCAAAAATTCTCCCTTCTGAAAGTCCCCCTGACATTACTGTAAAGCTCTGATTAAGGATTAAAAATTGGTACTCACTTCTCAGTGTGTATCTATCACTTATTGCTGCAAGGTCTAGTATGGAGCCAGAAAGAACAGAATTATTTCTGTTCTTTCCTCTGAAGTCTTTCAGTACCACACATTCATTGCTGTTCAGTGAAAATCCTCACAAACATGAAATGGTTTTTATTCTCTTTTACTTGGCACTTCCACCATCAATTTAACAGTGTGTCCTGGGAAACCAGAAGGTGCCAGGTACTCACCTATAAAACACCATTTCAACAAAAGTCTACATCATTGCTGAAGAGAAAAAGACTAATTTTCAGATTCCACAAGGGAAATCCTGATTGTACAAATTCCAAACCCATTTTTGTTTTGTCTTTCATTCATTGTTGTGGGCAGCAACTGCAACAGCTTTTAAAAGTAACTCTCAGGTCTTTCATAAACTCATGGTTGGCAGTAGTAGTCCATCTCCCTTGGCTCCCAAAAAAAGAATCCCCCTCTCTGATCTCTAAGGTTTAAGACACAGGCATTCAGCAGCAATTCACACACAGGGTGAGCAGACCCTACTTAGGTAACACACAGGTGAAATAAAGTCAATATAAATTAACACCATGACAACATGAAAAAAGCACTTGCTATATAGAAAAGTACATGACTAAGACAGTTTAATTTTGACTTGTAGCTCTTTGTAAAACCTAAAACGTCAGGATGAGGGACATTCAGTAAGAACAGCCACCTGTACTCAGCAAGTTCATGGGACTTTTAAAAAAACCCCAAACTTCTGTGAATTCACCTACTGGATGAAAAATTATGTGACAGAGAATTACAGCACAGATTAGGCTGAAAGGAATGTGGCTGGGGAGGTCAGGCAGTCTGTGCTCCTGCTCAGCTCTGCTCAGAGCTGGGCTTCACCCACCTGTGTTCTGGGCAGTTCCAAGCACAAAGGTTCTGCCACCTGCTTGGGCAGCCTGTTCCAGTGTCTGAGCACTGCTGTGCCAAAGGGGGGGAAACAAACAAAACTAAAAAAACACAACAACAACAACAACAAGGAAAGAGAAGAATTCTCACAGGTGACTGGAGCTTCCCATGTTCCAACTTGTACCCGTTGCCTCTTGTCCTATTTGCTGCAGCTCCAGAAAGATCCTGGCTCCATCTTATCACATAATTGCAGCCCTTGCCATCAAGATTTAATGCCATGTCTACCATTTAAACACAGCCATTTATGCTCCCTTGAACTGAAATTCATGTGAGAAAGCAGGGCTATGGAATAATCCCTTCTCCATGCTCACAGTACACAGGAGTGCTTGTCAGAGGACAATTAGCAACAGGTTTAATTTGCAGCACAGAAGCTTCAGAACCTTAATTATAAGGTTTATGAAATTGGTAGAACAGTTGTCTGGTGAGGTTGCAGAGATCTTAAGAGATCTCCATCCCTGGAGGTCTTTGAGAACAAGTTAGACAAACTTTTATCAGGTATGACAGAGATACAGAGATCTCACCGTGGGGCAGAGCAGCAGACTAGATAATCTTTGCTGTACTTCATGCCCCTGAGTTTTCTGTGAAGGTTGAGACTGTCTCTGGTTAGTTCAGGTGACAAAGCACCCAGGCTTGAGCCCACAGGCCAAATTAGAGAATATTTAATGCTACTGAAATACTGAAAGCTGAATGGTACCTTTGGTATATCATATTTGTACTCAATTTTTCAAACTTTCGGGTTTGCCTGACAAAGCCCACGTAGTGATTCCTGTGATGCTTAGGAATTCCTTCCTAATCAGTTATGGGAAAATGTGCTATATTTAGTTCAAATGGGAAGCGGGTCAGACTTGTGGAACAAGCACATCCAATAAGAGTTTTGGGTGATTTCTTCAACACTGCACCCTCTTGACATCCTCCAGCCCATGGCTCCCCACTGGAGCTGTGCTAGCTTATTGAACAGCTGCTCCACACAATCCAACTAATATTTAGGCCCCAGTTGTGAATCTCTCTTTTAGGGGCATTACCAAAAGCACGTGAAACACACTTTTGCAGGAGGCACTGTTGCAATATTCCCTCTGAAAACAAGGTCCCTGGAGCCCTCCAAGTGAGGTTAATTATATACTAATATGTACTGGACACTAGGTAATGCAGATGCTTAGTACACTAAACATGAAGTTCAAGAACTGTTTACATCCACACAACCATCTGTTCAACAATCACATCGCTCAAATGGAGCGTTTACTCAGAAAGGACACTGTTTACAGCCCTAAGTCAAAGAAACAGAAGCAAAACAAAATCTGTAAATAAATGTTGGGAGGGAGTGGTGCACTTTCTGCCATGGCAAATACATTTCAGCAATATTTTCTTTAAAGCGATCAAGTGCTGATTGTTAAAAGCTCTCTTGGCACAGAGAAATTAAGACTTCATAATTTCAGAAGGTGAGCATTGAAATGCCTTTTCCTTCCTCTATGAGCTAAATATTTCATTGCAGGGGAAAAGTCACAAGGGTAAAGTACAGAACTGGTGTCTAGAGTGCCCAGCAGAGTCCAAGAGCTCCCCAGTGCAGCTCGGCACATTTGCCAGCTCTACTCACACACTCAGTTATAATTCAGCTGTTTGACCTTTGCTGCTAAATCAGAGACTTGCAGTTCCTCTGCTGTTTTGCCCCTGGCCAATGAATATACAGAATCACTGCAGGTGAGTCTGTCAGGAATGTGACAGCTCATTAAGGTGGTGGCAATTAGTGCAGACACAACGGGGGTTCGCTTTTAGTCCCCACACACCTGAAGTGACCAGGTAGGAGCACAGCTCAGACTGGATGGAAACCTGCCCAAGCCTGGGGAGGCACAGAGATTTAGACACTCTTCACAAAGTAAACTTCCCATAATGACACTGTTTTGCTTTTTAGCCCATAGGAACCTTGAGGATTCAATGGAAAAGAAAATGGAATGTCTTTTAATACCATGGGTTATACCTTTCATAGAATCACAGAATCATTTAGGTTGGAAAAGACCTCTAAGATCATCCCAGCAGTGCCAAGACCACAAATAAGACAGTCTCAGTTCTCTCCAGCTGCATTCCTATGACTTTTGCAGAAGGCAGCTTATTTTGGCCAATGTCAGGCACCAGACTGTGTGGTGTTACCAAAACGCAAGTGTGTGTTGGAGGGAGAAGTGAGAGCAAAAACCAGAAAAATATTTCCTTTTAAAAATGGGGGGGGAGGGGGATAAAAGATAAATACTTCCCCACCTCCTCTGAATAAGTTTTTACTATCTAGATGTAATTTCAGTGCACATAGGATAAAAAAACTGTAGTGCTAAATGTTGTCATTACTGTGCACATGAAGTTATTCAAGTGCATCACAAGGTTTTTGATGGGCTCAAGAAAGGGGGAACTAAGTTAGACAGGAAGCTCTTAGTACAGCTCAACACTCAGCACATTCTAGCAACACAAAAACCACACCTTTCCCCTAAAGCCTATACAAACACCAGGTATTATTTCATAGAGAATGCAATGTACACTGTAACATTTGAGACTTTAAAACATAGGTCAAAGACAATATAATTAAATTTGAAAGTTATGGCAAGACAAAGAGAAGTGATCAGATACTCGGAACAAAACTTTACAGCACTGATACTGGCACCAGCTTTCAGTGCAGTGTTACAAAAACACAGGTTCTCAGCACAAGACTTTGCTGCAAGGAATTTCGATTCAGCAGGAAAAATTCTGAATTTGGCCCTTTTTAAATTAAAAAGAAAAAAAAAAAAGAGAGAGGTTTAGTTTCTGGCAAGAAAGAAACACTCTTAGGTAACTTAAACCTGCTATGCCCACTTTCCTCCACCTACACATCCTGCTTGTTCCTGGAGACCTAGCCCTATTCACACTTCCTTTTAAGCAATTATTGGTGTTGAAGTCCTGTGCATGTATGCTGAATGTTTCCTTTCCCCTTCCTCAGACCAAACCTTTCTCAAAACGAAAATCTGTTTTAAAATTTTTCGCTGATCTGATGGAGAAAAATGGGATTTCTTTTCTAAAATGCAGAATTTTTTATTTTTTCCCCTCTGTTTTATCAGCATCCTGTCTGCCTGCAGTTCAAGGCACAAAATCAATAACCCATGATTTATGGTGATAGGAAGGTGTCCAGTGGGATTTGCAGGAGCTCTGAACTGGCACAGCTGGCTTGAGTCCACAGGGCTTCGGAGCAAACATCCCCACACTGTTTCCCACCTTGATGCAGGCAAACCACAGTGAGCATGGAATGGTTCCTGAGCTGACAGCCCTGCTGGGCTCTTTGCAGAGGCAACTGCAATGTCTCTTCACCTTTAGTGGAGCCCAAACCAATGGTCCCCAGACACTGAGGGGGCAACAACACAGGGACTGTAGGACATACAGGAGGAAGAACCACTTTGTTCTTCGTGCACCATCAGTGCTCAATAAATGCAACACAGGACAGAAATCTCAGATTCAGCGTGTTAAGAACCCTCCAAATAAGTCTGGCAGGCGAGCCAAGGTCCTTTTGGAGAAGCAGCCCCCACATTATCTGCATTAAACTAAAACAACTTAGAAAAGGAACAAAAAAAATCAAGCAAAACTGCATAATGAAGAGCTCACTAAACTGGCTCTGTGCAGGGCGGGCTGTGACAGCAGCACAGGCAGCTGTTTCCACCAGCACCTGTCCTGTACACAATTATCTCTGATATTTGACTAAATCTAAACAACTTCATAGCTGTGTCAAGTGCCAGAGGAGCAAGCCCTGCTCACACAGAGGCATGTCCTTTTTTTGTAGCACAGTGCTTACAGGACAAGACAAGCATGATTAACACGGGGAGCTGGTGAACAACAGCCGACCTACAGACGGATTTCGGCAGAAAGAACTTACAGGGCTTCAGCTGGCAACCAGCAGCCCTCCAGGCAAGCAGGAACTTGCTGGTTGGACAGTCATAAATTATACAGAAATGGGGCTTTAGAGGAATGCCTGAAAGCATTGTTTGATAAAAATACTGGCTTTCTTCTTTGTTGGCTAGCTGCATGTGGAATTAGCACTGAAGTCCCAGCTCTTTCATGTAAGTAAATATGTGAAGTTCATGTTAAAAATGTGAAGCACGTGCGGTTTTCTGTCTTCTGCACATACATGAGAACCCTGGCAGGCTGGACCCTAACCCAGAACATGGAAACCAGGTGCTACATGGCAGTGCAGGAAGGCACCCAACATCAGAGCTTTCCATCCATCCATCCATCCATTCCCCTCTAACAAGCAGTCAAAAGCAGAGGTGGCAGGTTTTACCTCAAATAAATATTAGTCAATAAAAACCGTACCTTCAAAAGTGCAGGCAGAGTTGTGCTTTCCTTTTGGTTGCTCTTTAAATTTATGGCTTCGCTCCCTTTGTTTTCAGAACTGAAAAACAAAAATATTTCGCAGCACTGAGTACTTGCATTATTCACATCCACCCATGAGCACAGCATCCTCCAATTTAAACACAAAACAGTGTCAAAGGGACAGCAGAATGTACTCTCCAAACTGTAGCATGCACCCTGCCCGTATTGTAACTCAAAAACCTGGAGAGGGAGGGAGAGAGGGAGAAAGGGAGAGACAAAATGCCTCTTTCACTTCATACCCAGGTTTTCCAACCCAAGCATTCAGAAATGGCTCTCACAGCATTTCAGCTCCTCCAGCTGAAAGGGGAACAACCTTTCCACACATCCATATTGTTTTCAGCTGGGCAAACAATGCTGCAGTCCATCAGTCACCTGTTACAGCAGCATTCACTGCCACAGCCCCAGCTGGCAGGAAGGGGCGCCCCATGCTGGGGACCATGAGCCAGTGGGATGTGCTCCTGGCAGATGGAGCCATCTCAAATCACAGCTCCTCACTGAACACACCTCATGGGCCTTTGCAGGCAAATGCAGGAGACATTTTAGAAAGGGCCCAACAGGCATGTTGTTATTTACCAAGGGAGCAGCTGCTCTTCTGTTCCAGAAGTCAGAAATCCAAAGCCACGAGTGCCCTGGTTGCCAATTCATCTTGGCCAAAATTTTCCTCAGAGCCCATCTTTGGAATGAGGGGAACCATCTCCCCTGCCAACCCCAGTTCTTAAAACAATCTTTAGATCCAACCCAGCAGAGAACGATTTAATCCAAACCTTTAAGCTGAATGCAATTTAGAAGCAAAACTGTATTAGGGAAAACATTAGATTACATCAGGCCCTGCATTGTGCATCATAACACAAAGAAAAGTGACTTTGTACCATCCTATCACATGAGAAGGTATTCCAGTTAATACATAATCACTTCAAAAACATTTCTTCATCAATCTCAGAAATTTAACTCTGCTATTGACAAATGCACAAGCCCTTATTTCTGAACTCGCATAAAGAGATGAACTGAAAGAGGTTTAAATAAAAATAAAAACCAACTATTTGTATTTTGGTGAAATTCTGCCAAGATCTGGAGAAATAATTTAGAAGCTCTGGTACTCCAGCTGCTTACTGACTGTAAACCACAGGTTTATCTCAGTAACACTTCCAAGAAGAAAGGTTTTCTTCCTATTGTGGATTAGCCATCTGCATTCACCATGCATTGATTCTCACAAAAAATACAAAATATTAGTTCTTTCTCAGCTGCTCAAAGACAGGAGTCCCTAAAGAAAAATGAGAACTCTCCTGCAATTAAGTCTTTCAAGATCTTTCAACATCTTTTCAGATACATCCAAAAAGAAAAGCTTCTTTCTCTCTTTTATAGATCCTCTTCAAGTTGAAAACCATGTACTTTCATCCCACCTTAGGTAATCTTTCATAATGCATTCACAAACACAAAGATGCTTTTTCAGGAAGAGCATCAGACAGAAAGTCTGGGCTGTTCTTTGCTTCCCTGGAAGACGGAGCAGATGAATTAATATTCTAACCTATTAATTTCTTCTGCTGTTAATGTGTCTCATGAAGGAGATGTCACAATCACTCTGGGCAATCTGGCACGCTAACAAAAGTGTTTCTCTGTACACAACCTGTTTTCTCCCTCCTGGTTTTTGTTGGCTTAGAAAAAACCAAACTCAAAACCAAAAAACCAAGCCACCCTTCCCAGATCTGCACAGCTTTTCCTGATGCTGATACCCTGACATGAACAGGGATTCCCTGTCTTTAAGAGCTGAATAATGACATTGATCTCCAGCAGATGTTCTTCCTGATTTCAGGATATCACTCTTTATGGAACTGGTCTGCAGACCACAAGTAAGACCCTTGTTTTTGTTAAGTATTGCCAGCACAGATTAATAGTGTCCCATTCTTTCATCACTTTGTTTTGCTCATATTCTTCCCTTTACATCATGGGGGTTTTCTAAACCCAGAACTTATTTAGCTTTCCTACTTCTTGTTTGTATTTGAAATACATGCCTGTATTACTTTCTTCTGGCTAGCCAGGCTTGGCCAGAGTGCTATGAAATTCCATAGCATACATACCAAAACTGAAAGAATGCAATTCAGCAGATAAGCATCTTAAAATCAACAAGCAAAAAAAGAAGTATCGAACCTTTATTTTCCAACATAAAATAACCCTAAACCTGGAAGCAATTCCCCACACCCTTTCATGGTTCATATTCTAGTGTTTCCACATTCCTTAACCTTTTGCTCTAGGGTGTACTTCCTCAGCACTCTGACTTCGTCAGCAGAAGCAGCTTCAGAAATTTCCACTCCTTCCTCCTCCACCTCAGTTATCTCTTTGCATCCTTAACTCAGCTGAGAAGGGCTCTCAGTAGGGCCGTGATTTTGGACAAAACCAAGGGGGGAGCAGAAGTTTCCATGAGGAAAAATCCAGCCTGTGACCCAGTTTAGAGCACGGGGACTGGTACCAGCAGGAATGAAGGGACACTCCAGCACTGGGGCAGCCTCTTGGGAACCTCTTCCCCCCTCAGCCAGGGCCCAGCTCCTCATGGATCTCTGACAGCAAGCAAATGACTCATGCTGAATGAATGAAGCTCACAGCACAAAAAGCTTGCTTTGCTGGCCTCTTGGATTGTTTAGGATA
Organism: Scytalopus superciliaris; assembly: GCA_013400415.1. Taxonomy (NCBI): domain Eukaryota; kingdom Metazoa; phylum Chordata; class Aves; order Passeriformes; family Rhinocryptidae; genus Scytalopus; species Scytalopus superciliaris. Next base: position 231,156 of record VXBX01008403.1, read on the forward strand.
AAACTGTTTTGGTTTTCCCCCAAAGAGTCAAAATGACCTTCCAGAGCCTGAAGAGCACAGGCAGGGTAGCTGGTGACACAGTCCTTGAGAGGGGAACAGGCTGGTCACTGGCTCACAGGATGCACCTTGTCACTTCCCACTCCAACAGCCCCCTGCAACTTTTATGGCTTTCCCCCTTCTCACCATTGCATCAGTCCCACAACAGTCACTAATCACAAGTTTTGGAACAGTGCACACTCCTTTCCCCACAAATTCTCTGAAGAGAAAAATAAAATAGTAAAGTTCATAGGCCCACACACAAACCTACGCTGCCTGTTTAAAAAATAGCCAGCAAAGCCAAACCCAAACCATGTGATGCCAATGCAATTATGGCACACATATTCATATATTTGTATATGTTGTGATGTAAAACCATGCTGTCCACCACCCACACTGGTGGAGCTTGCCATCCTGGGAGACATGGATCACATAAGGAGCAAAGTTAGGCCCCTGAACTTTAGGAAAGCAACCTCCCAGCTCTTCAGTCAACAGGATGCCCTGGGACACTGCCCTCTGGGACAAGGGACAGGAACAGAGTTGGCAGGCCTTTAAGGAAGCCTTCCACAGAGCACAAGAGCCAGCAGTTCCCAGAAGCAAAGAGACTGGCATGGCTGAGTAGGGACCTGCTGGCCAAAAAGGGAATGAAGGAAATGCACAGGCAGTGGAAACAAGGACAGGTAACTCGGGAAGAGCAACAGAGGTGAAGTCCAGTTGTGGTGAGGTGAGGAAGGCGAAGCTGGGACTGAACCTGGCAAGGAACACAAAGAATAACAAGGTGGTCTTTGCAGGTATGTCAGACAGAAGAAGGAGGCCACAGGTATATCCCCCCTGACAAACAATGGATACCTCTCCTCCCACACCCCTCGAGTGAAGGGACAGCAGGATGGGGACTGGGGGAGCAAAATCCCTCCCACTGCAAATAAAGATCAGGTTCCTGACCACCTGAGGACCCTGAATATATGTAAGTATGGAAGATGCATCCCAGAGTCCTGAGGGAATTGGGTGATGGATCTGTCAAGTCCCTCTCCAGGATACTTGCAGAGTCACAGCAGTCAGGTGAAGTCCCAAGTGACTGGAATAAGGGAAACGTTGTACCCATCTCTAAAAAGGGTAGAAAGGATGGGGCAGCTCTGCTATGAGGAAAGGCTGAGAGAGCCTGCAGAACAGAAGGCTTCAGGATGATCCAACTGGCCTTTCAGTACCTCAAGAGAGACTACAGGAAAGATGAAGAGAAACTCATTACAAGAACACGCAGTGACAGGACAAGGGGGGACGGTTTTAAACTGAGATTGAATAGGTTTAGATTGGATATTAGGAAGAAATTCTTTACTATGAGGATGGTAGGGCCCTGACACAGGTTAGTTACCCTGAGAAACTGTGGCTGGCCCATCCCTGGAAGTGTCCAAGGCCAGATTGGATGGGGCTTTGATCAACCTGGTCTAGTAGAAGGTGTCCCTGCCCATGGCAGATGTTCTATAAGGTCCCTTCCAATTCAAGTCTGTGATACAATTCTATATTCAGAGATGAGCAAAAACAGTTATTAAGTTATGGCATTCACATTTTAAAGTAATTATTGGGAAATATATAAGACATTGAATATTTATGCTACAAAATGTCCATTCTTTAATTTATTTATTTTTTACATACCCATGCTACCCTATCAATACTATCTAGATGTTATACTTCCCGAGACTATATTCTAACTGGTTGGGGGTTTTTTGGTTTGTTTTTTTCCTACAGAACAATCTGCAACTGAATATTGTCACAGACACAGACTTGGCAAGCTATACAGTATCACACCACCAAATTCTTATGCCTTTGCTAAGAACTGAAAACCACAGACTGGTAGTACACACAGCTCACTGTGAACCAGGAATTCCACCCCACCCCCCATTTGGACTGTATTTCTATTTTTAAAGTTTGGTTCCACGGAGTTTCATCCTTGCTTTAAGCTCTTCCAGCTTTTGAAATGCTTTGCCATGGCAGGTACCAAGAATGTTATCTCCAGTTCAGCACATCTAAACTTAGGCTTGTGCTTGACCACCCCCCGTGGCTTTGCCAGAGCAGCCAGCCAGCTCTCAGAGGGCATTTCACCCTGGCCAAATCAGGCAGCAAAGTGAGGCTTCAACTCTGTGCTTCATAACCTGCTGCTTTTACATTATATACCCAGCAATAGGTCTCTACTAACCCAAGTTTTTGAATCTATTTCGTACCTGCTTTTAAGAAGTTCAAGAGCAAAGCATGACCCCAGGAAGGCAGAACACACCTCTGCCACACCAGCTTGCTTCCATGGACTTCTTAATTATACAGGCTCCCATTTAGAAGTTGTCACAACCACTTGTTTCTACGTTTCGACAGATATAACTCTCATTTCATAGATTAAAAGGGGAAAAAAAAGGCATGGGAATCTTAAATAACACTCAGAGTAATAAAGACACTGTCACAATTAAGCCTACAAATCAGGCCCCTCAGCTGCTTCTCAGATCTGTAATCTATTGACCTTCTGTTGCTATTTCTGCCCGACAGTCCCTTTTCTCTCACATATTAGTGCATCCAGAGTGCATGGGTTAATCTTAAGCGAAGGTTTAGAGCGAGGTTAGAGGGATTTCTTCTCCTCAGCTGTCTTGCTGCTCTTTCTACTGTCTTGCCCTCATGCCTAACCTGATTAGCATCACTCTTATTCTTTAAATAATCAAGATTAAAGTTAAGTTACAAAAGCTACCACTCTGTGTGTTCTGAACAAACCTGCCTTTGTGTCATTTTGCATTGCTTTTTGTCCCTCTGCTGCCAAAAATCTCTTTTGACCTTTCTGTAATACTTGGACAGGTGGTGTCTGAATCAGAAGCAGGTTTGTGGGCCAAGTTTTTAATCATTACACTTTGGAAGGAGAGGGCAGAGATTCCTATGAGGGAGACATGTTCAAGTTCTGCACTGTTGCTCACAAAGAGATTACATGAGGGATTACAGTCAAGAAAAAACCCCACAATTTAATGGAGCAAATTTAAGTGCACAGCACGCCAGACCTTTTCCAAGTGCCTCTAAAAACAGAAGAAGACCATTACAAACAACTCCATCTTCAAAAGGCTCTCACAGAATCTCCCCACGGTTTGAGAAGTCTGTTTCCTCCATCCTCCTCTTTCATAACAATCCCTCAGAACTTGCAAATTAAAAGCCCATCCCCTTCTTCCTTTATTAATCAACCCCACCCATGTTATGCACGCAGCAGACTGTGAATGTGTTGCGTCAGATAAAAACAAAAATAACCTCCAGGAAACATACAAGTGTAATAAAGCACAAACACACAGGTTTGGATGAGGCTGACCAGACCAGAATTCCCCAAACTGAAAGTAACTGCCGGGACATTTTAGGTTCCTTTCACCAGGAGAAGGTGCGGGCTTGGCTGCTGCTCTTGGAGAAGGGGGAATTAATGGGCACTGCCTTGAGGAACCAGGGTGAGCTGGCTAAAGCCCAGCTCAGGCAGCACTGTGGGACAGCACTTTGGGGTGCTGACCCTCCCTACTCCTCCCACAGCTTCGCAGCAAAGTCTCTGCCAAGGCAGCAGCTCCAGCATTCAATCTCATGCTGTCCCAGAGTAACCAGAGAGGTGAGTGCTCCATCATTTGGCCATCTCTCCTTCTCTCTCTTCAGGGGCAGATGACTCCCTGAATAGTCAAACCCTCTTTGCTGCCACACCAGGTGGATGGCATTGTTTGTTTTCAACTGTTCTTCTTAACCTGAAACCATTTAATGTGATGACTGGTAATGGTAAGACAGTAAGCAATGCCTAACCTGAACGTTGCTCCAGGGTGGCTGTAGGGACATTGTGCCATCAAACTAAGCCTGACCTGCACACTCAGATATCTGCCCACGTTTCGTGACCTCCCTTGTGACATCTTCCCAGTATTTTCTACCCAGTTTTCCTGAAGATGTTGGTTTTGTGGGTTTTTTTTTTGGATTGCTGATATAATTCACTCCCCACTGGAGTCCTCCCTTAGGTTAATGCCCTTTTTAGGTTTGCTTTCTCACTGTTTTATTTCAGCACTCTGGGGTGCAATGCCAGTTCCTCACCCCTGCCTTTCTCTTGCTCTGAGCAAACCCAAGACCCCTCTCATGTGGTTTTGATGTCATGATTTCTGTCCAGTTTTACTTATTGCCAACAGTTACAGCTTCATTGCTGACCTTCCAGAAGGATATTTTAATGGAGAGACAGAGAAATTGCTAACAAGGATCTCACCACTTAGTACTTTAAAACCCATCTGTGCAAGAGCCTCCCCGAAGAATGTAAATGAGTGGAAAACCACAAGTCTTATAATACCATAAAATATACATGTGCAAGACCTCCATGAAGTTTCAGCACATTAGAGGGATTCTCAAACCATGTCCACAGACCAGAAGTGGTTATGAAACTTTTATTATACAAGTGCAAAGAGCCATAGGTTGGCTGGTATTGGTTTCCTCTCTGTCCCAGCTTCCAAGTGGTAATTAAAAAGATGACTCTTAAAAATTCAGACCTTTTAAGGAATATACACACACACACACACACATCAGTTACCCTACTTGCCATACAGACCCCTACAATTACTGAAGCTGCCCTCCAGCGTAGCCTAGATTATGAAATTTCACCAAGGGAGGCAAGTGTTGAGATCTTAACAAATGACAAAAATATATGAGTTTTGGTTAAAGAACAACAAAAATTTGAAAATCTACCACATTTCTAAATAAGATTTTTCCATGTAAACTACTACAAAATTCACTACTTATTAGGCTTACTATTCTGATTTGCCAAGCCTCCTCTCTCAGCTATGGGATCAATCTGCACCTCTGTGGGACAGATTATAAAGACCTGGGGTTTGAATAACCTCAAGTCACAGGCCTGCTACAGCATAAAGCACTTAACTCTGGTTTCCCTTCCAGTTATATTCCTTGAAGGAGAGTCACTCCTCAAACTCCAGCCTTTTCAAAACATTCCCTTTAGATGAACTAAATGCTACTGAGCTACTTCATTTTATTCCCTGAGGGAGGTTTTCCAGACATCAAACTGCTCTGGAGCTCTTTTCCAGAGCCCTTTTTAGCTTGTCAGCATCTTTTTCCACAATAAATCATGGACACCAGAACTGGACTCGGTACTCCAGTAACCAAAGTTCACCCACAGAATGCAGGTATTTTGTTATTTATACACCAGACAATTGTGTTTTCTCCCTGAGCCACCACTTTCCTTTGGCAGCTCGTGCTCAGCTGGCTGCCAACCATGGCAACTTTGTGACTTCTACACTTTTTACCCCAGTCACCTGCAAACTTCACGTGCTACAGCTTTGTCCTCTTTTAAAGTACCTGTGAAGACATTAAATTGAATGAGAAATGCATCCTCTGTATTGTCTTCAAACAGATCAAGTAGAACATTATTTATTTTACCTGGTCTTTTCATATTGCTCTGCATGTTGAGGGTTAACCCACTGCTATTACACTTGGAAATGTTTTAACTGGAGCATCAGCACCAAGCCTGAGTGTCTAAGGATGGTATTTCAGCAGTTTGTGAAGCTGTAATCTCATAAATAGCACTGAGCTGGACAATTCCCATCTTTCAGTGATGTTAGGATCAATACCATGTTTATTAACTTCCCAGGTCACCCAGGAGCCTTGGTAAATTGTTCTATCCTTCCCCCTTAATGCAACTGAAGGGAATAGACTTTAAAGGGAAACACCTTGCTCTAGACACCAACCCGACACTTGTAACGCCACTGGTGTGCTGTGCAGCCAGGAGAACCACCAGAACTCAATTAAAAGTAGAAGGTAACTTTTTGAGAGTCAAACTTCTGGCATGTATACAGAGCAACATGGGCAAGGGTACAGTAACCATTTGTTAAATTAACAGAAAGGAAAATGTTACTGTGAAGCTCAGTGGAAACAAGATGTGAGGAAACCAAGGGGCTCCAAAAAGTTGCCTTGTGCATCAAGTGACCATTAAAATAAGTTAGTGTTAAACAGAGAATAAAAAAAGCTAACATTTTATCATGAAACTAATGAGAGCCTCTTTCCTCTGTTCCTCTTCCCCCAAAACCAGAATGCTGCCCTTTTTGAAAAGCTTCAAAATGAAGAACTTCAGTGAGTTCCTCAGCAGGATTCCCAAGACCAACACTGTCCTGGGGACAGCAGCAGTGACAGAATCTGCCTCTGCTCTCTGGCAAGGCTGGTGGGGCTCGTCTGCAAGAGAGGGGGAATGTTTGCACAGCAACATGAACGTGAAGTTTCTGGCTCCTGTTCCTGTGCCTAAGCTTAGGCCACACACATAGGAGAAAAGCAAAGACAAATGGAAATTATAAAAACAAGTTCTTTTTATAATAGGCTTTTCATCCTAGTTTCAAATTAGAGGGTCAAAGGAAAGCAACGCTGCAATTTCGTTTGAAACAAATAAGAAGGGAAGCAGAGGAAGAGAAATAGAAAGCAGAGAAAGTAAAGAAGGAGAAAATGGAGCCAGAAGGAAGAGAAGGCAGGGACTTTGGCGAAAGAAGTGTTACAATCAGTGATTAATTTAAGTGCTGAAATAGCACAAAATGTATTCTATTCAATTACACTACGCCACTTCGAAACTGGCTAGATTACAGGCAGCATTAGGAAATTCATATTGCTTTAACTGAAACAATTTTTCCTCTCAGACCTGTTTATGCCACTTATTTACATACTGCTCTTTGCTTGTGCAGCAGAGCTGGGCCAGCTTCATGTCCTGCATTAGCAGTGCTGGGCCACAGCTTATGTGAGCTCCACAAAGGCTGTCAGTATTACAGGAAGACTAAAATGAGCAACTAAAAACATCATGAGAAATGAAGATGCTATAAAATCAGACAAGCCACATTTCACAATGAAAAATTAAATTAAGAATCAGTGTAAGACATGGTTTGATCCTTGCAAACATGTACCTCTAAGTGTAAAGGCTAGAACTAAGTGAAATTAAAGTATGATGGGCCACAATCACCCTTGCCAAATAACTTAATCCGTTTTACATGTGAGGGAAGTGAATAGCCCTGCAAAGGCCAGAGAAAAGAAATATAAACGTTTCTGAGCAGAGCTTACTCCAACATTGGGCAGCATGATTATACCAGATTACATCAAGGTTTTCCTTCTGGCATCTGTCAACCATAGTAACCAACATTAATGTAGAATCTGCTCCTATTTGCCAGTCTGATTGGTTGGATACAATTCCCAACATTCTTATCAAATAAATATGTTACTGGTCACTTACACACAAACCCAGCATAACATCAGAAACAGATTTACAAACTATTTATTAAGGTGAAAATATAAGAAGTTAAAGTAATAGAGAATAGAACTGTTCTCAAATGGCATGTTTGTGGCGTTGGGGATCAACAGTGGTACTTAGAAAATGGCATGAAAATAGGAGATATTAAAAAAAATTAATCCAGGAAAGCTTTAAAGCAGCAGCAGCAGCAACTGCTGTCCTGATAAACAGAGCACAATAGAATTTCTAAACCGTGCTATTAAGAAAAAGCACCTGGGAAAAAAAACAAGCAAGAGAGACTGGTGTCACCAGTAAAACACTGCGAGCTCTTCCAGTCAGGCTGGAGTAGAAAACTCTTGGTAGAGGCACACGGAGCTACCACCTCAACACAAGAAAACACTCCCCACAACTCCCATCTTTTACTCCCAAAGCATACACCAGGCAGCATCCCACAGACACTTTCCAGTCATGGCCAAAGTTCCCTCTTTTGTTCTGAAAGCATGTATTTTCCAGTCAACCAGAACAAGTTTTATGGCTAAATTTGCCATTAAAACAAAAGGTATGTTGTCACAGCAATTCCTTCTGCCCCTGCTCTTCGTGTGCTCACGAGAAATGACTTCTCCCTACACTTTTTCCCAACACTGTCCATGGGTGAAGTGCAAATCCACAGTGTTCACATATTTAGACCTCAAGACCTCCAAACTGCTTGAGCACGTGCACTGCCTTCAGTAAAATATTCTAGCAGCTTAAAAAACAGTGGAAACATTCAGAAAACCAAGACTCTATTTCAAAATAAGGCAGGTCGTGAAATCACATTATCACAACACAATTAGACTTATATTGAGACTATATTTCGTGTCTCAAAACCCACACGAGAAAGTGAAATGACTAAGGAAACAGACATTTCTGACCTTAAGCCTTCAAAAGTGACACTGTGAAGTCATTTAGAAAATATAAAAATTATATTAGAGATTAAAATTACTATGCCAGAAGAATCAAGGCATTATTATCCCCTGAAAATCCTAAGGAACACAGTGCCGTGCTACTCTCTGCAAGTATAATGGTATATATTAACTGAACCATGTGAAATCCAAAAGCCCCTCAGAAAGCAGCAGTTGGGTTTCCATCCCTTTAAGAAGTTACAATAATTAGAAATACAATCCCCATGAGCCTTTTGTCAAATAGATAAGACTGAGGACTTCTCATCTTTGCAAAACTGTTCTTTAAAACCACACACTTGGAGCTGTTTGGGAAATATTTCTGCATCAACTCCGGCACTTCCACCAATAACTGGAAAGGAGACAATGCTGTTAACATTTAAAATAGTGGAAAAAATGTTGCTTTGTTTCTCCCAAGGAGCGTTTCCATTCTAATTAAAACTCTAGGAACATTTCCTTCAGGAAATGTCTCTCACACACACGGCCAGCTGCTGGGCTCGCTCCTCCTGGGCTCAGTCCCACCACACACCCAGGTATGTGCCTCAGTCTAATCAAGCGAGTGGTCCCACCATAGTGCACAAAACTATTTACCTGTTTAATTACAGGCAACCACTTTGGTACCCTGCTGAATCAGGGCTTGCCATACTACTTTGAATTATCCTGCAAAAATGTAAGAAGCAAAAAGAAGGAAACACACACACACACACACACAAAATCTCCAAATTAACTAATGTACAGAAAATTTTCATAGTGCATCTTACCCAGAAAAGTCTAATTTGAATTCTTCTACGGGGCTGGAGTATTCCCCTTGCTGGTTCCACAAGCCATCACCCCTCATGTACACTCATAAATAAATTAAATTTTAACAACACAAAGACTCCTGCTCTGGCTTTTGAAAGAAAAAGGTTCTTTATTAGAAAGTAGAGACTGATTTTTCCAGCAGACAATGGATTTCTTCAAAGATGCTAATGGTATCTGAATCAAAACCAGCCAGGAGGTACTAATTTCAGAAGAACTAAGTTTGAAATTTAATCCTCCCTTTTCAGTCAATTTCCAGCAGTCCCTCAAACACACAGTTTTTACAACTACAAAAATACATGTTCTTTGTAAACAGGAACAATGACTGGCAGTCCCAAAGGAAGAAAAAGGCTCTCTAATCTCTCCTCAGGCAGAATAAACAAAGTTCTTCATCTCTGAAAACTCTTAGTTAGAAACTAATGGACGAATGGAACAACAACCTCAGCCTGAAAAAAAAACCCCAACAAACAAACCAGACCCCCAAACCCCCTCTCAAACCAGATAAAAGGTTGCTCTTCCCTGTTGGATGTCCCTGCATCCTCCAGTGATGCAGAAGAAACATCCTGATAAACCAAAGGCCCACTTGCACTGGTAGTTACGTGACCAACAAACAGCACTTGGGGGAAAAAGATAAATCCAAAATGAACCTGCTAAACACCACATGGGATAACTTACAAAATACGCCCAGAGTTTAAAGGACATTTTGGTGGCAGCTCAGTGACAATGTTAAACCTCCCTGGCAGCTTCTGATGTGACCTGAAAGGTCACGTTTATTCGCACAAGAACAATTGCTCAGGCACAGAAGCTGCATATTTCTGCAAGGCTCTGCAGTGGATTGACTTACACTCTAAGAGCTGTGTCTTCATTCAGACGGACTAAGGATACACGTACTGAAAAAAGAATTAAAAATCAGACTCCCAACTAGAACAGCGAAAATGCAATTGGATCTTTTCCACCCCGGGGATTTAGACTGCTCCAGGACAAACACTGTGGTAGCTAATAACCAATTGTGTATTATTGAAAATAGCAAATAGTCGAGTGGAGAATAATGACTGCCTTTGATGGAAGTTAACGATGAAGACCTGGGATGGAAAGCACCGGAGCTGTTGCTCAAAGCTGCCCCAGCTCGGAAGAACACACTTATGCAGGCAAGCACTCGGTGGGAGACACATTTGGCCACATTTTATGTAAAAACCCAAGTAAGCTCCTAAAGCACGTGCTGTGCTTTTTGCTGCCACGAAACTTGCAGCTAATCTGCACGGCTTATTTTTTCCACAAGCAAGCAAGCCAGCCTCCAGCAAGTCTCATGTTCATCGGAGCTACAAATTGCTGTAAGGGCGAGTTATTAACATAAGCTCTTCGTCAAATGAGGCTCTCGGAAGAGTCTAAGACACTGATTAACAAATTGTGTAAATCTCCTCCATCCCCTTCCTCCTGTTTTAAACCAGGGCCACAGGGTTTTGGCTTTTGTGGGTTTTTTGGCAGCTGAATCTGAACACGGTGTCTGGAGCAAGAGAGGGCAAGAGCTCCACATCCCACTGAGGGGCAGCTATACAGCTGGGAGGAGGGAAGCTGGGAACTTCCATCCATCCATCCATCGCCTGATTTGCAGGAGCAGATGGAAAATGACTTTTGGACACACACAGGCTCTTCTCTGCTTGCTTTTAAAACAGGAGACCATCCCGTTCAGCACAGGCATCAGCGCGATGCGTGTCCCCAGAGGTCAGCGCTGCGCACTGTGTATCGCACCGCTCCCCCTCCTGCCCGGGTGTTCTGCTTTTCTGAAACCCATCAGGAGGTGAAACACCTCCGGCACAAAAGTTTCGTGCTATACGCTTCAAATCCGCCCCGGTTCCAGCCTGGCGATCGGAAGGGGAAAGCACGCCGGTGTATGCATTTCTCGCAGCGCCTCACAGAAGGTGCATTCCCCACCTCGCCCACGCTCCCCACACCTCACCAATAAACATGCAAAGCGGCGGGGGCGCCCCCAGCACCCCAAGCTTTGCTCAGCCAGCCATGCCTCGGCACGGCCAAAGCTCACTAAATAAACACGACGAGCCAACCTGCGGCGCTCGTCCCGAGCCAGCGCTGCCTAATGCCTGCAATTACGCTAATCAGCGAAGAGGGCTGCCAGTGGAAACCAAATACGGGAACGCCAGCATTCCTGCCGAACGTGCCACGCTGCAACCCGGCACGACAGGAAAAAGGCTCCTCCACACGCCGAATTGGACTCCCCGCATGGGGAGGGGTTGTGCCGGCTCCTGGTCCGTGAGGAGTTCCCAGGGACGCGGGGCCGGAGCCCACGCGGGCTATCCCGGCTTCCAGCGCTTGGGCAGGAAATGGAGCTGCGACCGAGATAAAGAACAGACTCCAGCCCCAAGTTAAGTGGAGCGGGGGTACCGTGAGTGCTACCTGCAGATAGGCCATTTAGCGCACAAACCACCGAACTCGCATCGCTCCTCACCAAGGTGACCGCTAGGCTTTTCTGATTATTCCAAACCACGGCTGTAGGGAGCTGGCAAGGAGTTATCCGATGACACCTCTCCTATTGCCTCTTCAGGTCCCCAGCCAGATCCAAACCTTCTCCCTCTCCCATATCTTAACCACCCCCGCCAGACACAGCAGCCACGCTATCCCAGCCACTGGAAAGATGCCCTTGGGTTCAGCACCCTTACTCACACTTTTTATTTTTCAGGAAATAAAAAGTAATGTTTCATGCTCACGAAAGATCCTTGGTGGTGTACTGGCATGCCAAATGCTTATAGTAAAACAAGCCCCCCCGAAGTTAAAAATCCTCACGGTGCATTTACAGGGCTGCTTAGGATGATCGGTGTAAGAGAGCAATAGGCTCTGCTGTTTTCCGTGACTGCTGAGACCATGCAATGCAAGATCCTCGCTGAAAGAACTGCTGTGATAGCCACTATCGACCTGATTAAACTGTATTTACCGGTCTGTCAGTCTGAACACAAACCTAGGCAGTATCAAGAATGACTCAAAGTTTAAAACCAACGTGCTCAGAGCAAAAAAATAAACACTACACCCGAGGAAATACGGCCTAGCCAGATAGCAGCTTTTCACCACAAAAATACCCTTATTAACTAGGGCCTGAGAGACTGAAGGAAACTATCTGTGCTTCTTTCCTTCTTGCACATGAGCCACCACAAAATAAAAAAAATTA
>VXBX01008403.1:246542-274163 GCA_013400415.1 Scytalopus superciliaris
GGCTGAGGATCGGAAAAGGGATGGCCCCGGACCGGGAGGGATGGCTGAGGACCGGGAAAGGGATAGCCCTGGACCGGGAGAGGGATGGCCGAGGACCGGGAAAGGGATGGCCGAGGACCGGGAAGGGAACACCGCGCCCGGCAGGGATGGCGCGCTGGGTTTGGTTTCCATACCTCCCCCCCTCCTCCCAAAATTAATGGGCCGTAATTAGGTGTGAACAAAGAGAAAAGATCAGAGGTGAAATGAAAACTCTGTTAAGGAAAAGGGACGGGCAGCCTTTGAGAATTTCCACTCCCGCCTGGCTGCGAACAGCAGCGCCAGCCCATTGCTTTGTAACTCCTGCCAGCTCGGAGATGCTGCACCCGCCTGTCCGTGCAAAGGCAGGGATTGGCTTCGCACCGTGCCGGGCCGAGCCCGGTCGGGCTGAGACAGCCGCACCAACCACGGGCACACGGCACCACTGCCTGCGCTCTCACCTCTCGCCTCCCTCCGTCTCCTGGGGACGAGTTCAGGCCACTCTTGCCGATGAAGAGTGACCTGGAGGGAGGGGGTTCTCCTGCCTTTTAAAAAGGAGTTGGTTTGGTTTGGTTCTTCGTTCGGGGTTTGGGCTTTTAATACTAAAACCTTCATTTTGCTCCCGAGAGCTGTGGCTTCCCCTGAGTGAACATCAAACTATACCTGCCAACAGAGGTGACCTTGTCATTGCAACAACACAGTGACAAATACTATCCTTATTTTATAGATATAGTTGATGCTCAAAACCCTTAATGATTCACTGAGCGTAAGTTACTTGTAAAACAGACTAAACATAAGGATTTTAAATTCAGAAGCCCACTTTCTCATCACACTGAGTATCTCTGCTATTCCTTCTGACTGCCTATACCTTACACCTTTCTATCAGGTCCTTTCTGCTTTGCACCATCTCTCAGAGTTGTGGAATGGTTGAGGTTGGATAGGACCCTAAGTGGTGACCTGGTCCAACCCCCCTGCCCAAGCACAGCCACCTGGAGCAGATTGCCCAGGATCACGTCCCGGTGGCTTTGGAGTATCTCCAGCTCCAAGGTCTCTCTGGATAGCTTGTGCCAGTGATCACATCTTTTCTGTAAGATGTTTTTTTCACTGGGTCACTTTGATCCCTCTTTCACCCCTCCCTGCCCATATTCTTTACCACTGTGCCACAGTGGGGGCCAGAAATGAAGCTGGTACTTGAGGCCCATCTGCAGAGCAGCAGCAATAAAACAGCCTGAAAAAACTGCTGTCTGCTTTTCTGTCTCCTTTCCCTGCCTCAGCTATGAACAAATCTTTAAGAAATGTGCAGACAGCTCTGCTTTGTATTGTCCGAGTCTCATACAGCTTTGATTTTAAAAACACAGACACAGATGGATAGTGGACATGCACTTCAATTTTTACCAGTCAGTCTGAGTTGTTTCAACTGGCTGGTTGTTCACAGGTTACAAAAAGCAGCTTTCCATGGAATAGTTACCAGTCACAAACCTTGTTCAGGGAACCATCACTTAGTGCACAACAAGGTTCTGTCCAGTTTTCAGTGTCCAGACAAGGAGCAGACAATTCTCTCAGCGACACAAATGCCCCAAACCTTGCAAAAAACCCCATGAAATGTTTAATTCCAGAACGGTTTGGAGGAAAAAAAGAAACCACATTTTGAGACTAGCTACACTTACTCGCTAACTCTCAGGGAAATTGCAATGGAGTTAAAACTGCAAAATGTAACAGCAGCCCCTACGGAACATTAAGAGCAGACACTCCCTCTGACATTCAAAATAGAAGTCATTAGGCTCCAAAACCAAATTAGAAGAGTGGCAATTTATTAGGACTGCACAAACAGGCTGCAGGGAGGCTTAGGCTCTCCATGACTGTTTATTACTTTTAATTCCTCTTTGCCACATACATCTCACAGCTTCCCTACCTATTGCTTGAGTAAGATCTAATCCCTAAGCTGTATCAAACCTGAATATAATAATTAGCATTTATAAAGCATCCAGTATCTTCAAAGGACTTAAGCATTAATTAATCCTCGTAATCACCTCAGGATGTAGTTAAGTATAATATGGTGAGTGGTTTGCACACACAGACAGAGGCAGTCAGAACACCTAGCTGCATCCAAAATCTGTGTCCACACTCTCCTACTGAGCTGCCCGGAGGGGCACCACGGGGCAGCATGAAGCATTACCAGGGCTGTGCTTGTCCAAGAACAAAGAGCCAACCTAATCAGAAATGCTAATCCCAAACAGTAACATTTTGTGCTCAAATCTGTTCCTCCTTTCCTCACTGCATCTAAAAGCAGAAAATACACAAACACACCAAATGACAGTTCTATCAGAGGCAAATAATGAAAATAATAAAACCAATCAAAATACTACATCAGTGGAAAAGATGAACACAGCCCATCTTAGATAATCCCTTTCGTTTTCTGCACCCTGGAGTAACTGATGTGACCTAAGAGTAAATCATTTTGACACGTTTAAAATAATAAAAAGACACCTGCCAGCAGGGTTGCTGACAGGCCCCCAGATTTGGCCACCTACACCTCCCTGGAAGGAGGGAAAGATGAGCTCCTACCCAAGGCTGCAGGACCTACCATGTGGCAGGTGGCTTCACGTACTAACACAGCTGCCAGCACTAACAGCAGCAACACGTGCAAGCCAGAGCAGATGGGGGAACAGGTTCCTTTCTGCCTCAGATTAGAGCCCTCACACGTGGCCCCCAGGAGGTAATAGGGCATCACCAAAGGCACTGAGAAACCACTCAAACACACTTGCAGGGGGATTGGCACAGAAGAGGAGATTGTCAAGTTGAGGCTCTCGAGACATTTTTTTCCTAGTTCATCCTGGCCAGAGTTTCACTTCAACATTGGATAGGAGAGGGGAGGGTGCTGTGCCTATTCCACATCCACTTAATTTTTCTGCTGCAGTTCTGAGTGTAATGGTTGTGCAGAAGGGAAACCTCTCCCTTGTCCTTGCTGATTTAGAGTGAGCAGATGGTGAAATTTTAATTGTGCTTTCTCCATTTCCTCCTTTTTATGGGTCTTTAAAATCTTGAGTCAAATCTTTTGTTTTGTTTGGATACCAAAAAGGAAAGCAAGTTTCCATCATGCTGGTTGAGGAGGAGCCCTCCTCTCACACCCAGGTTTAGAACTTTCCTGATACACTGAAGTCACGACTGGGGGAGAAATACAGTCTTAAAACCTTCAAACCAAACATTTTAGCACAACAATTAAATGAAAACAACATTCTCAAACTGTTTCCACTGTTGGACTGCTACCATAAGTCTTACATTTTGAGGTACAACTCTGCTAAACAAAACCATAGTTCAGTTTTTTGTTTCATACACGTGTAATACATTTTTCTGTAAAAATACTTTATACGTCTCAGCTGCTTTTTCTTGTTAATAATCAGTTCCATTTTCTAGGCTCTTACAGTACATGACGACAAGTAGATGTGGCACAAATAGCAAGAGTATTTTAATAGCCAACAGTCCCTTACCTATCTTTCTCCTTTCCAGCATATAATATATTATGGCAAGGTTTCTAAGAGGTAGCATGAGACCATGAATTAAAATGCACATAATGGAGTCATCATGTTTCCTAGCCATTTTTCACAATCTTAGTTGTCCAGATGTTGAAAAACATACTGATGTCTCTAAAACCTCTAATCTATACTTACTCTAAAATGAAGGCAAACAACAGAGTTGAAGATTTGGGTCTTGGACATGCTATTACAGAGATGAAGCAGGTTAGCAAGGATTTCTAGGATTATTTTCTATCTAGCCATGACCTCCTGCTGTGCAGTACGTACTGCACAGCTTCCAGCAGTCCTCAGTCTTTAACTGTAAACACACAGTTCCTCCATTTGATTTACTGAAAATGGTTGAAAAGGCAGCCACATGGCCAGCTGCTATTGTTCAAATGCCTTCATGTCTGGAGAAGACAGCTGGAAATGACTCATGGCCTTTAACTGCAGCTTCTGAGACTCATAACTGTGTTCTTGATTACTTTGGGTAAGATTTATACACGGTGCTACCTATGGCTAAAGTAATTGAAATCTTTAAATCAACTTTTTGGAAAGCCTCTTCTGTTTGTTTTCCACTCTGCAAGTTGTGACATTTATATTTAGCCTGTAGCAAAAGTGCTAAAATAGGAAACTAATTGTAAAGTACAAAATAAGAAATGATCAACCCCCCCTGAACCTTTTTTAGAAGAGACTTTTGCTGCACCTGGGCAGCCAAAAGCACTCAGAAGCCTCATAGTGTGGTGGTATGTATGCACCTGACTACTCTAGATAAGGACCAATGTCCTTTACTGTTGATTCCAAAAGATATGACAACTTTCAGCTGATCAGCACAGTTTGTCTGGAAGGCTTCCAAGACATTTTTGACAGCACTTCATCTCAATTAAATTTGTGTGAACACAAAATAAAGATTAAACTCACTTGTCCTCTTACCATTGGTAATCATAAACCACCCTACCCTAACTGGAGCTCAAGAAAATGTGCACTTCAGAGAATGAGGTCTCTGTAAAACCATCCTATTCTGAGTCTGCTTCCTTGCTAAGCCATTCTGTCCATTCACCACCACCCTTCCTTGAAAAATCATGGTTGAACAAAGTGCCTCAGTAAGCTAATTCCATCCAAATTCTAACATATATTGTATGTATGGTAAAAAGCAGCACAAATAATTTTGTGTTCAGAAGAATGCAAGAGCTTTCAAAAAGAGGTGTCTTACATGCAAATGAAGGAAATCCGTGAAATGCATAACCAGCAACTTTTACACTGTAATTCATTTAACACTTTTCCTCCTAGAATATCTTTTGAATATCAGATTTGTGGTTAAAATTTGTGGTTACTGTTCTAATAGGCTTACTATATTTCCATGCATGTACATAAAAGTGCATTTTTAAGTTTGCAGGTTACTAAGCAGTTTTAAATTGTGGTACAGGCCTATGTAGAATAAACTTAAGCCTCTGGACAGCAGACCTGCCTTTTTAGTTACCTTTCAAAGATTTCCTAAAACTAATCCTTGGCCCCCAAGGCTTCCTAGAGCCACTGAGTGCAAACGAGTGCCAGAGACACACCAATGCCACCTTTTCTCCACCCTGCTGGGTTTCACAATATACTTTTTATGCTAATGTTCTGAGCCATTTATAAAATGTTATTAAAAATGTTAACCCCTTACTACATTGATATTGAGCAAGTGTATTAGCATGCTCCAAAAGGAAGAATCATCTTCAGTGTCTGGAGAAATGCACTGCAAAACATTGTGGATGTAAAAATGACTGTAAGTACAGCAGTCTCCAACAAGCAGAATTCTTATGGATTGAGCCAAACAGGATCATAAAAGCTTTTGGCTGCAAATGTTGCAGAATCCCATCTGGTTTCATGGAACAACTTATTTTCCTCTCCATTTCATTTAAGCTTCCAGTAAGAAATTAAAAAAAAAAAAAGAAAAAACAGAGACTTCTTCTTACGTATACAAATTATATCCATAACTTGTTCCAAAAAGGCAGAAAATACTTCAGTCTTATTACAGAACAAACTAAAAACCAGAGTGTAATTCTTGGCATACAAGTTTCACATAACAATGAACATGTATAGGGTACAGAAAAAGGGTAAGAAAGAAATCTTCAAGGCCAAGTTTGTAAGAGTGCAAATGACCATTGATCACACTCTGCCTCGTTGGCTGGAGAAGTAACAGCAAACCTGATCCCCCCCCACAGACCTGCCTGGATTTTTACTTTAAGCCCAACACAACAGAACCTTTCGTAGGGAAAAGAAGATTTCTCTTAATCCCCAAAACAAAAATTCTGAGTAATCCATGTTTCCTCACGCAAGCATTCATTGTTAGTGAAGTCAGAGCAGAAAAGCTTCTTCAGCAAAGTAAACACCATCACAAGGCAATGTTTGGCTAAGGGGGAAATAAGCCTGAAACTCAGTCTTTTTATTTGATGTTGTTCTTTAGAAATATTTTCTGTATGTAATGCACAGCTTTGGTCCAATAAAAACATGAGTAATAAGACTAAAGGGGTTTCTCTGCAATGGAAGACAACATTTTCTAGGGTATACTTACTGCAGCTTTTAAGTAGTGGCTTTTCCACATTTTGTTCAGGCTGTGCTGAACTGCTGCTCAAAATGAAGGCTCACATTATCTCCACGTTAAATCGATTCCCTGAAAAAAGCTGTACATTTTTTTTTTTTAATGTTACAAACTGATTGAAATCCTCTACTTAGTGTGATGCCAATATCAGATCAACTGTCGTTCACTGAGCAGCTCAGGCATTGCTGTGGCCTTAAAGAAAGCATGTAGAGATCTTTTTCCTGCATAAATCACTGACTTACCAAGGTGTATTACCTGACATGATGACAGAACACACACACCTCCAGGAAAGCAGGAGAATTATTATGCAAAAAAGAGGGGTTTTAAATGCTTTTTCAACCATTGCATGACATACCAGAGTAGACAGAGAACTAAGTAGTAGTTTAACAGCTACGAAATGGGTGAAAAGGAAATTTGGTACTCAAAAACATTCCTACAGCACGAACTATTTGATTTTGCATGTCTTTTGGTTTCCAGGAGCTGCAAAGCTTCAACACAAAAGGTCTGTGCATACGACAGTACTGGTAAGTCAGCACTGAAGTGGCTACTCTGCAATTGTTTTCCAAGATAATAGTGATTGATTTTATTTTATAATGGTAGCCATTAAAGAAACAGTAAGGCTCAACCTCTAAGTGCCAAATGCAGCAGTACTTTCTAGTCACTAGATTGGATTAGTTTATAGATCAATTCATCCTGCTTTGAAACTGTTGCCAAAAAATTTTAGAGCATTAATTTGCTCTTAATTTAAACTTCACTAGAGGACTTAGAAAACAGATTATTATCCATGGGTTCTAGGCACCTCAAAACAGTCTCACTTCCCTGTTGAAAATTACCTTAAAAATGTAGAAGATTACCTAACAAAAGGAGGGCAGGGAAATAAAACTAGTATAAAAAGAGAAAAGCATCACCTTTCCCAGCAGAAACATTCTACCCTTGAAAAGAAACCCTTCAACAATCCTTACTCCTCTAGAGCAAGAATGTAATGTTTGGCCAACAACATCACGTCATAGACAAAAATGTTAAGCTGGGACCAAGTTGCTTTCATGTAATCCATTGATGATATAACAAAAGATGAAAAAATACTTGGAATATTGTTATAATTGAAAACAACATACACTTCCTGGTTCATTGAATCAATTAATTACTTCTTAACACAAATTTGTTCAGTTTGTGCTAATAAATGTTGGTAGGTAAGATTAAAACAAAGAAAGATTTAAATGCAGAGTGATATTTTAAGTAAAAAAAAACCAAACAACAGATTTCTTTCCCTAATAACACCTACAAGGCTGTGTGATCCTAAATACAGGTGATGCCAGGAACAGCAAGGATGCCTGAGAGCTGACTCTTTTCACTCCTCACTGCTTGTTTTTCACAACTGACTTATGCCATTTTCTCCAAACTTGAAGTATTACCACTTAATCCCTGTCCAATGGCTATATCCTTTATTAGTGGAACAAACTTGCCCAGTTCCAACTGGACCGTACTACAAACCTGCATTTTTACTAAGTATTTCACTGGAATTATCCCTGGGGAACCTTGGCATCTGGAGACCTCTTGCCAAGCTCTGCTGTTCTTTTACGTGGTTTCAGCTCCATGGTTTTAAAACTTAGGGATTGTTTCCTTCTTAACTTTGTACAAGCACGCCTACACTAGTGCATTTGTTCAGATCACAAGGGTATTTTAAGATAATCCTCACTACCAGTGCTTCTGTTTACATCACAAAGTGGGCTGGGAGTACACAAACTGAATTCTTTTGGGATGAAACCACACTGGAAAGCTGAGTACACTCAACGTGCTCCAGTGAGGAAGAGGCTCTCAGAAAGGGGCAGGCTGAAGGGACTCAAGCCCCCCAGACTGGGACATCAGGTTCTCAGCACCAACTCTCTTGCTCTACAAAAGCAGTTGGATGGGGCTGCTCCCCTTAGCAGGGAGCCTGTATTGCCAGGCATCCACTTCAATCATTTATCTTGGTTACTTCACTGAGCCTCAAGAGGCTTAGGTTTCTTTAATATTCATTAGTATTAGCATGACTCTGCTTCAGCCCAAAGAAACTTCCTCCACATATCCCAATTTCCTTGATTTAAATCCTTTCCTTACTGTCTTTTCTTCCCTTTACTTACAGCTCTTCAGCAAACTAAATGTGGTTCAGTAACTATTTTGCTAGGCCTACAATCTACTTACTGATCTTCAAAGATGCTTGTAGAAAGACTGCCTAAAATGAAGTTCCTAAATTTACACTTCTTTTACTACACAAGTTAACCTGATCTTCAAAGGTGCCCCCTGAATCCCACAGAAATTACATACACTCCCTTGTGACTGTACTGTGATTGTAATACAGTGAGGTTCATCTGCTGGTAAGCAATTTGGAAAACATAAGATCATTTAGTGGCAGACAAGAGACATTAACAGCCTAGATTTCATTCCAAGGATTGATTTTGAAAAAGGGCAGTGGGAGTGGGTTTCATGCTGTCATTAGAAGAGTGGAAAAAGCAAGCAGGGCTGATTTGCATGGCGAGATCCTGACATCCACTGAAAGAGAACAGCACGTTCTCACGTACATGCTGTACTTCTGAGAGCAAGGATTTCATATGGCTAGAAAAATTCTACCAATTAAGTAGTGATCCAACAGACTGAACGGTGCTAAATTAATTGCAAAGTGCTGGTTCACACCAACACAGATGCTTTCATGATGCAACTTAGTGTGACAGGAGCTACAGAGCCTTGAACTAAAGTGTGGATACAAAATATTACTAAAAACTCTTGGCATTTGTTAAAAAACAGCATTTTAAGTTCAGAATTCTGATTAGCTAGTATACATAATAATAGTTTTGCATTGTAACAGTGCATTTTTAAATTTAAGCAAATTGAAGCAGTCAAGTATGGGCTGTGAACAATAATAAAAAAGGACCAAGGCATATCAAGTTAACCTTTCAAAGCAAACTGTCCTGACCTTTCTGAAAGAGGAGAGTTGAAGACTTTTCTCAGGAGTCCCCTTTGTTGCTTTTTTCAGTCCTGTCTTCTGTGACTTTCTCTCATTATCTGTTTTGATTCTCAAAAAAACTCACCCAAACCCAAAACAGGGGAGGGGAGCTGCCGAGTTTCACTTGCAGAGGACTCAGCAAAAGGTAAAAGAAGCAGACCAGAAAGTACAGGAGCCAGATTTTTAAGGGTTTCTGTAAAACTGAAACAAGGCAGGCCAGAAAGAACTAAATAAATGCATGACACAAATTAATCATAAGAATGATTTTCCAAACGAGAAGAACTTTAAAAACCAGTAAAACTTCGAGCAAACACACAACACCCCCTCAAACAAACAAAGAAACAAAAAATCCCTGGAGCAAAACCACTCCTTTTGAGGTTAAACTGTTTTCCTGGCTTGAGAAATGTTTGTGTTTAAGGCCAAGCATTTTGCATTACGTTAATTTTATTTCTCATTACTAACGACATGATACTTCCCAGTTCGAGCTTCTAAGAGATAAGCTGCTCTGTGAACCAGAGTTGCACAGCTGTTTCGTTTCACAGAAGCACCACAATGCAACGTTGCCTTTGCACATATGACATCCCAATGCCTGCAGACAGCTAAGCAGTGCAGCTGAGCTGTTATGTCTAGTCTTTTACAGCAGCTTATCCCTCTTATTAGGAAATAAAAAACCCCAAGCATGTTACAGTTAGAGGGCTGAGATTAAAAGAGGCATCCATTACATTTACAGACTAGCACAACTGCACTTGTTTAACATGGGATTTGCTCAGGAGTCTTCAGGCCATGCAGGTTCTCAGCAGAGCTGCAAGCAGTAGCTGCAGGTTAAACACAAGGCTCCCAGGGACTGATGTTCTGAGAGCCAGAGAGGCAAGGCTGGAAAGAGGAGTTCACCTGATAGCCCCTCTCCTTGGTGAAGAGACTTCAGATGTGAGAACAACTCATGACATTTCAGCTGGAAATGCTGTAGTCTTGAGCACTGCCAGGCATATTTAAGGGACATTATTGATATGGAGGTCAGTGTGCACAGAAACAACAGCACATAATGTTGTGTGGGTGTGTAAAGACCAAATTCTATGGGTCTCTTTCAGTCACTCAATTGCCTTCCAAGTTACCACTTAATGCATAGACCTATAGTAACATGGAGCAAAGAAAAAAAGGGAATATGCCACAAATCTCCTTTAAGCTTCCAAAGGAACTCCTCTGCTTTGTTCCTAAGGCACAGTGAACTTGTCTTGGGGCAGCCAGGTAGAACTCATTAATTATTTTAATATTCTAAATAAAATAGGAGAACAGGACTGAAGGCTGACAGCCACTGGGCCCTCAGAAGACAACTCCACAGAAGCTTTTCTGCACAGATGCACGAGTACTTTGTGCAATAGGTAATGCTTGTACCAAATTCAATGTTTTTAGAGCAGCTCAGGGCTGTAGCAACTGTGTGTGTGAGGGACCTCTGCCTGTACACCAAGGTGGGAAGGACAGGGGAACATGCAGCCATTCCCTCAGTAGGTTTGATGTTCACAGAATGATCCCAAATATTCTAGAAGTGAGAGACAACTAATGGGAAAAAAAAATAAAAAAAAAAATCAAGCATTTCCCAAATGGGACTGTCCTCATTCCCACTCCTTCATTCAGACCAGTGTCCTGGTAGGAGAAGAACAGAAAGAGCTGCTGCAGAAAAAAATAAAACACCAAAAAACCAAGCAGGGGAATAAAAATCAAAAGAAATAACTGCTGTTTTCAAGAAGGGCTTACTAACCACATTAGAGTGCAGAGTGCTTCCCTCAGATCTGTGGATGGAAGAACAAAGCAGTAGGTTCAAACAGCTTCCCATGACAGTAAAGACAATCCATATGATAAACATAATACTTCATGTAGTTCAAAATAAGCAAACAAAAATAATCAGAAAACCATCAAGATCCAGCTTATTCAAGAAAGTCAGAAATGCAGATAGATTTTATGTAAGAACTTAGATTTTCTTTGGTAGAAAAAAAAATTAATGGCAACTTCAATTTAAATGCTTCATTTAAGTAAGACATATAAGCAGATCAAAATAATTACAAAATACTTATACAGAATAAAAGAGTTTTACAAGTATTATTTTCAAGAGAGTAGGTTTAGATTAGTTATTAGGAAGAGATTCTTTACTGTGAGGGTGGGCAGGCCCTGGCACAGGTTGCCCAAACAAGCTGTGGCTGCCCCATCCCTGGGAGTGTCCAAGGCCAGGCTGGATGGGGCTTGGAGCAACCTGGGCTGGTGGGAGGTGTCCCTGCCCATGGCAGGGGGTGGGATGGGATGATCTTTAAAGTCCTTTCCAACCCAAACCATTCTGTGATTCTGTCATTATTATTTCCATTACTGTATCATCCAATGCAAAGTAAACCAGAAAATTATCTGCCCACAAGTCCAAGGAAAACATCTCAGGATCATGTATTACCTTTCATCCTTTGTTATTTGATTTTTATACAGATATTTAGATTCAGAGTTAACAAAAGGCCAAAGGTGTCACAAAAAGAGACATGAAAGATAAATACTTTCATGATAAACTCAACTGTCAAAACTATAGCATCCTATAAGAAAGATTTTTTTTTTTTACAATGAGACTTAGTTCTCCCCAGCAAAGCAGAGGAGTTAATTTTAACTATTTAATAACTGAAAGTACTTGAAAGTATTTTGCTCCAAATACTCCTCTATTAAGTGAGCCCTAGAAGGCATGCTGACAGAACATTTGTGTGTTTTATATGTTAATGGTGTGTGGGGGGAAACTTTTGCAAGAGCTACATATTACACCTCCCACAGGAATCAGGTAAGCACTCAGTATTCCTCCTGCTTGTTTCTTGAACAAGGCAGGAGGGATTAAAGGGAAAGAGGTGGCATAGCAAAAATAAAGTTCTTATTGCTTTAATCTACTACCTCTGGTATATATTTAGAGTCAGAAAGTTTACTAAAAGTATTCTCAAAAGCAAAACATTCTTTATGCCAAACAGAAGTGTGTAACACATTTCATAGTAATGATATGGTAAACCAGTGAACTGTCCCTTAACTGTTTTTAAAATACAACTTTTAGGAAAAAAGGAATGCACAGGAAATTCTACCTGAACATGAGAAAGAACTTTGCTGTGCAGTGACTGAGCACTGGAGCAGAGAGGGTGTGGAGTCTCCCTCCCTGGAGATATCCAAGACCCTTATGGACACAATCCTGTGCCCTGTGCTCTGGGATGACCCTGCTCCAGCA
This sequence comes from Scytalopus superciliaris, assembly GCA_013400415.1. Lineage (NCBI taxonomy): Eukaryota > Metazoa > Chordata > Aves > Passeriformes > Rhinocryptidae > Scytalopus > Scytalopus superciliaris. The sequence continues at coordinate 258,863 of VXBX01008403.1, forward strand.
GGGAGGCTGGACCAGAGGACCCACTGTGGTCCCTTCCAGCCTCACCCATCCTGTGATTCTGTGAATCATATGCTCCTTAAATACCTGGAATAGCAAGCCAGTTTATTACGAAGTGTAAAAAATATATGCAATTAATTAAAAAAGCTCAGCAACAGAGATAACATTTTATTACAGTATACAAAGCTATATGCACTGGAAAATGGATAGACAAATTCCAAATGAAACTAACAGAAAACCAAAATTTCTTAAGATGTAAAGATCATCAATGAGCATATTTAGGTTAAGAAACCCAACCATGGCATGTTGTATATTTGAAGTTTTATGGATGGAAATGCAAATATAACTATGGCATATCACAAAACCAATTCATAACATTTCATTAAAAGCTGTTTCTTAAAAACATCTGCAATCATCTGTAACAAATTATTTGAATCCTTGTGTCTTTAATCAAAATATTTCTCTAGAAGCCTATTATAGATGGTTACTAAAAACCTAATGTAAAAGTTTAAAATAAAAAAGTTTGCAGAAATACCTAAAAATGGGCACATAAATCAGTAGGTATCTCATGCAGCTGTATTTCAGAAAGTGCTGAGTATTCTTTCTCAGGAAAATAAATATTCCCATTTGCCCCCAGAAAAACAGAGGGGCATTTCCTGACTGCTAATTATCCCCCAAAACTCAAATGAATGCAGATGTTTATTGTTAACACAAATCTTTTTTTAAAATATGCTCTCCAGTGACAAAATTCAATTTGATTCATCAATGTGCATACCTGAGGTGCTATACTGTCTACATTCAGATTTCCTGGAAGAGGTACTAAATTGAAACAAGCCAATACAGGATCTTTTAGCTGATCTTCATTTTCTTGAAATCATTCTTCCTTCTCAAGGAACTTGTACACCTCCTGACAGAGGGTGGGAAAGAATGCCATACATCTTTTATTTATCTCTCATGTCTTCACTGCTTGCATCTGCTCTGTTAATAAAAAGAAACAGGCAGTCTTAGGACAAGATGAATACTTGCTGTATTTTGCTTTTTGCAAACCTAACCAATAGGTATTCTGGTGTAATTACAAGAATGAGGAACAATGTAGAGTTGTTTTCAACTTGCTCCCTAATCCACTTCTGAAATTCTTGCACAGCCAAGTTGTTTTGCCCAAATGTTGCTACTTAAACAGGAAGACTCTTTCACCTAATCCAGTTTTTATCTTCTTCGGGCTTATAAAGTAACTTTGATGAGAATAAGGCCTGGAAAGTTATTGTATGAAGTAGGCATTTCAATTCTGTGTACACATGTCAGCTTCCACATAACTGAACATAAACAGCAAAATATTTACATCTTGGTTTTGAGTAACTCAAATGAAAACTTCTTTGCTCTCAGCAGCCATACTTCTCCATAATGCTGCCTGCCTGCCACTTCTCAACTCCCTCCAAATATCTCCTCAGTTAGCACAAATGTACCATATTCCCAGTACAAAATGTGGGAATCAGCACAATTTCCCCCTCTAACAGGGAATGTGACCTGGGTCTAGACTGCTGTGAAACAGGTTAGTTTTACCCTACTGATGATGTGTTGTTGCAATAGGAACAACAAAAATACACCACCAAACAGGGAAATGGCAAACTCAGCCTTCACCAGGAAAAAAAGGCAGAAGTTCCTGCCCCTGCTACCCCAAATCTGAGCTCCCTGCGATGGGTCTGCAAAGGGTAAGTACGGAAAGCACAGCTGCTGACAAGGAGAACTGTGCATCCATTCACCTGGTGTCATTTCCCCCACTGATTTTATGGCTGTGATTTAGGGACTGCTATAACTAAGGCATTGTTCCAAATATTTACACCTAGTGCTCCAGCAACGAGGAGAATCAGAGCAAAAATTTGTTCTTCAAGTATCAAAGCCTTCATCCATTCAAAGTATAACTTGCAAACTGCATGTGCTTAGGTTTCAGTACTGTTTCAACCCAACCCCTCTTAAGCTTTTGGGGATGCTGAATGAGGGAGTTAAAAAGAAATTTTGAGATAAATCCATGAAGAATTTCGGCTGAGCAAATTGAAAAAGTTTAACAATCCATGAGAAGCAAAGAACTATGTGAATGACAGCAGAAGCATCTGCTTGCTGTGCCTAAAAATCTACATACACAACTTAAATATCTTGTCAGAAAATATTTAGACAAGCATTTGAGATCCGTTTAAGTAACTTGAAGCTACGTATAAAACCATCAACTCAAAATTTGGATTGAAACTTAAAAGGTTCCTCCAAGATAAGCAGAGACTCTGAAAATCACAGGAAGATGTTACGAAATCAGAACTAAGCCTGAAATTAGGAAACAGCACATGATTTGGAATCTGTCTCTGTAACTGGGCAAAGCAGTGAAGGGACCTCAGCGTGCAGATCCTGATCCCCCACCACTTTTAGCTGGTGCGGGAGACATCACCGTTCTTGTGTAGGGCGGTAAATCTCTTTGTAAAGGCCATTTTTGGCGAGCATCCCTCCCTCTGAAAACACGACGGAATGTTCCTGTATTCCCTAACCAGGCTGCGGTGGGCGGTGAGGACTGTGAGCAGAAGGGGCAGCGCCGGGCAGTAAGCCCGGGGAGCACCGGGAGGCGGGCACGGCTCCGTCCCTGGCACAGCGCTGACACCCCGCGGCAGGGCACGGCACGGCACGGCACGGCACGGCACGGCACGGCACGGCACGGCACGGCACGGCACGGCACGGCACGGCACGGCACGGCTCTCCCAGCACACACGAGCGAGAACTAGGCTGAGTCTACCGAAACAAGGTAACGCTTGGCTAAGCTGTGCATTCAGCAGTACACGGGAGGGCAACAGGGACCGGATCCTCAGCAACATATGCCATTGTAATTTAAAAAGCTGTATGTAGCACATCATCTCATATTTCCCATATACTTATCAGTGTCTGCATATGTTATGATCCTTACAGTGTAAGCTGTTCTTACTTTGGCTCTAGATTAAAGAACTGAAGTTGAATAAGCAAAACTGGTGTATTTCTGTACTTGGCTTATTTTTCCAGTCTGCTTATTCACCATTTCCTGATAAGTAACATTAAGTTCTGTAAAAGCGGGACAGGACAGTAAGAATAAATTAAAGAACAAACTGAACTATTACAATAATAAATTGAAGTGTGGGAGCTGGTATTGTTTAATTTAAAGTGTTATACTGTTTGCAGGAGTGTGCATTAATATTTCATAATGCACACTTGTCAGGGAAGCAGACATGATCTTTTGTGTACATTAAGGAGGTACATGAAAGGCAAATATGAGATACAGCATTAGTACTCACTGTGTAATTTGATCTGACAGCAGAAGTGGACAGAAAGAAAACAAAGGAAATAATAAAGAAAAAAACATAGAAAATGAAAAAGTTTAACAGAAGGAAAATAGAGCAAGAGAATGACTTATGATATACCTTGGAGCCAATCCACACCTTCTTGTAACCCTTCTCCTTTAAGAGCATCGCTGGCACTGAAGGAAACAAATCAAATTATGAAAACATTGTAAAAATACCAGTTTTAGTTGTCATCCTTATAACTTACAGAATTGCAAAATAGCATCAACTACTGTTCATTTAAGTTTTCACATGGAGAAGACTTCTCAAAAGATACAGGGCACCTTCCCCATATGGAAACACCTTTTCAGGATGTGATCTATTTTAATTCCAGTTTCAAGGTGGAGGAATCATTCCTAGAACACCTCCATTTAGACAACTCCTTCCCCAGGTGATGCTATAAAAGATGTTTACAACCTACAACAGCAGTGCTGAATCACAGAATCATTTAGGTTGGAAAAGACCTTTAAGATGATCAAGCCCAACTGTTCCTGCACATGGGGAGAATGCTGGAGTGCAGGAGAGAGGGAGTATAGTGTGTGCACACCTCACTGTAACAGCAGCCTTTGGAGTGTCTGCTAATATATAAAACTATTAAGCTACTACTAAGTGTAAATCTACCTTTGAACCACTGGGGGATAACTGTTTAAATGCCCCTCATCGTGCAGCCTGTGAAAATTGGCATGGCAGTGAATCTGGACTGTTGCTGTGGTTTGCTGTAAAATGATCTTCCAAGAAGCTTGGGAATTCATCAGTGTGATTTCTGAGACAAAAAGCAATGTCCAGGGAATCAAGTCTAGTATTAAAGGGACTAAAATGAGAATTGTAGTTTTCAGCAGCATTTAGCTGCTTATTTAACTTTTATTTATATTATTCTGGGACTGTAATAGGACAAAAAACTAACTTCTATAGAACACTTAGGATAAAAGGAGTTTTTTCCTTGTGAAGATTAGCACAAAGTCCTTCTATTCGTATCAAAACCTACATCCTTCAGAAAGAAAAGACACTAGCTCCTACAACTAAATATCCCCCCAAACATTACAGAGTACAAAGGGGACAGTGTCCCTCTGAATTCAGATGAGAGCAGTTTACTAAATGGCCTTTCAACAGTAGTTTAGTAAAGCATCTGCAGAGTGGAAGGAAAACTCCAGACGTTTCATTGCTGATATTCTGAAACCTGCAACACAAACTAGCAGGAGCACTCTGGTAACAATTTGACTCAGTTTCCCAGCAAAAAGTAATGGCAGCTATTCTTCTGATAACAACACTGTTTTCTGATTTCACTAGAAGTCCTCCATTTCACTGTTTGGGTAGCAGTTCTACTGGGAAAACTTTGAAGGCACAGTCCACATGAATGCACGGTGTGTTTAAAACAAGTTTCATAGTCAGTGTTTTAATATTGCTCCTGTTTCCACATAGGGCAGCAGAGACTTTTACCTGCTTGATTTCATTTCTGTTATACAGTAACGAGTAGCATGACAGAGCTAAAATATGAATGCACAAAGTAATATCAGTAAAAGAGGAATTTACCAGATATGCCAGGGCTTGTCTTTGATGTTTTCTAGTGACAGTAACTGAGATACTTTCACAGATGACACTGCATCCCTGAGGTCCATCTTGTTAGCAAAGAAGAGAATAGGCAGTCGACGGTGCTTAATATCTGGGCATGAGCAGAAACAGAACTATCATGGCATTGTGCAACACTTACTAATTCCAATTGTAATAAGCTCCAAGCAATACAGGAAAGTATTTTGCTCATCTGTAAGTGCAATATTCCGAGGGCTGTGTCCTACCCAGCTGCACACTGTTGGGTCACATGGCCTCTGGTGCATGCTTCAAGAAGGCTCACAAACTTTCTGGCAGGCTTTGGGATCCCCCACCCTCTCTCCCCCTACCTCATACCCATCCTTAAAAATGTAGGTGTGACTTGCTGGTGAAGTTGAGGAACAGCAGATGAAACAACTGCCTACAAATACTGCACATCTCTGCTTAGTGAGGATGTATAAAATGAGAGAAGAATGATTTGTGTTCATTCATAGCTTTGCAACCATAGTTGCATAAGGGTAGTCTGAATTATCCTTTAGTATCTTGGAGAACATCCGTGACTTCACAGAATTTATAAAATTGGAAAAAAATCCCCTGTGTGAACACCCTTTATCCTACTTTCCCTTGAAGGACTTTTTTTCCAGGAGCTCTTCTCAGCTAGCAGTGAGAACTCCAGACCAAACAACATACACTGGCATTTTCTGAGATACTTTCACACAGACAAGTTCAAACCTCAGTGATCAGCCCAAAAGGCTAGAGTCATTGAAAGGAAACAAATACACTGTCTTCAAACTTACAGATGTAAAACTGCCAAAAAATCACCAGCACCAACACTAACTCCAAGAGTTTTTCATATTATTTATACAAAGGATGATTTACAGCATTAGGAAAAAAAAAATAATCTAGATTTGGGTCTATCAATCAATTCTTGATAGGAAAAGAACTTAAACCCACATCATCACCACCCCCATACTGATGCACATTGCTACATAAGCTCTTTTTAAAATAGTAAAAAAGAAGTATTTCACACAGGAAACAAGCTAAGGATTTATTTTAAAACTTCAAACACAAGCCAGCTGCACCTGCTGATGGGGAGGGGGATAATAAAAAAACCAAAAAGCCAAACAAACTGTAAGGGCTGAAGTGATTTGAACCTTCCCAATTATGTTCTTTTCAAATTTCCCACTAAACCTTTCCACAGAATCAGTGGGGATGACACGACCTACCCACATTCATTAGGATTGTAAGTGCTGACCAAAATGCTGATGATTTTCACTATTTACCCTACCTGGAACTCTCTTTTCCTCTGGTATCTCTTAACATAAATCACAGGCTTCAAAGTACAAGTACACAATAGCATTAAATCTCTCTTTTGATTCCATAGTTGAAGAGCTTTTGTGTCTCCCCACTGAAACTCTTGGATTAATTTACAGTCTAATTGAATGAACAGGTTGCAGGTTAGGGGTAAACTGAAACCCCAAAAATTAGCTGACATCACATAAGCAAAGAGGCAAGTTAAACAAGGAATTTTCAGTGTTTTCTTTAACAATGAAAAAGAGGCACAACCTCCCCACAGTCTTATAAAAAAAACACTCAAAGATATTTGCTAAATAAAGTGGTGGTCACAGAAATCTGCATTATTTCCTAACGTGCAGTATTTCCCTCCCACACTTTCCACAGTTACTAATGCAAAGTGTTCTAGCTGTGAGCAGTTATGGAGTAACATGTTAAAAAAATATACCAGACACCAGATGTGTGATGTGTAATTTTATACAAGGAATTTAAAATTTACAAGAATTTCTGTTTATTTTTGAAGCATGTGCTGGAGGTCAAGTGAGCCAAGAGTCAGTATCTAAAACAAGTAATCTACAGATTACCCTCTTTTGAAGTGCTGAAGAACTTGAGTTTGAGTGAAAAAGTAATATGATACAGTGATCATTAAACAAGCAGGTATTTGTAGAGTGCATTGTTCATCTGTGCAAGTTAAAATAATTCAGAGACTCACAAAACAGTCCCATCTAGTACAACTTCTAACCCTATTAATGCTTCCCAGTATAGATTCCCTTTCACCTGAAAACCTCAGGTGACATCTGGCAAAAAGACAGGCAACTATTCTCCTGAGGGATTGCTAAGATTTTCAGAGACAGGAATCGATTCAATTCCATTTAAAACTTAAGGAAACACACACATTTAAACCACTCCAGGATGATCATAAAGACAGAAGCAGTGATGGGGAGAAAGCAGAGTATGCAGGAAGAAAGGCAGAACAGTAATACAAATAAAAATACTGATACAGTAAACCAGCTATATATTGAGTCAGCCAACAGCTACCTTTATTAAACTTTACTACTAGAAAAACTTCTTAAGTTCTTTGGTTCTCTTAGATGTGATATATTAAAGTCTGATAAACCAGCAACACTGTTGCTGTATTTGAGCTGAGCTTCTCCAAGGCAGGAATACACAACTGTCTTTTCCTGGTTCTAGGGAACATCCCAGAGAGCCACAGCTGTGGCCTTTTGTAAGGAAAAGACACAAATGCATAAATAACTGGACAGGACTGACCTACTAATGCCTACATGAAAAGCCCCACCTAAGCTGGCTTCTACTCAGCCTAAACCTTTTCACTCTTCTAATAAACCAGTAACTCCTCACAGTCTTTACCTCTCAGCCTTGGTCCTATGAGGTTCCTTTGCACCAACAGAATCCCCTTTACTGCCAGGGGTGATTCCTGCTTTGGGACACCTGTAGCGTTTGGTTCATCTCGTCCTCCCCTTTGACTTTTGCAGCACTGTCTTGTTAGTGTGTGCATTTGAGTAGCCCATACCCTTGAATGTGAAATTAAGGAGGCCCAGTCAGCTCCAGCATCTCTGTGGATGAGCTCATGGATTGTCTGCAGGCTCCATGGAAAATAAAGCCATTGCAAGGTAACTGTCCCTATCACATACTGCTTGTCTTGGTTAGAAATTCAAGCCAGTTTCTGCTTTCTTACTTTCACATAACCCCACAAGCTAATGCTCTACCAGTTTAATAAATAAACAATTACAGGATTATCTGACTTCTAAAATTTCTACATGTAGTTTTATAATCTGGTTAGGCAAAGAAACTACCTAAAGTGCTGCAAGTAAAAACTGCATATTGCTTACAAAAACACTGGAGTAATGTTGGCTATATGGAAAGGTGAGGACTCAACCAATCTGAGAAATTAACTAAATAAGATGTAGTCTTGTGAAAAAACAAACCAAACTCTTAAAACCAAGCCGCTGATCATGTATCATCTCATATCCTCTTCCATCCCACATACCCTTTTATAGGAAACTGAAACTGATATAATTATCCCTCCTTATTTCTGGCTAAAACATAAAAAATACAATGCAGAAGAAAAAAGAAGTTAAGCATTACATTAAAGCAATTAGCTGTCTTCATGGAAAAACCAGAGAGGAGATACTTTTTTTATATCTGTTGGTCATCACATAAAGGCTCTCCAGCTTCCAACAGGTCATGTTCTTCCTCAAAACAATGCAACTTTTGCTGAACAGTGATTAATAAGAGACCAATCCAACTCAGTGTAGACAACTGAAGCATGATCAATTTGTAAATGTGAATAGGTAAAAAAAACCCCAAAGTTATTGAAAACTGTTATTGTTCTAGTATTCATGAATGGCAAAGTACTCAGAATGCAGAATGTGTCAGATAAGGGCTTTTCTTAAGACAACACAACAAATATGGACACAGAAAAAAGCCTCCTCACCTGGATGATTCAGAAGGGTGTTGAGTTCTTCTTTGGCTACAACCATTCTTAATGTGTCACTGCTATCTATGACAAAAATAATGGCTTGGCCTTCTCTGTGTAACATAAAAAGAGCAAAGAGGCAAATTAAACTGTGAAGAAGAAAAGGCTTCAGAAGAAATACCAAAAAAAGTCCAAACAAACCTGGTTTTCCTCTAGTTTTTGTCACTGTTATTTACCATTAACATTTGAATAGAGTCTTATTTCTGAAATTCACTCTTTTGGTAACATGGATTATTTTTTGAGACATGAGGTTGTTACCTGCTTGACTCATACAAGGTTCGGTCTACAAAGACCTTGTAGAAGAGCTTGATTTTACTACTGAAGCTGAAAAATGAGCTCTGAAAATGTAACCAACTGCTACTTTGACAGCGTGGTCAGGCAGACAAAGAAAACAAAGGTAGACTTTTACAGCAATTCTTTATTTCCTACACTAAAGTTAATTTAGATAAAGATTGATTACCTTTTTAGAAAAAAGCTGTGTTCACAGCTGTTTAACAACCAGGCATATGCAGGTCCTTTTAACTGAAGTCTGCATAAACAGGATCTAGCTTTTTTTTTGGAGTAACAGGTAAAAACTTCCAACTATTTCAAATCATGAAAACATTTTGCTGGCAGTATGACCAGTCACAATGAATATACAACTATACAGCTCACTGTTTCAGGATATTACTGATATTTCATGACTTGATGTTCTACTTATTGAAACTTACTTTGAAAACCAAATAAAGTCTTACCAATTCATAATTCACCAGTTCAGTTATAAACACCCACAAAAATACATTCACTTCCCCTTCATTTTACACTTCCCTGAGAGACCATTATGGTACATTCTTTACCCTCCAGCACCATCTACCTTCCTATTTTGATAAGAAACAGCCCTAGATCTACTGAAAAGCAGAAATAACTTGACTAGCCTAAGATTGCACGAAAAGGCCTCTTCTCTTCTGGCCTACAGAAAGACCTTAAGAGTAAATAAAGCTTTCATAGCTTAGCTGAAAATGCCTCAGTAATTTTCATGAGCATACAGTATTTTTCTAGAGCAGTCAAGGGAAGGAGCATTTATTTACTACCAGAAAACAACTTCACCAACAAGTTAAAGTAATAAGGACTGTGTATTTAAGACAAGTGTACTTGGAGGATGTCCTAAAAGATAGCTTCAAGCCAAGCAGAAGAAGAGGGCAAACTGCAAGTACCCCAAGGCAACTACTTTGACACTTGATCAGATCTGATTCCCCTCTGCAATTCTTAGAAAATTACATCTTGCTTAACTTTATAAACTGAACAACCCATAATTATTTTATTAATACTCTTATTTTGTTAATAAAATGAAAACATTATTTTTATATTATTCTTAGAAGTTAATCTTAAATATGTGCCTACTGCACTGGATCAGGAACAGAGGTGGATACAAGTGCACGTTTCACTGTCAGCATAACCTAAAACTCTCCCTTACTGTTAAAATGAAAAAGCCATTTATGCCACACAAGGGATGCATTACTGCATTAAATACAGCAATCCAACAAATTATTTGCTTATGAAGCACTCTACTAGCATTTTGAGAGTAGCCTAAGGGCATCAGTTACTGAAATGCAAAAGATTTGGGAGACATACATCTAACACTCTTGAACAATGAAGATCTCCTAGCCACATGTTTTCAAATTGCTAACATACTTTGCACAGGAAGGAGAGGAAAAGCTAATCCACAATTAAAAATACTTTAAGCTCTGTCACACTAAATATTAATATTTAATCAATATTGTAATTTTTAGAACATCTCCATTCTATTTCTCCAAGCTGCTTCTGTGTGGTTCACTACAGTTCACCTTATTTAGATCAGGAGCAGGGAATAGCAATGAGACAATGTAAGTAAAGATTCAAGTTTCACTAGAAGCTAGAAAACCAGAAAAATAGTATCTATTACCAATCAGGCATTACCACAGTGTTATAAAGTACAGTGAATATCCTGATCAATAAATAACATGTAAGAGAATGTCTGTTCAGGCTCTTAGTTACATGTGCCTTCTTCTCTGAGGTTAATTTCCCCACCTCTAAAAATCTCAGCCATCAGCCAATATATTTCAGGTTTTAAGTCACTTACCTACAGCAAAACTGAAAAACTGGAAACCTAACTCTTCCTGAGTTTTTTTACAGGATTGCTTTTCAGGTTGCAGCATTTACATCCCATCTCTGGTATGCTCCCCCAATCCTGAAGCCAAGGAGACATCCCCCAAAGCATACTTATAACAGCAGAGAAAAACTGTTTTGCTCTATAAACAGGAAGAAAAGTTGTATTTATCCAGAATGACCTTCTGCCAAACACCAGGTATCGTTTCTAACCACTAGATATGAAAATACTTCTGTTTAAACAAGGTACACAACAGCAGTGCTTTAAAATAAATGCTAGGCTTACTTGTAGTAATGTTCCCAGAGGTCTCTGTATTTCCCTTGACCTGACATATCAAACACTGTGAAGGACAAACTGCAAAGAAAAGAAATGCATGAGGCACAGAAACAGAGAGCATAAACCAGACCCAAACTATTTTCTTTGCTGCCCTGACAGAAAAAAGCCAGATCAACTAGAATCCTAATCAACTGAGAAAAACTCCCAAAGGAACTCTGATTGCACTATCTGCCTTCAAATGATCCTATTCAGTTTTGCAGTCTTATTATAGAAATAGTTCACAATGGAAAATGTGTTTATTATCTGAATAAAGAACTAAACCAATTATTTAAAGTTACATCAAATACAGAATAAGCTCCCATTCAATCTCTGTTTCTATCATGCTAATATCAAACATTTTTTATAATGAATAAATGAAATTCAGATGACATAAAATCCACAGCCTGTCTTAAACTGTGTCCCTAGACAGGCACAAATGTATGCAAAATAAAAGAATTTTAAAAAATAATATTCCACCTTCACTGAAGAAGAAAAAAAAAACCCCACATTTTGGTAATAATGGGTGAGCTCAGAGGACCAAGACACATAAAGCAAGTCAGCTTAAAGAACACTACAAAAACATCTGCTCCACTCCTGAAACGTCTGCAGAAGTGACAACTTCAATATTAGGCTTTCCTATTTTGGGTAGTCCCAAGTAGCTCCTTGAGTGGAGGCCACACCAAAATGAGCAGGTTTAGAAAAAGAAGCTCCCTGGACATCCTTTCTGCTCTATGTCCAGACATCATCTGACTCTAGAGTTGAGGGGTTTTTAGTTTGTCAGGGTCTGGGGGCTTATTTAGGTTTGTTTTGGGTTTTTTAATAAAATATCATCCTACACAGTGTCATCATCTCTCCTACCACAGGATCAGAATAAAGGAAAGCAATTTAAAGCAATTTACTTTCTCAGACAGCCAAATCCCAAACCTGTCTGATGTGTTTTACTGAGACAGAACACAGTTGTTGAGGCTTCTACAGAAATAGGAAACCTATGGGTCCCACACCTGAGCTCAAGGAACAAAAAATTTTGTTGCAGTTCTCTCACCCAGGCAGACATGCTGCTTGAGTTGAAGATTAACTGCACACATTAAAAATACAGCAGCAATATCTTGAAATTTCTTTGGAGTCTCTTGTGTCACGACATTCCTGATCTAAATCTTAGTCTTCATTCAACTAATGACTTCTTCCTCTGTTTCCTGGCCCTTGGTCCTGACACCTTTACATGGCTCATGCTGTAGCCAACATTTAATTTTTCATTTAATGAGATTACACTGCAATCTGTTCAGAGTCCTTCCAATGAGAGTGCTTAACACAGGTTACCAGACTGAGAGTGGAATACAGACCTAAGCTCCTGTCTCTCCTCAAGTCTGTAACAGAGCCCTACCCTGAAATTCTTAACACACAGGAATCAGATGATTATATACACTACTGCAAAAAATTAAAAACCTTCTTTTTTTAAAAATATTTTTACACACACCTAGTTTTACAGCAGCACAAGACACACACTATATCCTAACACACTCAGTCCTAGATCACAGTCAGGAGTCGTGCATGTAATGCCATCACAGCACCACACATTCCAATCAGTTACAGCCCAATGAAGGAGCTAATTAAATTGTATTAATCACTATTGCTAAGTGGAGAAAAATGACAGAAAGTACCACCTTGAAGTCTTGAATTTCTCTATACTGAATCCTATTGTTGGAACGATGTCCTGAGTTTGAGCCTTTAAAGGAAAGTACATACAAATGTTACAATCAAGTTAGAACATGTAAATACTGAAATATATTTGAAACATGAATACATTACAGATCTATTCTCACCCAAACTGTGCAATAGAAAAAAAAATTTACAAATCCAAATACTTAGAAATCCAAATATTTAGAAAGTTGCCAGGAAAGTAAAGTAATTGAAAACCAAGATTTTGTGTTTTCTAGGAAATACAGTGAACACTACTGGGCAGCAGCACTGCAGGTGAGATTTCACCCTTCCCATTAGTCTGCGTGCACATGAATGTGTGGCTATTACCTGTGAAACAAACAGGAGATGGGATAAGGTGGAAGACAATAGCTTGGAGGTTATGACTCAGGACAAAGTCTGTGAACTTTGCAAATCACAGTGGGAACCAAAACAAGTCTGCACAATACCCCAAGCCTCTTAGCTAAATGAGGGTATATGCCTATCAAGATATGAGGTTGGCCAGACTGAGAGGTGCTGGAGGAGTCTATTTGACCTTGGGAATGACAGAGCAGATGTTACACACTGGTTCTATCTACTCATTGTGGTTCTATCCAAAACACAAGGCCACAGAGAAACAGCCAAAACAAAAAGGGCTGCTAACAGGTATGTCTGATAAACAGGTTGACCACTGAGCTGGCCAAGGAACCTCTCAGCTAAGTTGGGAGAGAAAAGAACAGCTCCTTTAATAAGCATGACACTGAGCAGGAACAAAGGTCACATCCCTTAGATCACAGAGGTGTCTGAGAAAGTGACATGCAATCCTTTTATAGATTTTCTAGAGCCCCTTATTACAACCACTGTCTCTAAGCAGTTGACCCCTCACATTCAACTGAAGCAAGCTTGGCTTATCCACCTGCAGCTTCATTAGGAATATGGCATCCCCACCACTGTAAACAGTTCAGTCAACAGCTCCCTGTCAGCAAGGGAAGGTTTGTGCAGAGCACAAGAGGGGTTATTTCTTTAACATTTGTTTCAAAGGTATTTATGAGGTCCAGAAGAAATAACTGGAAACCAATGGAGGAACACTTGTATTTGCCAGACACATAATATATTGCTTCTAGGGCAAAGCAGCAGTTTTTAAGAAGGCTGGGCTGATCCAGAGCTCAGAATCACCTGTCCAATGAACTTAATAAAAATAAACAATTTTATCAAGTCCGATCTAATGACATTTGTTGCATGCTAGAGATTTTGCCATGTCTTGCAAAGACAGGACTTATACAAGTTGTATGCAAAGCCACCCTCCTAAAGCAACACACTAAATGAAAACATTTAGAAGTAAATTCTCATGATGTGATTTACAGTAGAGCAAACAAATTATATTTATTCTACTTGTGTAATTCCCTCGGGACCTTCTCTAATGCCTATTACTGTGATCAATCTTGAAGTCTGTGTTCAACTTTAGTTAGGAGTCCTTTACTGCTTAAGGCATGACATAAAACCCCACTACAATAACGATCTCAAACATTACATCAATACACAATTTGCCTGGTATAAACTGTAGCATTTTCCCCAAACAACTGGCAGCAGATAGTAAGTAGCTTATAGTCTTTGTTTATAAACCTATTCAATTTTCAGTGAAAGAATATTTGCCAGGAATGGAAGAGTAGCAGACTCTTCACCATGTCACATTTTTTAAACAATGCCCAGCGTTTCTCTTCAGGAAAAGTTAAACAAAAATTTCAAAAAAAAAAATAAAAAAATCTGTGTCCTGATGTAAACAGTGAAATCAGTTTCTCAGATACACATAACCAAGATGCACAAGCCTTTGGCTTTGAACATGCCTAGCAAAAATCATCTATTTCTATTCCATAAACTTACACAGAAACAAAGTCATCCTACTTTCATTTTTGCTCAGAACACTATACACTCCTACTGGCCTCAAACACTTTTCTCTAGATAAAAGAACTGCAAGAATTAATACTACTTCCGTTGAAAATTATTCTGCTTTTAAAATAGTATTCTCCTTAAATGTGCATCTTCGCATTATTTCTTATTTTATCACTTCCTGTTTTGTTATTTATTATGCACTTACTATTTTTCAGGTAGAGATTAAAATAAACATGATAAAGGTAGACAAATTGTTATACGATTGTATTAATTGTAAGTGTTCTACATCACTCGTACTGCAACCCTGTAGCAATTGTTCAAGTGACTTAAGAGAACTGTTTCACATCCTGATTTCAGCCACCATAAATCCTTCCTTTATTGTGTGACCTTACAAGAAAAAGTGCCACAGAAACAATGGGCCTTTTGGCAGACGTTTCCATAGTGTGCATGTGCATACTTACCTTTAGTTTTAGTTAGCTGGAAACGCTTAAAATGCATTTGTTCCACCCTACTAAATCAAAAAGCTCTTCACACCTTTTCCACGGTCACATCCAGTCTAACATCATACAAAACCAGGTTTAACAAAGCTCATGTCTGGGGGGGGGGGGGGGGGGGGGG
>VXBX01008403.1:274207-335064 GCA_013400415.1 Scytalopus superciliaris
GGGCTACTCACGTTGGAGGGTTTCAGCTTGTTTATGATGGTGGTTTTGCCGCTGTTGTCCAAACCAAGGCACAGAACGTGAACCTCCTTTTTCTTCAGCCCCAGCCACCCGGCCAGCTTGTCGAAGAGGCCCATGCTCGGAGCTCGGACGCACCGGGATCACCTGCGGAGCAGAGAGCCGGGGCGGGCAGTGCCTGTGGGGAGCGCCCCACGGGGGGTGGGCATGTCCTGAGCGGCCCTGGCACCTTCCAAAGGCCGCCCTGCCCGGAGTAAGACCCTACACAAACACGGTGGCACACTAAGCGCAGGCAGGGTAAGCTGATTATGGCCTCGATTCCAAAGTAGACCGGCCGTTTATAGCCCGTCCCTGTAACGCAGCGCCCTTGACTCCCCGGGCACCCCCGCGGGGGCTCCTGCCCTCCCACCACACCCCACACAAACACGGGCAGGGCCATCGCACTTCATCTCAAGTTGACAGCGGTCTGTAATTCAGACAACAAAGCAAAACGGTATTTTTTACTGTGAAGAAGGGAACATATTTTCCTTCTCCAGCACCAGCTACATAATTAACTGAACCCTGAAGCAAATAAAGTAAAAAAAGAGAAAAATTAATAAAGAACCCCCTGTTAATTAAACTCAAAGCTAAACTCAAAGCCTAATTCTGACAGATTCCGCGAATATTGACACATATAAATTAGGAGCTCCCCATTCACTACAAATAGAAACTGACTAAAACAGATCCAACAGACCTGGAGCCAGACACCATAACATGCACCCACACGTCTGGTAGATGCCAAACCTCCACTGCTGCCCAGGCACTGCTTGCAGCTACCTGGCAGGGGCACATTTAAAGGAGCTTACATCACGTGTTTCCTTGCAACACTTTGCAAAGAGGATAACCCTTGTCTATCCTGAATGAATTCCACTGGAAATAATTTCAGCAGCCAGACAAGTGAGATATTTGAGATGCCTCCAGTATAACAGCATTTCATTCTTGTCAGAGGAATTTTCTGGAGTGTTGAAGGCAGTTTTTTCCTTTAATAAAGAAAAAACATGCATCACTGGATGATTCAGGTTGTAAGTTAATGACCCCAGAAAATCACAGCAGGAGGGGGAAAAGGAAAAAAAACCACATTAATAACAAGTCTTTGGTCTCACTTCTTAACTTGCTGATTACAAACTGATGATTAACTACTTTTTAAAAGAAACCATTTTATAACTTTGCATTTAATAAAGTCACATAAAGCATCACCTTTGTTTACAGGATGATTTTTCCTTTTTAAATACAGATCTTATTAGAGCTTTATCTAGTGCATTTTGCTTCAAGACTGGCAGTGATCTATAGGGTGGCTCTGTGCATTACAGCTACACAGAGTTGTCACCAGGTTAAACAAGCCCCACGTTAGTTACAGCAATTCCCTCAGTCTAACTCCCTTTGTTTTATGTCCCACTTGTTTTCTAACACATATATACNGTGTGGGGGTGGGGGGGGGGGGGGGGGGGGAGGGGGCCAGCAAACCGAGCGGGCTACTCACGTTGGAGGGTTTCAGCTTGTTTATGATGGTGGTTTTGCCGCTGTTGTCCAAACCAAGGCACAGAACGTGAACCTCCTTTTTCTTCAGCCCCAGCCACCCGGCCAGCTTGTCGAAGAGGCCCATGCTCGGAGCTCGGGNGCCCAGGCACTGCTTGCAGCTACCTGGCAGGGGCACATTTAAAGGAGCTTACATCACGTGTTTCCTTGCAACACTTTGCAAAGAGGATAACCCTTGTCTATCCTGAATGAATTCCACTGGAAATAATTTCAGCAGCCAGACAAGTGAGATATTTGAGATGCCTCCAGTATAACAGCATTTCATTCTTGTCAGAGGAATTTTCTGGAGTGTTGAAGGCAGTTTTTTCCTTTAATAAAGAAAAAACATGCATCACTGGATGATTCAGGTTGTAAGTTAATGACCCCAGAAAATCACAGCAGGAGGGGGAAAAGGAAAAAAAAAAACATTAATAACAAGTCTTTGGTCTCACTTCTTAACTTGCTGATTACAAACTGATGATTAACTACTTTTTAAAAGAAACCATTTTATAACTTTGCATTTAATAAAGTCACATAAAGCATCACCTTTGTTTACAGGATGATTTTTCCTTTTTAAATACAGATCTTATTAGAGCTTTATCTAGTGCATTTTGCTTCAAGACTGGCAGTGATCTATAGGGTGGCTCTGTGCATTACAGCTACACAGAGTTGTCACCAGGTTAAACAAGCCCCACGTTAGTTACAGCAATTCCCTCAGTCTAACTCCCTTTGTTTTATGTCCCACTTGTTTTCTAACACATATATACAACTCCAAAAGCAGATTAAAGCTGTTTGTTATCAAATTAATCTGACAAAACCCTGCTCCAAAACACATTACTTTCTTATCCAATCAAGAGCCTCATCTATGTATTCTAGACTATAAGGTCCAAAAAAATACTTTGTAGGCACTCTTAAAGTGGAAAAGGAGAAAATACAAGCACTTGAAGATACTTGTAGGTCTTCACTATTAAATCCAAAAACCTGAATACACACCAGTTCCTAGCAACATTTTAATTATTGCCATGTTTTTCTAGCAAATTTTCCTAACAATTAGCACAGTTGTTATTTAAGAACATGATGGGGAAAAATGTACCCTTGACTTTTGTCCCCTTTTTTCACATTCTTTTTCTCAGCTCTGAAGAGTTACAGCAGTTACAGCTGTCACAGGTTCCTTTCCTTTTGCCAGGAGCTTGTTAGTAAACTCCATAAACCTTTATCATGGAGTCACTGAATATCCTGAGTTGGTCACAGGCCAGAGCTGGAAAGGCCCTGGGCTGCAAAATGTGGAATACAAAAAAATTTTCTTAAGAAAGGATGTTCTTTGATGTTTGATCTTTATATACTTCCCAGCCTAATCAACGAGAAAGGAGATTTAATCCATTGCTGCTAACAAGCAAGGGCTAAGTGGTGTCCAGGTCTTGTTGTTAGAATTGCCTTGTTCAGATTTAAAGCTCGACATATTTCACTGATCTCAGACCTAGGGGGAGGTTCACAAAGCCTGGGGAGAAGGATGTACCACTGACAGTGGGCCCAGAGAACGCAGAATTTACAAGGGCCTTTGGCAGAACTCGCGAGAGAAAGAAGAAACTAATAAAGACAAGCAAACTGTTGAAAAGACAAGCAAACTGTTGAGCTCAGCTCCGCCTGGGTAACAGGGAATTCTGGCCAGGGGAGATCCCGATCCCGACTCACCCACTGACCCAAAAGAGGGGAAGGGCTAAGCATGGGATTAACCAGCATGAGGAGCGAGGGAATCGCTGACAAACGAAAGACAGAATACTAACTAATAAGAGAACTCGGTGATTCGCAGCCGACGAACACCAACGCCTTTGCTGAAATGTACAAACAACGGAGACCCCAGCGCCCGTCTCTGCGCAAACCGCAAATAAACCAAATACCTGCACTCTGCGTGCGAGGATCGGCCTCTTGCACAGCCACAGCGGGCGAGGGCACCTATTTCGGGACAGCACCTGGGGGCGGTCAGGGTCGCACCTGAGAGCACCGGGCTTGCTTCCTTCCCTGCCTCCCTCCGGCAGCGCCGCGCTCCCTCACCAAGGCCGCGAGTCGCGCCGGCGGCCGGCAGGGGCCGTCAGTGGCCTCTCGCAGAGCGGGGCAGGCTCCCCCCGGGAGGCCGGGACGAGGGTTAACCCCAGCGGACCCCTCAGTCTTGTCTCCGCCGCTCCCGCTCCCTCAGCACCGACCTGGGCCCGGGACACACCGGCCCGGCCCGCCCGTCACCGCCGCCTGCGCCGTTGCCAAGGCAACCACAGCCAATTCGCCGGCCCACCAATCGCGAGCCGCGGCCCGCCCGTTCCGGCCAATCGCGGGGCGGGGCGGGGATAGACCCAGAGGCACCCTCGCGCGCCCGGGCTCTGAGGGGAGTCTGAGGGAGCCCTGAGGGGACTGAGGGGCCTTGAGGGAGCTCTGAGGGCACTCTGAGGGCGACCTGAGGGAGTTCTGAGGGAGCCCTGAGGTGNTGAGGGAGCCCTGAGGGGAGTCTGAGGGAGCCCTGAGGGGACTGAGGGGCCTTGAGGGAGCTCTGAGGGAGCTCTGAGGGCACTCTGAGGGCGACCTGAGGGCGACCTGAGGGACTTCTGAGGGGGCTCTAAAGGGGCTTTGAGAGGGCTCTGAGGGGCCTTGAGGGGCCTTGAGGGAGCCCTGAGGGGACTCTGAGGGCGACCTGAGGGAGTTCTGAGGGAGCCCTGAGAGGACTCTGAGAGAGCCCTTAAGGGGCTCTGAGAGAGCCCTGAGGGGACTCTTGAGGGAGCTCTGAGGGGATTNTTCTGAGGGAGCCCTGAGGTGACTCTTGAGGGAGCTCTGAGGGGATTCTGAGGGGGCCCTGAGAGAACTCTGAGGGTGCCCTTAAGGGGCTCTGAGGGAGCCCTGAGCGCGCTCTGAGGGGACTCTGAGGGAGTTTTGAGGAGACCCTGAGGGGGCAAGGTTTGAGTTCTGAGGGGACTCTGAGGGGACTCTGAGGGAGCCCTTAAGGGGCTCTGAGGGAGCCCTGAGCGCGCTCTGAGGGGACTCTGAGGGAGTTTTGAGGAGACCCTGAGGGGGCTCTGAGGGAGCCCTGAGGGGACTCTGAGGGCCCGGGGAAGGGAATGAGGGGATCTGCCTTGTCCGCCCTGTCCACAGCCTGTGTTCCAGCCGCGTGCCCAAGGAAGAACCACCAGCAGAAAAGCAAATGTGAAATTACTTAAATGAGTTTAAAATGGGCTCCAAAGGGGAGCGCATACGAACTAAATCCCAGCCTCTTTTCCACCACACCCTTACGTTTTACTGCCAAAGTCTTCCTCGGCTCTGTAGAAGTGACTGCTGTGCTTCCCCACGTACTGAATGCTGACCAAAAGACTATTTTTTTAGCTGAAAAAAATAGCATGAGAGAGGAGGGAGAGCAGAGGAAACTCTGTTTGATAGTGGACAGCCCTTTTTGCTAAAAACCTTGTCAGAAGCTCCCATTTGATTCTCAGACCTCAAATAATACTACAAATATTTTGTCTGCTGTTCGGCTTCCTAATTGTTATTGCAGTTTTCATTATTAAAGGTTTGAGGTAAATTGCAATTGTGATTTGGTGATTTCCCTGTACGCAGGGAAGTTCTGACCAAAAGAAGGAACTTTATGAGCCATTAGAGGAAAAGGCAGGAGCATAAATCCCACCGTGAAATTCTGGGGGGAAGCATCTTCTAAAAGGTAGCAAGATTGTGGGGTATGTGTGTGGTAGAGGAGGGTGCCATCTCTTTTTGAAATCAGTCCATACCTAAGAAGTATTTTGAACTCAAGAGAGAACATCAGATGGCGAAGGCATTTCTGTAACATGTCTCAAATTAAATACTCAGTCTCCGTTCTATCCACTATGTTAAACCTGGCAGTCCTTAGTGAGAAAGCTCTTCCCATGTAAAATATGCAGGGCACAGTGGACTGTGGACATAGGACATTCATTTCCTATTACTCCACAGCTTTCCATTGCATGCATACACACACACACACACATATATATATATATATGTGTATATGTATTGTATATGTTATTGTATGTGCCATTCACTTCTTTGTTAATCACTGGCATTATTTAATGTAATACAATCAGTGTTAAGACCACTTTTGTCAGTGAAATCTTTGAAAAACACTAGAGAAGAAGTGGCATGGCTCAGTGAATTACCATGAGGAGGGTGAACAGTACTGCAGAATCTTAATAGCTCATTAAAACCCATTTAAAATTCATTCCCAGTGTTTCTGGAGAAGGAGAGAGCACTGTTTGGAACTGGTCTTTTCGTGGTGCTGTGAACTGTATGTGCATTTTGACAAGGTGCTTATCAGGGCATAAATGCTTGGTGGTAAGGACAGAAGAGGCCTCTTTTTCACCTGAAAAAAAACACCATCACCCTGAAGCATCTCAAGTGTTAGAACATATTGCTGGTCCATCTTTATTGGTACACCACCCTATGTTAAGCAGCTGGGTTTTTTTGCATGATCATGTATGACAGGCTTCACTGTGTATCATTGTATTAGTAACTTAAGGCAAAACAAACACCATTAACTCAAAGATAACCACCAGTACTGTAACTTTTATTTGCTAATAAATATCTTAATAAACAGGCTTACCCCATCTGTAAGACCTGATAATGCCTCTTAGGAAATCATAGAAAAATAAAATACAATAATAATCAATAACTTGTACTTTGTACAAAAATCTCGTTATGTTGCTCAGCAGGTAGTTTTGCCAAACCCCATATTCTTGCTGCAAAGAGATGGCATATGTAATGCAATTCACCTTAAAAACACTCTAATGTTGAGAGCTGAGCATTCTATTACACTATTAACTTGTAGGCATGCCAGCACATGAAAATTTACATGGAACATCATATTATTGTAGGAATAGAATAATAATTAAAAAAAGAAGGTAACACCAACTTTTCAGTAAATAATAACAACTTCACGTCTAATGTAAATTCCCCTTGGGACTGCAAATCAGCATAGTAAGCTTTTTATTTCACGGATACTCCTACAGTACTGTTATAAACAGGCAAAAAGGCAGAAAGAAAACGCAGTGGGGACATGGATGGGAGATGCGTGAGTGAAGGAAAGTAACGCTGAAGAGTGAGGCAGTCCCAGGGGGAAACCAACGACAGCGGCTGTGAAATGTTCCGTCCCCCAGAAGGAGCAGATCCTGCGGGCGCCGTGCGGGAATACGCGAGTTCGGGCGGAGGGGGATGCAGCTCGGGGGGCTGTACCGAGCCTGCCCGGCCGGCTGTGGGGTGGGTGGTGAAGACAGAGCCACAGGGAGTTGTCATTATTCAAACACGTCTTGGTAAGAGGAAAAGAAGCCATGGCAAAAACGAACCTTATTCAGGGGTCTTTAAAAAAAAGGTGGGTTTCGGACTACTGGTAAGGATGAGATCAGTGCTGAGGCCACGGTTTGTTTGTAAAATAGGTTGTGAGTATTACCATTATACCATTGCTTTTGAAGCCATCTACCTTTAAAGTTTTGACATGGCTGCTTGAATATATAATCTAAAGTGTCTGTCATCAAATATTTATTCATATATACACATACATTGATACATTTTATGGCTATGCTAGAACAGCAAACTATGAAGAGCAGTCATATTTAGTTGTGTACAATCTAATTTCACAGAAGAGACAGAGATTAAAACCCCTTTTAATTCAGATACGTTTAAAACCAACACACAGAAAGAGATAGAGGCTATCCTGAGAAAACATACCAACCACGTTATCTTCCAAGAGTAAATCAAAGCTAGTTTTTGGAAGGTAGTAAAATATTTTTCTGGTATTTTTTTTCTGTAAGTCAAAGTGGTTTGGTTGGTTTTTTTTTTTCTTTTTTTTGAAAAGTGATGACAAAATGAAAACAGTTAATTCTAACTAGATCAATGAATGTTGTTTTTCTAGAAGATAAACTATTACATTTCAGTAAATAGGGTTTCACATGATCCTCTAAAGAATTTTTTTTACCTTGCTAAACTGCAGGTGCAATCCTGAGAAGTGCAGAGAAGTTACTGAAGTCAGTAGGAGTTACATTGCACCAAAGAACAAGCCCTTTGTGTAAGTCTCTGGGTTTTCAATCACACACTGCTCTGCATGATGTAAGTGATACCATCAGAGAATGATGGCATTGGCCTTAACAGAAGCAGATGGAAGGCTCTAGTTGAGAGCAACATACTCTGAATCCAGTTCCTTCACAAGAGCTAACAAAGACATAGCTTTTCCCACTTTTAATATGAAATAGCCCTCTCTACCTCACTAGGAAAAGTTGGGAGAAGAAATTGCTGCAGCAGAAATGCTGATAAAAATGCTACACTGCCAATTCAAAGTTAATTGTTTCTTGGGGAGAGGCAGATAAGGAATCATGGCCTTTAAAATGCCTACAGGTTTACTTGGTAGGAATCTTGGAGTAGGATTGTTTTCTTGAGATTAATGAAACAGAACCACTAAGAGGGCATTAGTTATTTTATTTGCTAGTGTGCCTTTCATTAACTGGAAAATCTCAAAACTTAGACTGCAATGCACTAGGAGTATGAAACAGCTTGTTCAAAGAGGCAAATGATCAGCTAGAACTTCTGTTGTGATGGGGAGATCATTTTGCATAATGGTTTATTATTAGGAAACAAGAGAGAGAGACAAGTCCTGCTTGTTTTGTTGGTTCTGTTTGTTTGGTGTGGTTGGTTGTTTTATTCTAAATTTAAGTCCAGAAGTTTGGGGAATTATCTCAGAGAAAAAAAATAAAAAATTCTGTTGGATACTCCATTAGATGTGTAGATCATTTAAGTTACTTATTATTCCAAAGTCAGAGCTGACAGCTCATTCCAGATGAAATAGCAGTGCAGCAACCCCCTTTTGTACCTTGCAGTTTACCTTTGCCACACTGAACTAAGCATAGCCTATTTGATCACATCCCTGAGGTAGTAGCCTTGTCTTTTAGACTCAGTGCACCCTCTTCTCCCCTATAAATGAGGCTATCCATTCCACACAAGTCTGTAGAAACCTTTGATTCAAAACCTGTTTCAGTCTATTGACATCTTCTTATGGATACAACTGACTTTGGATCATGCCCTGAAGGACCAACCTACATCTCAACCTGAAACGCTTCACCAGAGAAACTGAAACTGGCAAAAAGTTCTAGCAATCCGTTTGAGTGACAAGACAGCACCAGCATCCTGGCAAGTGCTGGGTCACTGACAGCACACCAGCCTTGACAGGAGGTGGGGTGTTGGAAAGGACAGTCTCCTTGGAGAGACTGTATGTGTGACATAGGGCTGCATCCCACTGCCACAGAAGTCAGTAGCAAACTGTCATGAATTCTGATCACAGCAAGACTGTTGCCTATTGACACAGAAACATTTAACTGCTCACAGTTACATCATTGGCCCGGGAATTACTGCATCAAGAAGTTAATTAAAATCATTGGAAATACCAGATGTTTTAGAGCAGAACTTTCCTAAGCCAAAAATGGAACTTGTGAATTTGACATTTAGTAACTCAAATAATCTACAGATTGGTTTTTTTTCAGTTAATTCTATTGTACATATAAAGACCATGATATAAGTTGTACAGCCCAAAGCATTCAGCTTCTTAAATTAAAAAAGAATACTATTATGCCTTTTCTTTTTGACTCTTAATCATTTTCAAGTAAAGCTCAGCCTGAATGAAAGAGAACTGAAAACTCAGTTTGTAAGCCACTGTTACCAGATAGTTGTATTCTTCACTGTTTATTTAGTTCCTCTCAAAAAAAGTCAGTATGCAACAATAAGGACAAGTATTCATTGGGTTGCAGAACTGTGTCTGCTGGAGGTTCTAATCTAAATAATGGCAACTGTACCTGCCTTTTTGTTCTGGAATGGATCCTGGAAAATCAGCAAGTAGAAATGAATATTTGGATTCCAAAGCAGATTTTTCCCAAATCTGATTTTTCAGATTGTAGTATCAAGGTTACTTTCTGTACAGTCAAGACCCCAGTCATCATATAAGTCAGAACACAGAGAGCAAGATTTCTGTTTGATTTGTGAGTGTTCAGTCCCAGGGTTTTGGATTTCCTACTGCTCAACATACATGCTGCTGCTTCACAGTCTTCAGTGAATTTTCAGTAATGAAGAGGTATTAGTATAATAGTATGGTTTATTCACAGATTTTAACCGCCTTGCTGATGTGCATGTTGGAGGTGAATATTCCCCCAAATGTGTAGTATTTCCCAAATGAAGAAAGAAGTCAACAATAAGAATATGTGCAGGAGGTTTTGTGGTAGGGTCAGTAAAGACACTGGACTCCTCAGGGAACCCATATGTGGTACTGAAGTTTAAAAAAAATGACAAAATATATTATCTCATGCTGCCTTACCAATATTTTATAGGGATTTTGATTTGCAAGTCCTTTATGCCTACCTCTCTCATGTATACAGTCCCATTTCAAATCAACCTTCTTACATGAATTAAGCTGCAGGAGCACAGGAGTGTTTACAGCTGCAGGAGTTCCTGAGCATGGCACGTCACATTATTACTGACACATGTGTGTAGTAAACTACTAGGCAAAGTGCTCAGGTTGTTAGATATGGGTCAAAAGTCCGGACAGGAATAAAGCAGAATACGTGTGAAAACTTCAAATTACTTTGAGACTAATCTTTTTAATACATTTTTTTCCCCGTGTCTTCAGTGTAGAACTTGCATTTTTTATTCCAGTTTAATTATATAGGTATGAAAAATCAGATAATATGCTAACCCTTTGTGAAAGAGAGAGGTACTTGGGAAATCTCTTTCAGGAAAGAAAGGTAAGAGATACTTATGTAGAATATTTAAAGAATCATACACACAAATAGATTTCACTGAACTGGCATTACATTTTTTTCACATATAAAATATGGAACTATATCTTAACTCATCCATTTTTCAACCCTATGTTTTTCATCAACTATTTTTGTTTGTTTTCTTTTCTAAAATGCACTACATCTTTTTATACTATATGCTGGAGTATTGTTACTTATATTACCTTTAAAACTTCCCTCATTTTAACCTCCAAAGTGTCTATAAATGGCTATTTAAAAGAAAATAATTTATATACTGTTTAAACATCTTTGGTGACTCAAGCAGAGGATCTCAATCTTTTTATAGCATGGACTATGTCTTATTATAATAATAATTATAATAATTATAATAATAATGCCTCCCTTGTGTGATGACTGATTTCTACAGTAGTTGGTTGTGCTCTGGAAATGAACCAGCAGGAAGAGGTTGGATGAGGTGGCAGCAGAAGGGGCAGCATCAGGTGACCGGGCAGCTTTCTGGGAGCCAGTTTGGAAATGTTTCTCTGCCAGCGGAGGGAAAGAGAGTCTGTCCCTTTCCTGATAACAAGCCAAGGAAGTTTGGGAAGATCTCTACACACACAGTGCATGCCACTAAAAATTTTATAAGCCCAATGGAGTAGATCAACCCCATTAGTATTATTGGTAATAGGTAATTAATCAGAAATTATGATATACATTATATTTACAGTTCATTATGTACATATAGACAAAGATTTTATAACCATAATGTGTTCAACCTATCGTGAGGAACTATATACAGTGTATGATGGTAGAGGGTATGTGTGAGCTGTAAGTACCTGGTACTGTCTTGTACAACTCTTTCATGTTCTTGTTAGAGCTCCTTGGGTCAATATGGACAGTTCTTCCCTTTTTACTTTAGTGTAGGCTTTAGGGATTTTTTTTTCCTTTTCAGTACTGATTCATTTGTCTCCTCAGGAGATTTCAAGGTCATTGCTATACTAAGAGTTAGCCCAGCCCAACAAGTCCTTCCCTCACTCTCAAAAAGGCAAAAAAAAAAAAAAAAGATTATCTTTGCCATTTATTCAGGAAAGATCCATTACAAGTGGTAAACAAGGGTATTCTGGAAGAAAACTGCTTAACAGAATACAGTGTTCTTCAACTGTGCCATTAAGTATCTACTTCCCCTGAAGGGGCAATGGAAGACAGACTTTTTATTATGATAAATATATTTTCTAACTAAAGATGTGTTGGACTGGATTAGAGGTGAGTCCTCCTTTCACTCTCTGGGGAACATATTCCAAGACAGTGTAACCCATGACAAGGTAGTTACAGGTACCCTGCGTTCATAAGAGAAATTCTCAGCTGTGTCCCACAGAACCATTCCATCAGCTGAGCTCAAACAGTTAAACACAGGCTTCAGTTTGCCCTGGGGCCAGCTGAAAATTACCAGCTGCTCTTCAGCACAAGGTAAAGTATGTTCTGGGCTGCTTTACCTTGGTGGCTGATACAGTCCCAGGGGTCATTCTGACATGGAAACTGCTGAGGTTAACACAGGCACCTGCACAGTTCCAGCTGTTCCACATGGTAAATCTCAACTGCATCTGGATAAAGGGTGTCTGCATGTTAGTTATGACCCACCTTTGGATCCTGCAGGAATCTGCACTGAAAAAGGAATTAACGAAGCCCAGTATGAGGCTCATTATATAAAAAATGGCAAATGGATAGTTAGTATGACATTATATGAAAAATCAAAGTATTACAGTCTATGAGTTCTGTGTCAGAACTAACATCTAACATCCAACTAATGTCTAATACAATTTTGGAAAAGAATGTTTGTCCACAGCAACTAATTTATTTGAATTTATTGTTGAATGCACTACTTGCAATTAAAATATTGCCTTATGCTGAAAAGTCTTGGTTGATGTCCTAAATCATAGCATGTGTCTAAGCTTTTATGGGACAGAGACTGGGTTTATGTTCATGGGAAACAAAAAGGGTAACTCCTGTTTCAGAAGATTTATGTAAAAAAAGAAGAAAAGTTACATAGCCCAATTCTCCTCCTTTCACCTCATGGCATCCTATTGCTTCTCAGTCATTCCAATGTGCAAGCACCTCATGAGCAAAATCTACTAAATCTTCTGCTGTGACTTGTTCAATTTTAACATCAGCATTCTGAACAAGATCCTCTCTTTTTCCCAGGTTCAGCATAAGGACCGGATACAATTAAGGCATGAGATTCATCTGACCAAGCACAGATGCCTGGATATGAGCTATCACTGACTGCAGAGAAACAGGTGCTTCTTCAGCAGAATTCATCTAACCCAGAAGTAAACAATCTATATATATAATTTGT
This sequence comes from Scytalopus superciliaris, assembly GCA_013400415.1. NCBI lineage: Eukaryota > Metazoa > Chordata > Aves > Passeriformes > Rhinocryptidae > Scytalopus > Scytalopus superciliaris. The sequence goes on from VXBX01008403.1 coordinate 286,901, forward strand.
CAGATGACTCGCATTCACATGAGCCCACTTCTCTTCACTGATTAAGAGGGTACCTCAGGTGACCAGCTCAAACGCAGACCTGCAAAATTAGGTCAGAAGAATTCCTCCCAGGGCTCTGACAGACAGGTGGGGGTGGCTTGGGTAAGGATGACTGATATGGTTTACAGGTTGGATGACCACCCCACTGGGCTGCATCCAGGTATCCAGGTTGGTTGTGTCAGCTTTGGAAGCACTGTGATTGGCACATGATGGACAGCTGTGGAGCGCACTTACCAGCACACAAGGCCCTCACTTAAGCTCTTTTGGAGGCTTAAGTGATACACAAGTACCACTGGGTGGTAACAGTACCAATAAGATGACTTTATTCTAGATTAATGAAATCAGATCTGTGAGACAAATCTACACATGAATATTACTTATAAATAACTTAGCATGACGTCTTTATGATGTCCACATTTTAATGCCTGGTTTTTTTTTTTTGTTGCTTGCATATCACACACACTTTATTTTGTAAACTTTCAATGACTACTTTTAGTCATGAAGCACTCTGTAATGTGGGCCAGATTCTCAACAGCAGTCTACTCAATTTGCTTAGATTTGTCAAATTTAAACTCCAGCTGCACACTGCAATATGCAGGATAATAAGAGCTCATTTTCACCTGAAGAAAGTATCCACTGTAACAAAGAAAGTTACTCTAATTTCGCATATACATTTGTGGCCTGCACAGAATTAAGTTCATATTTGCAAAATAACATGTGTTTGTTTCTTTTTAAATGAAAAATATGGAAAAAAGCCCCCCAAACCAAGAGTAGACTTGAAATCAGCACAAGAGCAAAAAAATGATTCAAAAATGGGGAAAATGTAAATTTGATCAAGATAACTGTTATAAAAGTGTCATACAGCACCACCACAACAACAGAAAACCAAGCCGTATAAACCCACAAAGTCCTGGATTTACAATGTTATTAATAAACGTCCTCACTCAAAGAATCCCTTGTTCTTTCCTTTCTGGTTACCCAAACTCTTGTTTATATAAAAAATACATCTGATTAATAAATGTTTTAATACTGTTATATTTTTCTATTGAAAATATATTTTCAGTAGTGTGATAAATTTAGAAATTAATTTTCATGAAACATATCCAGGTTGTGTGCATGTAACAATGTCATTCTGCCAATCCTCACTACCAGGAATGCAAAAACTTGCAAAAGACAATCTGAAGGTGCACATACATGGTTTGGATCAGTTATGAATGATTTTGAAACCCCATTAACAAATAGCAGACTCATATCTCCTCAGTAATATATTTAATTGTGGGAGAGTCTTCTTCCACAGATGTCCTGTTGTTGGCCATGGAAGCAGTGACAGGCAAAATGGATAATAAAATGCTAAAGGAAAACCAACTTCTACATTAGTCTGTGGCGTGTTAGTATTTTTTAGAAGGCTTCAGGTAAGTGTGATTTCCTTTCCATAAGAGAACCCTTACCAAAAAATTATTCAGATGTGGAATCAGGGCAGAATTTTTCAAGTGACAGTCACAGAAAAGAACAGACCCTTTCTTTTTTTTTTTTTTCCCCACTAAAGGCCTGCGATCCTGCAAAACACACGTGCTTGTGCAGTCCTACTGAGTTCAGCAGGACTGTTAAAGCTGGCAAAGTTACCTTTGTAGCCACAACAGGACTGGAGCTGCCCTTGCTTAAACAAGCTCATCAAATTGGCCTTGTAGAACACTGGCGAATCCTGATCTTTATGAAACTTGCTCCTCAGTTAAAACTGCCTTTTCATTTTGTTTTTGGTTTTTAAATGAAAGAAAGGAAAATTTACTTACTGCACTATTGTTATCTCTTAAATGAATGCAGTTATTCCAACATAAAGCGACAACAGTAAATCAGGCCTAGCGTGTCTTACTCTGTGATCTGGTTGGAAGCACACTCTTTTCTGGGTTACTTTCTGAACGTTGCTCTTTGCCACTGATACACAATGGCAGCCTTTTCCAAGGGTTAGGAAACACATTTACAAGCTGTAAATGAAGCAGTAAATATCATTATGATTACAATAAAGTAGTTAGCTCATTTTGATACACACACATATTATACTAATTGCCCGAATGCACGTTTTTAACCAAAGAGTTGTAAGGCTCGAGTATACCGGAATGCCACAGAACTCAAAGGCGTCCTGCAGGGGACGCGGAAATCAAGAGAAGCAGCCGCAGCCAGGTTACATGTGACATGCATTGCAGATCCGCGCGTGGTCCTGCGGCCCGCAGACGTGCCGGCGTTCCCCCGTTCCCTGTAGTGCACAGCCCATGCAGAAGTTTGGAAATGTAGCCCAGCACGTCTGTGTTAAGTTGTCTGAATGAAACATGAAAGCTGGAAGTCTTAGAGAGGTACAAATATCATGTTAGGCCTTTGCAGACGTTTCCTTGCGTGTAAATATGGCTATTGAAGGGTTCTAAAGGTAATTACCTTGGATGTCCTTTAGATGTCTGTACTAAAGGAAGATCTAGCCTGTAATGACCAGAGCTCCCTTTCAGCAGAAGCTGCTGTTTGCTTCTCAAAGCAGTCAGAAGTAGAGTCAAGGCAACACGTTACTCCACTGCTGTCCTACAGCTTTTCTGCCTACCTACAAGATAACTGAACACTGCAGCATGTAACTTCCAGCATTAGTGGGAGGAGGATGACATGGATGGCCTGCTCCCACGGGAATAACCACCTCGCCCCACTGATGGCTGGCCCTCTAAGGTCTGCTGCTGCTGGAAATCATGCCCTACTCCAAACAGCACAGACCTGCATTTCGGAACAGAAAGCTTTCTGAAGTCTATGTGGCCACGATGCAGCTGACAACTGTGTTTTACATGTGGTCATGGAACGTTACAATCAGTGTTCCAGTGAATATTTGCCACGTAGTAGGAGCAAATGCTGAGTATTACATTAAAACAAAAAAGGATGGTGAAGAATCCCAAGGATGAACAAGTTTTCCAACCTAATCTAAAATTTAAAGCATAAAAAGTGTCGAGTGCTAAAGTAATAAAAAATTTGAGGACCTTCCTTAAGATTCAAACACATTACTCTCATTATCCTCCCAATTATTCACACAATGAAAACTCACTACATAAAATCATCAGTCATTTCTGCAAACAATATTTTGAGGCACCAGCTTACCAGCTTTCAAACTGTTATAAAGGAATATAATGATAGGACCCATACATTTGGATTTAATTAAGAGATAAAATAAATATTTATGTTAAACTTCTTTTTGATTGCACATTTGGTATTGGAAGTTACATGGTCACAGAACATGAAAGAAGTCAAATACTTTTTGATCTACCAGCAAACTCTAAATACATCGATAAAGAAGCCACACCAGGCCAAATAGATTACTACTTTCAAGTAAGTTCGTGAAAGTTTCCCAAATACTGTTATACAAAGTTACACATCCATGCTGAGTTACTCATCAATGTGTAGCAAGAGTCTTGCAGTAGGCCAGGATTTTCTGGGCAGGTAACCGGTGGAGGAGCTATGCAAGTGTGGTTAAAAATTCCGGTTTGGAAGCATTATCATTGAAGTACTTGTATAGTCTGAACAGGAGACTGCAGTCCTTGAAGTTGGGAAGAGCAGAAGGAAAGAATGAGAATATTTTTCCATTTTAGAAATGCTGAGGCACAAAACACAGTTGATTCTAGTACTTTCATACATGAAATCCTTTCTCCTGTATGTGCATCATGTGTAACCGCAAAGTCTGTAAACTGCTGACTATTCGTCTCTGGTGTCCAATGAGTACAACTCCAATTCTTCTAATGTCACTGCAAGATAGAAAGTTTAATCTTGGATGCAAGTATAGTAAAGCCTGTCATACACAAAAAATAGAAATATATGATGAACTGCTCTTTTTTTTTTGTCTCCCAGGCCGGGACATATAAGAAAGTTCAAGTTTTCTGCACCTGTCCATCTCAATTTTTTTTTTGAAGAGAGTAATTTAAGAAAAAGAATATAATACAAAAAATTTGCATTTAGAACAGTTGGGATTTTGTGATAGTAATGGTGAAGTAATTTTTCCAGATCTTGAGGAATAACCTGAGAGGTGGGTTCTAACAGCCCATATTTAGTACTGCTGTAGCAGCAAATATTTCCCTCTCATATTTGCAGAGCATTGGGGCTGATACACTCACTATTGCAGTCCTGAGGCAGAAATAACAGACAGAGGTTGTGCTTCTGATGATTTGGGGAATGGCAGTGAGAGATGGTCTGAAGGTCAAAATAGCAATGAATCTTCCAGCCTGACCCAGGTTTCCCTCCCAGTTTCCCTCCATCCCACCTGGAGCTGCACCCCAGAGTGGGGAGCTCACCCACAGCGCTTGACTCTTTGGCAGGAATGAAGTCAACGGCCCTCAGAGCTCAGCACAATCCACTAGTCCAGTTGTTCTGCAAACATCCCCAACTGCAAGAGGCTGAGAAAGCCCACAGAGGTGCTGTGGGGGCAGGAAGCTTCAGATATGTCAGTTGTGCAAACCCCACTCTGGGACACACACAGACAGTGCCTGTTTAGACATCCTAAATGCTTGATGATCCAGCTGGTGAAGGAGCTCCTGGGATGAGGCACGACCTTTCTGAGTTTCAGATCTGCAGTTCAAAGTACCTGCCTCTGTATCCTCCAGATGGAGAACCAGTGCACAGCTTGCAACTGTTATTTATGTACTTAGGCTTAACATCCATGTGGGGGATGATACACAACACCTGAGGTCAGCAGGGGACTATGCAAAAATCCTGGGCATCTGAGAACCTAAAAGCTAAAAGATTCAAGCTTTGCAGTGGAGAGTGGTATTAGAAATGCAACTCCAATGCTTTGCACTTATCAAGGAGGGCCTGATAAAGCACAGAAAGAAGCCAGCCTGTCTTGGGCAATGGAGGTTATTTGAAGAAAGGAGGAATCTTTCAAGAAGTTGAAGTGATGTCTAAAGAAAGAAAGAAAGTAGGGAGGACGCTAACCTTAGATTATCTTAAAAATGCAGTAAGGCAGGCTAAAAAAGAACTTGAGGAACAAACAGAAAAAATGCCCCAACAAATAAAATAATACAAGAAATAAAACTCATAATAATTTTGCAAACTCACTGCATACAAGAAACCTGCCAGAAAGCTTGTAGAGTCTAATGATGATCTGGGTACAAAAGAGCACTGAAAGACTGGCCACTGTTGGAAGACTAAATCATTAATTTGAGTTGGCATTTGCTGCAGAAGAAATTGAAGTGATTCCTGTGCCAGATCATTTCTGGAGGACTTGCCAGACTGTCTGTCTGAAGTTGAAGTAACTAGAGGAGAGGTTATAGGGCAAATAGAAAAACAAGCAAAACCCCACCTCCAGAACAAGCCTCTATTCATCCAAGAGTTCTGAAAGATGGAAGAGTGGCATAAGGATGAAGCAGTGGAATTGCTAACAGGGATGTGAGAGCAGCAGTTATCAGCTGTTCTCCACATGCTTAAAAATTTGTTGGTGCCCGAGGCATGGAATGTGGTGCCAGACAAAATGTTTGCTGGGAAGATCTGTGGAGCCCCAGAACTGTGAGCCTGCAGTCCTTACAGGGCATAACAGAAACTACAGGAGAGTACAGAATCCTTGCATAAATGATCCACCTGAGTCACCAAGGCATCTGCAAAGAAAAGCTCTGTTTTACAAAATCACTTGTTTCCAGTGGAGCACACACATGGATGAAGGTGATCCACTGGATACACCTCACTTGGGTTTCCAGAGGCTTTAGAGAAGATTCCTCATAGAAGCTTTATAATGAAAATAAGGAGCAACTATTGTGTAACATAAGGTGTAGCATAATACACAGCATCAGGTTGTCTTTGTGTGACTAAATAACGGGTCTGAAGACAGGAGGTTGGAGTAAATTGTCAGGTTTTACAATGCAGTTATTGATAGAAATCTGCAGGGACCTCTGCTGGGATAATGCTGAACATGATTGCTCAGGAAATCAGTAAATGGTCTGGAAAAACAGGTGAGCACAGAGGTGAAAAAGTCAGCTGGTGAGACTGAAGAGTTCAGGAAGGGAAAGGGCCACCTGTGAAGAGTTTTAGAAGGATCTTATGAGACTAAATGATTATGCCATAAAGCAGCAGGTGAAATTCAATGTAGGTGAATGTGAAATGACACACATGGGGGAAGGCCAGTCCTTACCTCACGTGTACCATTACTGAATCTTAACTGACCCCATTATTAATACAGCATCAAATAAAAGATTAGGAATTAATGGGAACAGGAAGTAAAATAGATCCATCCTATCATCATGCTACCATATTAACCCATAGTTTGCCCCAAACACTTATATACGGGGTGCAGGGGTTTCATTGAAAAAGCAATTGAGTGGTATTAGAGGTAGTTGAAAAAGGGCCATAAGGTGTGGAACAACTTCCTCATGAGGACTGATATGGACTTGATGATATTCATGGCAAAGTAAGAAAAGATTTTTGCCACTGATTTCAGTGGTCTAGATCAAAACTGGTTTCCCAATAAACACACTCAGTGCCTGGCCTTTGGTTATGTTTGCTAGGGTCACAGAATTGAACTATTACTTCTGGGTCTCTTCATCATGTATTTCTCTTGTGTTATTTTGGTAAAAAAAACCCCTCTATTTGTCTTTTTTTATTAGTTAAGAAATTAAATGAAAGCACTTCACAATAATTATGTCACTGCAGCATCCAAACAAATTCAGATTGATCAGTCACCGTAGCAATAACAGATTACATACTTACTCGATATTCATTCTTGAAACCATATCCAAAGTTGTGAAACCTGCTGCCATGAAGTTATTTTTATACTGACCCATTTTTATGGAGTCCAGCCAGTCACTGACTGAAACAAACAAAGGATATTCTGGAACTTCACCAGGTGAATCTGGCATTCTGCAAAACACAAAATGCAAAGGTTACTAAAGCAGTACAAAAATCTGACACCCAATTTCCTCTGGTAGACATTGGTTTTACTGAAAGGCAGAAGGAATGAGAGAGGAGCCTGAGCTGTAAAGGTCAGACCTTAACTGAGGATCTCTTTAACCCATTGTCTAAAACCCATAAATCATGTCAGTGTGCCAAGCTGAACTAGTTAAACAGAATATTTTGTTAAAGAACTGCAGCTCAGTAACAAACTGAGGAAAAGGCCTCTCCCACTGCTTTTATTTTTGTTCCCACAGAATGTCTCTTTACAGATCTGCGTGTTCAGGATTACAGTCATTTGTTTGTACAGTAGTCAAAGTAGAGGACAAAGAAAATTGAACATGAGTTGCAATTTTAAAAAATTAAAACACCATGAGATTATTTTTACATTTTTCTACAAGCTCCCCCCAAATGGCTCCTTATTGTGATACCATTATGCTACAGGAACACTTTGATTACAGTATTCAAAAGCTAAAACTCACCCTAAAGGAAGCAAAAAGAATACAATGCTATATGGAATTATATAGAGTAACAAATAAAAATGAAGGAGCTAATTTAGTCACATTTCTGCTTGAGTTCTTTCCCCTAATATTATCCATATATCTGGGATATATTTATCTGCAGTAAACAGAAGGATGGGGGGAAAAAAAGGATTCTGATTTTGGGACTTTTATTTCCATTCCTCTGTCGTGTACCACACATGGGAGGGCTCACATTCCATTGGCTTCATACATTTTGTGTGGAGAATCTGTATGAACAGAAGGCAGAAAGCACACACTGCTGTTTGTAACAGCTTTATGGTAGCCTTTAGGAGAAAGTTACCATTTATTTAAAATGAAAATTTAGACAGCGAAAGCCAGGCCAGCATTAACTGAGGGAACACAAGTTATGTGTAATGTAGGAAGCAACACAGCCTAGTGGCTGAACATCCCGAGTTTCACCCACACATATTCAAATACATTAAATACACTGATCTTCATTCGTACTATCAAAATGATAGAGGGGTAAACTGAAGGACAGGAGAACACTGTGAAGTACAAACTTGCAATTAAAGACTTTCCAATCTGAATTGCTCTATGACTATGTAATTCTACAGAATAACTGCTGACCTTCTAAGTTACAACCATCATTCAGATTGACTGCATCAAGCATTGTCAGATTAATGGGAAAAAACCCAGTAACAGTTCAATAAGGCAAAAGGGTTTTAGATCTTAAGTAATGCTTTAAAATGAAAAGAGACAAAGATACATTACTCTGATGCCTAATAAAGTGAGCCAGGTACAGGTAGCAAGTCATATATACATACATNCATCAAATCCAGTCCTTGGTAGATGAAACAGCTGTACCCCTGACTCCAGGATTTCCTACTAACCTCTCCATTTGGCTTTTCCCACAGCAGGATACCAGCCTCAGGCTTTGCCTTGTTGCTCAGCCCTCCTCAAAAGCAGATAAAGACTTGACTGATGTTCTCAGCAAGACTCACTCAGGTCTTGAGAACCCCTTACAGACCCCTTTATAAACGCAGGGGGTCTCCATGAAAATACCTTTATTTAAGGTGACTCTTAGCGAATGAAGGGAGTGAGGCCACCTGGACCTTCCCTGATCTCAGCTGATATGCAGGGACAGCTTGGATCAATAAGCCTACAGACACCGACAGTTTTTTCCATCACAGCCTTGCTTCTCCTGTGGCTGCATTAATTCCTGTAATATTATTAATGAAAAAAACCTTGGGCACCACCATCAAACGTTTGTTGTGGAATGGTAATAGCATAATTTCTTTTTTGGTCACTGTTGCCATTCTTCTTCAGATAAAGATTTAGCAAGCTAAGGGCCAACTACTTTTCTGCAGGATATTACACCCAGGCAGTTCAGAAATTGCTTGAGCACTGTTAGATGGAGAGACAGGCTGTTGAATAGAGAAAAAAATTACAAAGAGAAAACAAGCATATAGGAGAAACACCAAAGAAATCAGAGGAACAAAGAGATTCACAAAGATTAAGGATAGACACAAATAAGTGCACAGAGATAAAAACCCCAAAACCTAATAAAATCTGCATGACTTGAGAAAAAAAGGCCTTATAAAGGGTATTAACAATAAAGCAAACCTTAAAATGACTTAAAGTTCTTTGAACCCCCGTAACTTTGCGAATTCAGAGCTCTTGTGGCTTTCTCCCACCTCAAACACACAATGAGAGCCATTTGTGTTATGAAAAGCCCTGAGCAGTCCCCAAAAGAGCCTTACACAAGTACGTCCTCCACGAGGGTGTGAAGGGTGCTTGGGTTGCGGATCAGTTTGTCCAGGAAGCTGACAATGTCGCTGAATTTCGGGCGGTGGTTCCTCTCCTTTTGCCAGCAGTGAAGCATCAGCTGGTGAAGAGAAGCTGGGCAGCCCATGGGAGCTGGAAGCCTGTAGCCTTCTTCAATAGACAGGATCACCTAAAGAGAGATTTACTGGGCATCAAATACTGAAAGGGCACGGTGGGACTGACAATTAGAAACCAGTGATGCTAAACAATGATTGGCACAGCCACCCTCACTTTATGCATTGTTGGGGCTTCACTCAGGGAATCAGGACTGGCAGGAATGTGATCAGAGCACACACTGAATATTTTGTAGGCATATGAAGCACAGTAGGGAATTTTTTAGGCTCCCTGGCCACCCTGTTCAAACAGGAGAATAAAGAACTGACCAATACCACTATAATTTTCATCCACTTCAGGTTGGTGCTGTACTGAAACAGATCTGATGTCACAGAGAAATCACATGCATGAGAAATTACAAGTGATCAGTCGAAGGAATGCTTGATTTTAGTAACACTGGTAGCAAAAGACATTGTTTGGGAAGAATAGTAGCAGCCCTGCCTGAGAGGAGGTAGCAAGAGTAGGTAAGGACCATGGAAAACTTTGTGGGTTCATAAAAGCATACGTGGATTCATTCCATATAAGATTTAAAAAACTAAGAGGGAAGGTCTGCAGGAGTGGTGATAGCAGCAGGGATGATGATACAAATTACATAGTCAGGATTTTTGGGATAAAAAAGAATGGAAAGCTGCTAAGTGGCTGACCAAAACCAAAGCTAGAACTAGGACCAACCCTACCACACAAGCACAGCCCTTCCACATAAAAATCCAAGCAGTGCTAAATGCTTTTTAATGTACAAATAATTGTACACAGTATTTATAATAACGCAGTGCACTTAGGAACAGACCTTCTGCATTTCACCCACTGTGCTGTAGGGAGACATCCCTCATTTCCACACAGATGTATGTACATGCTGCAGACATTAATGCAGCTGGAAGGGGGCACATTAAACTGCTTTACAGCAAATCAGTGTTTTACAGCACTAGCTCTGCCTTCAGTATATTCAATCTTATTTTCCTGGAATATGTGCTTGTTCTCCATTTGAATTCTGAATGAATGCTGTTGGCTCTGCTTAGCAATGCCTGCAAACATTATGCAAATGAAACAAGGGTAATATGAAGCTATGCTAGGACCTCAGCATCCCTTCCTGGCATGGCAGGAAATGCCACCAGGTTGCCAGAGAAATATTTCCTCCAAACCCTTGCCTGCCAGTGAGGAACGTGCCCCTGCAGACTCAGGATGGGCGGAATTCAAGCCCACGTGAAGTTTTATTCACATTTATTTTTCCATTTATCATTAGCGTATCTCAGGCAGTTTGTCAAAAGCGGCCTCATAAAACACAGGGACTCAGGAACTGAGTTGGTACCTGTCACTGAACAGGCAATCTTTAGCAACCCAGAAATGCAGATTATCACAGCCTTTACAGTTGACTCTGCCTGTTGCAAATGACGACTTTGTGAAATGTATTCTGGTTTTAAGGCAACAGGAAACCTGCTCTACTTTTGTGAGACGTACAGCATTTGCTCAACACGACAATAGAGGGCTGATGAGGTTTTTCTGCAGTAATTTATTCAGGAAAAACCCAAACCCAACCCTAATTTTCCAGGCATATTTTCTCTGACACACTCTATCATAACATAGCTTTGAAAATGAAGTTACAGTGCATTTTGTTTCCTCTCTTGTTCTAAAGGAACATTTCAGTATGAAGAGAAATGCCAGCTGGTACTGGGATAATTATAATTTCTCATTAATACCAGCACATTTAAAAAATAAACTGCAACTATTGCCTCATTAGTATCTCTTGTGAGGCAAGTAGTATTTTTAGAGTTGGAGAAGCAAGAGTAAAGATGTGATAACTGTCTAATACTGCAATGGGAATCAAGTCTCAAAGGAAGAATTAGAGCTTTTTAGTTCCTTATTTATTTATATATTTATTTTAGCTCCTGCTCTGCTTCTTGCACAGCACCTGTCTTTCTGAACAGAAGATTCAGACATCCATGTACCTTAAAGGCAAGAAGCGTTAAGCTTTTCTTGGTAGTATAAACATACATATTATATAATATGTAAAGATAATACACGTTAACTCTTTTTAAAGGCTTTTTTTTTCCCTTGCCAGGTTGATGAGGCACCACATTAATCATGAAATGTGGTGCACAAAACAACTGCATCTACAAGAAAGGCACAGCAACAGCTTTGGCCATCAGTGTAACCCTTTCCACGGTGGCAAATCGATGCCCCATGTATTTGACCCCCATCAGCCGAGTTTCTGAGCCTGAGCCTGCCAACAAAGGGCTCTCCGGGTCTGCTCCTGTGGCAAACGCTCAATGGAGATCAAAGGGAGGAATATAAACTATTAAGGAAAGGGAATACTTTTCATGGTTAACATAGCTAATGATTTCCATGCTTTTTCATGCTTAGGCTTATGTTTCTCTAAGAGGGACCATTGTTTTTTGTAGTTTTGCATACAGATGATATTAAACACTGGGGTCTGTTAAATACATCTTACCATTTGATGTTAGACAGAGTTATAAAGCTTGACCACAGAGTTAATATTTAATGTTATTACGATACCAGAGTTGTCTGAACAATATTTCATCGACTTCTACATAAAATTGATGTATGTTTAATTTCAAAATAATTGGAAAATGGCAAAACTGACACCTGAAAATAAAGCTGTAATCTTCCTGATAGTTTCATTATTAACAGCAACACAGATTCTTGCTTTCAAAAGTTAACTGACAGATTTTTTAATGAGACTGAGGCAGAAGAGGGTCCAGAGGGACATCATGCCTGTGCCCTCCTGACATCTGAAAAATCCACCAGGAGGGAGAGGCAGCTGCTCCTGCCTCATGCTACAGAGCCAGTCTTGGCATCTGCCAAGGGTTTTGATATCTGTAGGTTGAAAGAACTACAGTAGGGTAATTTTTTTTTAAAACTATTACAAGAAACTTTCAGGAGTGCAAGGAGTTTTATTCTGTTTGCTATAGCAGTTTTCTTGCATACCAATTACAATCCATTAAATATTGTTTTTAAATTTTTTTTTGTTTAATATTTTTGAATACTGTAGCTCTGCAATGTGCAGTAATTTATACAGTGGCTCTAACAGGTGTCCCAGGAGACTTCACTCACAGCTGTTCCACAAACCAAATGCATGGAATATAAATCTTCCTTCCCTCACATGAGCATTAGCAAGCCAGGCTCTTAGCACAGTCTGTTCATCAGCACACTACTTTCACTGGAAAGTTCAATATCTTGGCTAATGTTTATTAATTAAGCAATAAGACAGGACAGACTGTGCAGCAGCCCTAATTAATGGACACCTCTGGTGCCTGCCACACATCTGAGAAGTGCATTAATCAGCACCAACCCAGGTCAGAAGTGACTTACCACAATAATAAAACAGTTATTTACTTGAACAAGAACATTCCTCAGGCTTAGTCCCATCTTAAGCCTCTGCATTACACCACGTCAGGTATTAAAAACTTTATGAGAAGCATTTTCCAACTCGGTTTCCTTAAATTCAGCATCCAAGTCCCTGCTGAGGACTACAGAGAATACTGGATTTGCAGAGGTGTTGAGTCACTGTGGCTCGCAGGGACCCAGTGGATACCTGGGAGGAGCTGAAGGCTCTGAGCATCACCCTGGCTTTATTTTGGGGCCAGGGATCAGTTTAACACCTCCTGTATCAGCCCGAGCCTCTGTGCTGGCTCCTCCTGGTTTGGTTGCTGAGACCAAAGGGTCAGGCAAGACATGCTCAGCAGACTTACCTGACCCACTCAAGACATCACTTACTTAGCCACGCTCTAGAAAACTTAATTAAGTTCCCAAAGCTGTAGAACTAGAAAAGCAATTTGTAAGATGGAATGTGGAAAAAAGAAAACAAACCCGAAAACCAGACCTGGCTGTGCAGAGTCTGTACTTGGAAAACTTTTGGTGATTTACAAACACCCACCCAATTCAATAAATATTTGATTGCTAACTAAAGAAGAACTTTATTTTGATCAAGTCTCAGCAAGTGTTGTAATGTTAATGTTACAAGACATTTTGTGGTAGCAGAACCTGTGACTACACTCTTGCAAGACCTTATTAACTGTTGTTTGCACACTGTGTCTTTTATGAACCATTTAGTGTGTGCCCCTCTCTGTTACTTTCCCTGCCATCTGCACAGTATCCCTGACCTTTCAAAGTCCTGCTATTTCTGCAAAATAAGCTCGTGTGAATTCAGGGTAATTTATTGTACTAAAAGAAACGTCCCAATATCCAGCAAAATAAGCTTTACAGTATGTCTAATAACTTGAAATTTCCCAATGACACTTCAAGTCACTAAATGCATGTAGAAGGTCACAGGTGCCCACTGTGAGCATTCTGGCACTGAAAGCCCCCAGAGAAAAGGAGTCCTTTGTGCTGTGAATTGCTGCACTGCAGGGAAAGCCCCCAGGAGGTGGCATCATTAGCATAAGCTGCATCCATAGGGCCTGCAGCATTATTCTGCATTAACAGATACCTCTGCTTGGGATGTAGGAGTAATTAAATGTTGCTATCTTCACGCTGTAGCTGATTATTTAACATATTCCAAATGCAGAGGGAACTTTATGAATTCTCCCTGCTGGCATGGCCCTGCTTGGATGCACTGCAGGGTCTGACAGAGGGGAAGAGCAGAGGCTGGAGCCACTGTACAAGGCAAGGAGAGGCAGCTGGGATGGAGGTCTGTGTTGTGCACTGCTCCCCCCTGGTGACAAGGACTCTCTGCGAGGGTCCCACCAGTCATTCAAACCCTCTTCCCATCAGGGGAGTACTGGGGATGAACAGACTTGATAGAAAGTCTCTCTCTGCCCCCATTCCTAGTTAGTGAAAAGAGGTGTGCTGGTAATGGACTGGTGTGAGGAGGATTGATTACAGGAGAAATAAGAGATGAAGGCAGTTGGGTTCCTCACAGAGAGGTGGCCCAACACCAGATGAAATCACTCACAACTGGAAGAGAGACTGAAATTCCCCATTTACAGCACAAGATGACGTGACAGTGGGGCACAGTGGCTGTGGTGGGTTGCCAGGTGCCCACCAAAGCAGATTTATCACTCCCTGTCCTCAGCTGGACAGGGAAGAGAAAATATAACAAAAGACTCATGGTTGAAGATGAGGGCAGGGAGGGATCACTCCCCAGTTACCTGCACAGGCAAATCACGCTTAACTTGGCAACAAACTAACTGAATTTATGACCAATCAAATCAGAGTAGGGTAGGAGAAATAAAACTGCATCTTAAAAACACCATCCCCCCACCACTCCCTTCTTCCCTGACTTAACTTCACTCCTGATTTTCTTTGCCTTCTCCTCCCCAGAGGAACTGGGGGTCAAGGAGAGGGGATTTTGTCAGTTCATCGCATGTTGTTTCTGCCACTCTTTCCTTTCCAGAGGGAGGACTCACGCTGTTCCCTCGCTGCAATGTGGGTACCCCACAGGGTTAATTCCTCCAGCATGAGCTTCTCTCTCCAAAGGGCCACAGGGCCTGCTGTTCTTCTCACATATTCTCACTCCTCTCTTTGGCTGCAGAAGCACAGTTTTCTTTTTCCCCTTCTTAAAGATGTCATCCCAGAGGTGTTACCACCATCACTGACAGGCTCAGCCTTGCCCAGCACTGGGTCTGCCCTGGAGCTGGCTGGCATTGGCTCCACTGGAGATGGGGGAAGCTTCTGTCAGCTTCTCACAGAAGCCATCCCACTACCAAAACCATGCCACTGAAACCAATACAGCCACACAGCAAAGAGCATCTTGTTCCCCACCACCTCCTCCAGCTGCCCATCACCTGCAGCTGGGCACACAGACTGGCAGAGCTGGGGAGGGGTGACCTTGCAGTTTGGAAGCACTGGCATTGCACAGAAGCTGGGCATCCTGGAAGGGCCAGCTTTGCTCAGAAATATCTCTGCTTTCACGGGCTTCAAAAGATCACCCATGAATGGGGTGCTGCAGCAGGAATGGAGAAATGGAATATGGATTACACGGGGAGGAAAACCAGGCAAAAGACACTGGCTCACAGGATGTGCCTGTGGGAAGTGACAGGGCCAACAGCAGAAGGGACAGTGAGCCAGTGCTGCACTTCTGACAGTGCAGTCCCTCAGCAGGCAGTGCCAATGGAAGGGAAAAGTACCCACCCAGCGAGCCTTGCTTGTAAAGGCACGTGTGGACACTGCACTGACTGCTCAGAGAGCAACGAGGGGACGAGTCTGTGCCCCACCAAAACCTAAGGGAACACTTTTCCACTGTGCATGCGACAAGGCACAGGTCACCCAGAGGGACTGCAGAGTCTCCATCCCTGGGGCTACTCAAAATCTGGTCATAGAAGCAAACTGCTTGAGCTGCCCCTGCTGGAGCAGGTGGGCTGGCCCGGCCACCTCAGAGGGTCCCTCCGCCTCAGCCATTGTCTGGTGCTGTGATTTGCTAGTGCCTTTTCCCAGGTTCTTGTTCTCTTCAGTCTTCCACTAAAAGAAGGCTCAGAGTGAAACTAACCCTTGCATGTCTCAGTTTGGGAAGGCAGAGAATTTGAGGCTGTATGTGCATTTTGATGCAAAGTGCACTCTATGCAATGCAGAGCGATGGGGGTTTGCAACAGCACACTGATGATGAACAGGCTGGTACTGCCATGGCTGGGCTCAGCTTTGCTGCGGATGGAAGATTACCTCAACAACAGCACCCTCTGCCACTGCATGACCGCTGGATTTTTCTATATCAGATGGGTTTGGTTGGTTTTCCTTTCCTTTGTTCCTGAAACACTCTGAAAATATTTTTTTAAATGAAACTCTCTCTCAGATCCTTATCCCCAAATGAGTGATCAGCCTTAACAAGCAACCAGACTTGCAGAGCTGAATAAGTAGCGAGAATATAAAAACAGCCATCTGGGAAAAGTCTTGTCAGTTCTTCAGAACCAATGCAGAGGTATTCTGGGCACATACATGAGAGAGGTTAAGGTGGGTTGGCTGATATTCTGCATTTTGACACAGAGATTGATGGCTGGTGTGAAGACTGAGTATACCAGTTTGAGCTGTCATGGGGATCCATCAAACAAGAGCATTTGTGAAAATTTAAATTGTGGTAGAGGAAAAAAAAACACCAAAACACTACCATTTCCCCTTTTCCCTGCTTTTTTTCCTAGAACAAGCCTTCCATTTTACTAGAAGTAAATATAAGGTTTTTTTAATTGTGAAGGCTTATTTGGCCACCACTTTTGGGAAAAAAATAAAAGTCAGAGGAAAACACAACTTAGTTATGAAGTAGAACTCTTGTCCTGCACTGTCATTAAGCCTATATGTGGATTTTAAGGTGAAAAGAATGCACAGAATTCTTAGAAAGGAGAATTGGCAAATACATTTCTCGTGGCAGAGAATTCTTTTAGGATGTAACTATGCATGCCCACTGAAGGGCACTGTCAGACTGCACTGGCCATAACGGGCCATCCTCACCAGAATTCCAGTATTCCCCCCCCAGTTTGGATTTACAGCTTCACTGAGAAATCCATCAGCTTGCCTGTCTGATGCAGATTCCCAGGGATTTGGTGAAAGCCACATCTAACCAGCATTAGGGCCTGGCAAGCTGGCTATGACACTTTGTAATATGGCTTTAATCCACAGCAGGAAGCCAGGCAAGGTTTCAGTTACAGAGGGCCGAGTCTTCAGGTGGCACAAACAAACTGTCTCTCTGACACTGAGAGAATGATGATGATTTAAACAAGCTGAAATGCCAGCCCGGAGCGTGAAGGAGATGGCAAAGCAGGGCAGGGAGAGACAGTAATTTTCAAGGGACATTTCAGCAGCTTGCAGATTCCTCCTGGGCAGTACTTACATCCTGGTTGGACATCTCCCAGTAGGGTCTCTCCCCGTAGGACATCACCTCCCACATGACGATGCCGTAGCTCCACGCGTCGCTCGCCGAGGAGAACTTGCGGTAGGCGATGGCTTCGGGAGCTGTCCACCTGATGGGGATTTTCCCACCCTGGAAAATGCGTGGGAAACTTGTCAAGGTGACCAGAATATGAAACAGCAGGTGTTTAAAAGAAAAGGGGAAAAAAAAAAATTAGTTTAATTTGCAGTCTAATTCACCCAAAGCAGCGCTTTGTGAAAGCAAAACTCGGTTCAAAGAAGGGAAAGCATTTGAGAAAATTCATGCTTGTTCACTCATATAATCAGTCAGAACATGCTTTTTCGTTGAAAACATCCCAAGCCTGAAATTCCAAGTTCCTTGGCATTTAAAACTTTTCCTTAAATGAAACAGAAACATCTATTGGAACAGGGCATTGAAAGCTCTTAATAATAGTATATAACAGAAAGGAAACTAAAGGCTTCCTATTAAGGTTTACAGTTGATAGTATCTTCTGATTTTTGTTGTGCCCTTTAAATATCCAGGTAAACAGCAAACCAAGTGTGTTTCCAATAGGCATTTCCTTAGGATATTAAATAGTTTCATTCAGCAGCTTTCAACTTAAAATCCAAGCGCTACCTCAAGGAAAAGAAAAACAAAAGTAAGAAAGCAATCAACTTTTCTAAAGAGCTTATGTATGAAAACTACTTCCCCATTTCAGAAGAAAGTATTTCCTCTCCAGAAACATTACCCTTTTCAAAAGTATCCATTTATTATCATTGCCATTCAAGTCTTTAAAGCCGAGAGTGAGAGCAGTATGCTGAAGGTGCCACTAGATGGTAGAAGGAGGCAGGCGGTGGAGCTGAGCTCGCCCCGTTGCTTTCAACAAGCACTAATAGATTCTGCTCAGCGTTCTAATTGTATTTCTGACACAAACAAAAGAAGAAATGAACTAGAACATCCGTCTGGCAACTCAAGAGGAGCCACAGTTAAAAACAAGTATGTAAATCTCTGTTAATTTGCTTTGAATACATAAAGAATTGGGTGCGGGTTCAGGGCTGGCTCTGGCTGGCTGAGAAGCTGTTTGTTGTACCAAGGACCTGTTCAAAGGCCAAGCTCTGTGTCCGTGGGGACGTGTCCCTCAGCCAACTGCTCCTCCTTGACTCTCACCTGCTGACAAAATTGCATGGGTAACATTAATGTTGTGTCACAGCAGCCAAGGTGTCCTTTGTACCATGTCACATGTTTTGCAGCTGCTTTTTTAAAGCCTCTGCTTTCCTCGTTGCTGGCGAACCACTTTTTCATTCTAGCAGTCGGAAGGGAAATGTAATACTGATTTTTTTTTCCCAAGTGCCTCCACTACCCACCTTTTCTTAATCCACTAACCTGGTGGTCAGATCTCTCCTGTGGCACGTCAGAGATGCCAAAGACTTGATGCCCCACCTGCTGCCACCTCTGAGCCTGCCCTCATCAGTGACGCTCTTTGTCCCTTCCTGGTACAGCTGTTTCACTTGGGAAGCAATTGCAAAGGCTTTTTGGGTATGAGAATGAAGAAACAGGGTGACAAAGGGCAGTTGTGGTAAGACATTCTTCAAGACCAGGCTGACATGTTGTTTCTTCCCCAGGAAATACTTGTATCTCCTAAAGAAATCAGGTAAGAACACGTGGTGTTGGATCTCGTGGTCTGGTTTCGGTGGTGTTTTGGTTGGATGTGTTAGTCTAACCTTCCTGAGGTAATGGAAAAATGAGCTACTGAATGGCCCAAATGTACACCTTGCACTGGGATGTCCAGCCAAAAGGATGTGTCCTCTGGGAAACAGTTTTAGGGTCTAAACACAGAGTATAGTCCAAAGTATCTCCTCCCAACACAGAGCTGTGGGCTTTATTCTTTCCTCTGGGTTGGGTTTAGTTCTGTTTTTCTAACATGTAGTTCTATCCTTACTTTCATGGCTTCTGCAGAGTTTTTGGGGACATTATATTCCTGGCCTGTCACACGGTCACTGCAGGCATTTTATCTCCTCCTTTGGACCTGGATATGTGCAGTTTTTCTGAGTTAAACAAAACTCGTGCTGATCCACCTCACAAAATGCACCCCTAAACACTCCTCATCAGCAGCCCTTGCTCCAACACAGGGGGTCAGTGCTGAACCTTGTCTTACCAAGCCATCCCCCTTGGTGCATTTTGCTTTATGCCCACTCCAGATACTTTCTGGAATGTAGCTCCTGCATTTGAGGGAGGATGCAAAAGACAAAATTCCACACTTTCTTTCCTTAGATCTTATCAGATCTGAAAAGATGACAGGTAAAAAAAAAAATCTATCAGCTTAGATGGTTGTTACTGTAAGACTTTGTTTATCAAGACAAACTAATGGATCAACAAATTTCCCAAGTGTCAGATTTCTAACCTGGGAGGCTTTATTAACAATTCGTTATTTTTTTGAATTTTCATGACAATTCTTACGTTAAAAATCAAATGTCTACTTGTAGGGAAAACACAAATCTATAAATGCAAATAAGAGGCATTTGGTTATTTATAGATTTTGCTTTTAATGTCTATAACATAGTATGAATAACATATCAGGAAAACTGTCTTTAAACTGTAGGCTTTCCCTAAATCTGATTTTCTATTCCCAAATTATACTCCAAAGAGAGGGCACACCTTGAGCAGCACTTGCAGCTGGATTTGTGACTGCTGACTAAATATAAGGGAGTTTTAAAAGATCTGATCAGACCCCACAACCAGTGGCATGATACAGCTTTAGTGACTGATCCCTTTGGCCTGAAACAGTAGTGGCTCAGTGAGTGTGAGAATGAGACTGGAGAACAGAACCTTCACAAAATTCAAGGCATTTCACATTCAAGGGCATAAGATGCGCTCAGTGTTGTAATGTAAAATACAATCCTTTTGTGCTGCCTCTAATGACAAAGTGAAGCAAAACCTCTAAAATTTTTCCAAAGGATTCATCTTATGTATGAGGATGTTATATTCATAAAAATGTAAATTTCAGTACTTAATTATGTTTGCAGAATACCTTTTTTATGCAAAAAGGTTGTTTTATTTATTGGAAAGCCATTCAAAAGAGAGAGATTGCAAGACGACTACCTTAAGAGATGTATGTGACTGAACGGTAGTAATAGCTGCTCATGCATAATAAAAGAACACATAAGGTTTAGAGCAGCTGAAAATATATTTCTTGTTTCTGATTAGAGTAATAAACAGCGTTACTGATATTGGATATGCCTTTTTACATTTGGATCTAACTGGGAAAATAATAAATGCAACACTGTTTACACAACGCCTCGCCTTCAAATTAAGATAATTTATAAATCCTCTACATTGTGCTACTCTAGCAGTGAAATCTGTCACAGCTGCCCATCTGAGAGAGCCCTTATGCAAGGCCATGCTGCTTTTAGTTGATTCTCTCTCTTTGGGGTTGGGGAGGAGGGGCACAAGGGGTATTAGGAACCAAATTGCTTTTCTGCTTCTTCTCATACCTTAATAATGGTATCAGTGATAACCTAATTTCATTTCCACATAGCGAAATAACACTAACTCTGCTATTCAAATAATTAGAATCCAGCCTTTTTTTCCCCCCTCCATGCCAGCTGAACAGCATCTATCTCCTGATTTTTTTCTCTTGATTGTAATTTAATAAGCAATTTTGCCATGCAGTGTCAAGTGTCCCCTCGGAATTAGAATATTAGGCTCACGTTGCTTAGCTTGTGGAACTGTTCGGAGCTCAGCCCTTGAAATGAAATTTCCCCCCTCACCCACACCTACACACGCTCCTTCCTCCACAGGATTGGCAACAGCACAGTTTGCAACACATTTAAAGGCAGAATTGGAACTACGTGTTGCAAAGTGCCTCGTTCTTTACCTCCAGCTCTGCATGAAAGGATGACAGTCTTCACAGAGTGCCACCTCCTCTCTGAGCTTACAACACCCAAAAGTGCTCGTGATCTGTTATGTGGAACAACTGGCACTGACTCCAGCGGGGCACAACTGCATTTTTGCCACCTCCTATTTGATTTCCCCTCCCTATTTTACATGCCAGACATCTTTTCAAGAGCAGGAGGTGTTAGCAGTCCCTTTAATTAAAGATCTAACCCCAGTTGAGAAGTGCAGAGGTTGGGATGTGGCAGCAAGCTCAAAATGCCTCATGTGAAGAGTGACAGAGAGGGCACAGGAGCAAAGAGAGAAGCCTGTCAGATGCCCAGCCCTTTTGGCATGTCCCACACCCAGCAGCAGGGTGAGAGAATGCCTGTTGCTGTGTTTCCCTTGAATGACAGACACTGCAGAGCTGTCACAGAGCTGGCTGCAGCTCTCCTCAATGCTGAGGTGCAAACCCATCAGTTCCAGAGGCACAGACATCTAGAACTGTCTAATTATAGGAGAAAAGGTACTGAACTATGTGCACATCAGTCTGATCTGGCACAGAAATTCCTATGCATCTGTCACTTACTGTTCCTTTATGTCTGATGTTACTGAATCATGCAATAATTTCCCATGGCACAAGTCTAGTATCTGTCTGTTTCTCTACCCCAAAATGACAGAAACATGGGGGGGAAAAAAGAGAACTTCAGAGTGAAGAGAGGCAAAAGTAATGAAAGAGATGAGTTTTAAATATTGGACATAATTCATCATTCTGTACAAAAACCTTCTGCCACTTTACTGGAGCGATGCTTTTATTTGATGCTCAAATTTTTCATGTGCAAAGCTACAAATAGTCAGAATTTAGCATCCTCAAATCATAATTTAGAACTATTCAGCACTATCGACAGCCTTCTCTAGTGTCTATTGAAATATCAGAGAAACTACATGGCAAGATAACAAAACTGCTCTGAAAAGGCATTTCAGAATTTGTGCTCATTATGCCCAATTCCAGTCAGTTCTCCCAGTCTTTCATTTCCCTCAGAATTGAAATGAATAAACACCCCTGATTTTCAAAAAGACTGGATTTGCTTCCAATCTCTGGGAAAATATTAATTTTCTTTCAAATATCTTGATTAACAATGATGAAGTTAAATATGTGGAACTTGATTTTTCCTCCTAAGTTAGATACCCAAATTTTCAGAACAAGTTATTTATGATTTCGAGAATACACCAATTTTAGTGAGCACATCTATTTGTGCCCTCCAAAAGAGGGAAAGCTGTTGATGGGTGGAAAGCATCAGCACTTAAGATATTGGCAGGAGGAAAACAGATGAGATAAAATGTGTGTCCACAGATCACCAGGAACACTTCCCATTCACCAGCAGTAACATCAGAGGTGTGTCAGGATGCTTCTCCAAAATACTCCACCTCAGCCTGTCATTTTGTCTTCCCAAGGGCCATCAGATGGATGAATTGAGCAGTGGGGTACATACATGCAAACTTCCAGAAGGACACATATATCCTATCCTATCACCTTTCAGTTAAAAAAAGTTAAAGAATTAAAACATTAAATGTCTTTGCTAAACCCCAAGGAATTATGAAATGAAGAACACTCTCTGGAAGAGCAGAGATGCTCATTAGCAGTAGCAGCAGCATTCATTTCCTCTGAAACAAGACCCTTCAGCATGCAATCCCTCGCCTCTTCGAGGCATTGATCTTCACTTGGGCTCAGAGATCAGAAGGAGCCTGATAAAAATGCATAGCTTTGACCCTCAAAATCCACATAAGTGAAACAGCAGTGAATATTTCTGACCACTTACACCTGTCCTGCATTCGTATTTTCTTGACAGGGCAATTTAAAAAACTTCATACAGTGACAAATACGAGTGGTTAAAACCATTGCCTCTTGTTTGTGTAACCAACAGGACCATGCCCATCTTTTCTGCTTAGACAGGATGCCTTTATCCACAAGGGCCTTATTGAAAATGCATTGATTTTTGCCAGAAATATTAGCTTTAAAATATTTGCTTAGTTTTTAAATGAACAAAGTAGCTCATTTCAGAGATCAAACGAAAGTGGTTGAAGATGGGCAGAGGTCTCACTCTTCCAGAGCCCAAAGCTCAGGCAGTGTGGGGTTTTTTCAGAAGAGAGAGAAGGGAAAGAGGTGCAAAAAGATTCAGTGTACAAAGCAGATTAAACACAGGTGTTTGCAAAGCCTCCTTGAGCGTGGCCTTTTGAAAGGTAAGGGTGAGACAGGCGGGGCCAAGGAGTTTCATAATGTTTTACAGAGTGGGACTGTACATTTCTTTAGGGTTGCAAAGGCACCGGTGAGTTTCACAGTATTGTGTGCTTTGGCCCTCAATCACAGAGAAACCCTTTACTTTTCTGAAATTAGATATCAGAAGCATGCATCTCTACCAAATCCACTTTAGAAACTATAGCACTATTTGACAGTAATGATAGGAAAAAATGTCATTTTTCTTGAAACTAATATTTCTGGCAAAGATCTATCTCTTTTCAAGAGCATCAATTTCAAGCTATCTGCCAGCTGTGTCAGCACAGCTCACATTACAGCTGTAACCAATTTCTTGAAAGTTACTCCTACAGAGTCCTTCAATCTGCACATCCAGCCCCATCCGCTTTGCTTACACAAGGAGTCCTCCTGAAGTCAATGGAAAAGGTGAGAAGGATTTGTTCTGAGATGCCTGTTTGAAGGATGCCTTGCACTGCACGACCCTGTAACACAGGAATTTGCTACAAGGTCCATTCTCCCAGCAGAACTGGGTTAGCAAACACAAATATTTCTCTACACTCGAGCAATCGAAGTTGATGAATAAAAAAGTTACTAGGCACTGTCCTTTCTTAAAAGCATCAAGGAAGGCTTGTCTCTGAAGTTATGCCCTCAACTTGCCCAAGGCTTCATGAAGTGTTTATTTCTGGATCAGAAATACAGTGTAACCATGCACTGCTGGAACACTCGGTGTCATTATCCATCGTTAGTGATTTCACAGCTGGTGGTTTCCTCACTCACACCCAGCACACGTTCCCATCTCAGGAATCAGGAGGCCCCTCTCTGTGCTGCCATCGTGCCCAGGTCACTCACACTCTGCTGCCCTGCCCCCAAAGCCCTGCCAGCAAATTGTTGAATGCCAGACAATCTGAAAAGGCCAAGAAAAACTCAGGAGTGTGTGGAAACCTGAAAACTGAGACAAAGGGAAGTGGATTTCAATGTAAAATTAACACCAATGGCACTGTCTCCAGGAAACATTGTCAGAGCCCATTCTTTGGGATGCTATACCAGAGAGAATGTAGATACTGAATTTATAGACAGCTTGTTCTAGAGCACATGGGATTTTATTTACCTAAGGCTCCTTCAAAGTTATTCTAGAAACAAGTTGGAAGCACCACGAGAGTCAGGCTTTTCTTCTGAGAGTTACAGTGCCACACGAAGGCAGTGATCAGAATTCTTATGAGGCTGAGCTACTCTGCAAGTATTGCTGCTTTAGTTTTCACCCCAGCTGCTTCAGGAAGTGCAGAGGAGAATTAATATCTCGGTAACCAATGAATTAAATTTTCTGCTCACATTTTTGTGAGGCCACTTATTTTATCCTGAAGGAGTTTGCTGGTTATTTAAGTTTCAGTCAATTCATGGCTAAGTAGCTGGTCAAAAGACAGGAAACAAACAGTCAGAAAGAAAAGGTCAGTTTTGAGAGTGGCATCCCCCAGAGATGGATGCTCATGTCCTGCTGGCAATGTATGTAGAATCTGTAATACAGGCAGGACTGTGAACACAGAAAATTCTGCTGGCAATCCAAAGGTATTCGTGGTAGTAAAGACAGTGGTGGCTGGCCACAAAAATCTGCCAGAGATTCTTAGGATACTGAGTTAAAATTGATGTGATGTCACAAAATTCAGTCTCATAGTGATGCACTCCTAATAAAACACTCCTAACTTTACGTAACAAACAACGTGGCCCTGTACTAAGTTATCACTGCTCAAGAAAGATCTTGTGTTGTAACACAGAGGTGGCCTTGTAATGCTCCCAACTCCCTTCCCAAAAGCAAACTCAAGGGGAAAAAAGGGAATGAAATTATAAAACTAATCAAGAAAAGAAAAAAAGCATGGCTATTCCTGCATATTGCTTAGTGATCACAGTCCTGATCCTCCTTCCCACATGGATACAGTGAATCACAGGATATGCCAAGCTGGAAGGGACCCTCAAGGATCATCTATTCCAACCCTTATCCCTGCACAGGCCCAGCCCCAAGAGTCACCCCCTGTGCCCCAGAGCATCATCCAAACCCTCCTGGAGCTCTGGCAGCCTTGGGGCTGTGCCCACTGCCCTGGGGAGCCTGGGCAGTGCCCACCACCCTCTGGGGGAAGAGCCTTTCCCTGAGATCCAACCTGAGCCTGCCCTGACACAACCCCAGGAACTATACAATCCTGACTATAATGGATTGGATAATGGAAGGTATAGAACTGAGATATATAAATGGCAAGTAGAAGATTAAAAACATCACCAAACCCCTCTTTTTTAAAACAGAAACATTGCTATGGGATGTCATGGACTCCAAAAATACAAACATCTCCAAAAGTAACTACAGAAACTTATAGAAGAAATATTCATGAAAGATATTACACACAAATACCCACCTCAGATTTAAAGAAGTCTTTGAGCCACAAGCCACTAAAAAAGGTCAATAACCTGAACTAAGAATGCATCATGTGCACTCTTTTATTATATTCCCCCTTGGTATCTACTACTTGTTTGCCTTTTGGAGACTTGCCCCAGAGCTCCCAAGCATCGTGGCTGGCTGAGTTAGGCCATTATTCTCCTCCTGGGATCTCAGTTCACTTGCAGTTAAAATATAAAGACGTGGTTAATAGTACAGCTGGAAAAAAGTGGCTGGTGCACATGTTAACAGCATTCTGGGGAGAAGAAAGTTAAAAAGCATAAAAAAGCTAATTTTAAAAGAAGTCACCCAAAATGAGGTGTTCTTTGATGTGAAACAGTGTAATTGCAGATGGTTATCTGAAGGATCACAAGATTTGCTTTCTGTTTTTGAGTCTATGACTACATTTCTATGTCTCCGTCCATATTTATGGATATACTTTGTGACTAAACCCTTTGACAGAAGAAAACAAACAGTTCTGCTGTTAGTAAGTTTTAGCAAAGGAGAAAGGATCAGGTACTAAGGAGTAGAATCTGTAAAAGTATTGCCTGAGAAAGTGGGGCTGACTACGGGATGAGCACGTGTAGGTCTTAGGTTTGCTCCACAGAGACACGATAGTGTCTTGTAAAGATTTTGGTATCGTATCTTTCATCACCAATAAATAATTTCACTTAGGGATAAAAAAAGAAATAAAAGGAATAAAAGCATTCCCAGACTGTTGGGAAGCACACAAGTTTCATGTCTCTAAGTGAACCCACACTGCATAAAAATCTGATTTATATATGGTAGGGGAGATGGGAGAACAGATGCTGATGAAGGTGAGCCCAGGGCCATGGCAGGGACCAGGGAGCTGTCCAACACCGAGCTCCATCCTGCCTTCCCATCTGGGGATGGAGAGAGGCAAACATGAGGAATGGCTTGCTGAGGCCAGGATGGGCAGGGAGGCCCATCAGAGAAGAGGATTGTAACCAGCTGTTTCCCCCACAACACACCAAAATGGTCCCAGCACAAGCCACAGCTGCACTCCCAGCACATCTGTGCATCAGCCAGGCTGGGAGCTCTGAACCAACGGCAACTTCCAGAAGCATGGATGGTGCAAAGGCAGAGACAGGCAAGACATCAAAGGCTTGATGAAATCACCTAAAGGTGGTGTCTGGTGTCCCTTTAGGCTTTCTCACTTGAGGACAGTGCAGGTCCCCCTCACTGTCTCGTGTGTGCCCATTCTCTGCAGAGATCTGTTTGCCTGTGGTGTTGTCAGTTCTCAGAGAGAACTGGACCTCTACATGTAGGCAGCTGATCCCACACACTGAGTGAAAACCATACCCAAAGCAAAGAGATCACAGGATTTCTCCCGATGGAAGAGCTCGACACGCTACCATCCTTTGGGGCCAGCCAGCAGCGTGGTGGCCAACCAGGCTGCACAAGTTGCCCAGCTGGCCAACATTTGGACTGCTAGGGAGAGAGTTTTTAGGGATGTGGCAGACTTGGATGAGGCCACGGGGACGTGGAAGGGTTGTAAGCTTTAGCAGGGAGGTAGAGCTGGTGGAGCACAGCAGGGAGCTGTGAATGCACCATGGGGAGGTTCTGAGAAGATCACAAGTTACACTGCTGGGGCTGCAGAAGACAGCCTGAGGAGCAGGGTAACTGCAGCATGAGAATGCAGCTGATGTCTGTAATGCAGCCTTGGGGCTTCATTATTCACTTCTCATGACATACATTTCTCCCCCTTCTCTGACCAAGTTGCAGCAGAAGGAACAGCACAGCATTCTCATACTGTAACTGCACAAACATGAATGAAGTATATCACCAAAAAACTCCAGAGAAACGAACACACAAGAGTAGTTTTCAGTCCAAGTTAGGGCTGCTTTACCACGAAGTTTCTCTGATATTTCTATTTGGTTTGGTGCCATACTGGTGTTGTCCATAGATCACTGCAGCATGCAAATTGTTGAATAATAGGATAACCATCTGTTGGATGATAAATAGTTTGGCACAGAGATGTGGTGGAGCCTTCCTGCAGATATCCACATTCAACTACATCTCTGCCAGCTGTTTGAATGCATCAAATTAGTCTCTACCTCACGATCATCAGCGACCTCCCAGAACAAAGTATTGACTGATGCACATCATGCTAATGGCAAGGCCAATTTAATATTCAGTGTTTATACCACCATAATGTTGGTTTACAGACACTCAGAATCTGCTTCTGACCTTCACAACAGCAACATTTCTTAGTATTGCACTTTCTAGACTTTTGCACTTCTTTCCTATATCTTGATATGTTTTAGTTGAGGATGTTGGTGAATTGTTAGCACTGGGATACCTTTTGTCCTCTAAGTCAGTTGAATTTACTCCTTGTAATCCCCAGGGGGCAAAACACTTTGAGTAATACCCTACTAGATTATGTTTTTCTCATCATGCATCATCCTAAATCATCATCTGACTGATGATAATAAAATGGGAATAACATATTAACACAATTTATCATCTCTGCACCTTGCTCAGGGGGTATTTTACTTTATCATATATTAGTTGTCACTTTCATGACGTATTACAATAAGACATCAGCAGAAGGAAGCATTTTGATGAAGCAGTACTTGGATATTGTAGAAATTACTTGGATAGTGCAGGTTTTATACTTGGATACTTGACTACTGGGGAAAACTTCTTCACCAAAAGGCTTGTCAAACCTTGGAACAGGCTGCCCAGGGGAGTGGTTGAGCTGCCATCCCTGGAGGTATTTAAAAGACATGTAGACACTACACAACATGATTTGTCAGGGGACTTGGCAGGGCTAGGTTAATGGTTGGACTCGATGATCTTAAAGGTCTTCTCCAACTTCAATGATTGTGTGATTCCACTTAACAGTGAGGATTATTATCCAGGGATGAACAGCCCTTTGTTAACAGAACAGTGAAATAGAGGTAAAAAGATACATGGCACATGGAGAGAGAAAGATGGGGACCTGAGAGAACAGGGCAGGAGGGCCACAAAGATGATCAGGGGGGTGGGGCACCAGAATTATGAAGAGAGTTTGAGAGAGCTGGGGTTGTTCAACACAAAGAGAAACTCCAGGGAGACCTCAGTGAGGCCTTCCAGGACTTCAAGGGGGCTTATGAAAAAAGAGGGCGAGAGACTTTTTGCACTGGTAGGTAGTGATGGTACAAGGGAAAACTGTTTTAAGTTAAAAGATAAGAGATTTAGATTAGATATATTGAAGAAATTCTTCCCTGGGAGGGTGGGCAGGCCCTGGCACAGGTTGGGCAGAGAAGCTGTGGCTGCCCCATCCCTGGGGGCGTCCAAGGCCAGGCTGGATGGGGCTTGGAGTGACCTGGGCTGGTGGGAGGTGTCCCTGCCCATGGCAGGGGGTGGCACTGGATGATCTCTAAGGTCCCTTCCAACCCAAACCATTCCATGACTATTCTCTGACATCAGGCTTGCCACTGGTGCTGGACCAGCTGTGGTTTATCCTGGAACAGTAATTTCTATGAATTGCTGTGCACCTTCTCAGCAGGGGTAACTTTTTAAAGTGGTGACTTTTGCATTACCTTCATAAGTTCTCCAAAAGGCTTCATCAAAGTACCTGAAAATTGCTTTGATCTTTTAGATTAAAAAAAATCTCAGTGTTTTATTTCCCTAAAAAAAATCTACCTGATTTCAGAATAATGAAAAACATAGAATTTTTTTTTTGTTTTTGAATTTTTGTTTAGAAATCTTAATTTATCAGAGGTATGTCATCAAATGGCAAAGTTTCTCCAACCACGAATTCCTTAAGAAACAGCCATTTAAATACCTTTTAACATTCTTTTATGGCAAAGCTGGCCAAACTCCTGCCTTCAGGCCCAGGTGCATGTGCTTTCATGGTAAGCTTGCATAATACACAGGTGCAACTCCTGCAGGAAGTGTCTTTTTGCGCCATAAAAATCATATGCACTGACATTTCCTTTTTCCCCCGCCATCATCTGAGTTACAGTTCTGTACTGAAAAATGAATGCGTGCATATATTCATGTATAGCTAGGAAATGGGTTTCCAAATCTCTGGTGGCCAAACCAAGTGATGTGCATTCCGACAGGCAGCTCCAGCCCAGCTGTGCCTGCAGCACCTGCAGGGAAACTCTCGCAGATAACGGCATTGTGGAAGGCAGAATAAATCCAAAACATTCAGCAGAACTCAGTCATGTTTCAGGAAAAAGCATTTTTCTCCTTTGTCCATAGACAGATACCAATTCACTCTTTTGCTCCCACTTGATTTCTGGATTGTGACCTATACTTGGGGAAATTAAAACCAGCTTGTTTTGATATCCAAAAAATATGAAGTTATGGAATGCTAATGCACGGTTTGGATTCCTTATTTTTAAGGTCTTTTGTGTGAAGTGCTAAAGTTTGAGCTTATCTTCAAACCCAGAAATTCACATCACTTCCAAACCCAGAATGCTAATCAAACCCACATATTTTCTCACTCACAGCAAAGCAGGGGATATTTTATAACACTGCATTCCTCCTTTCCTTGTTGTGGTGTAGACTGAAAAATTTCTAGAGCAGCCTAGTGATCCTTCTCAGTAATTCCCAACAACCCACGGGGTCTTTAATTCCAGTGAAAGAACTGAAGAAAGAACTTGGATCACACTCACACCCAGTAAAACAGCTGTATCAAGATGAAAAACTTGCCAGGTAAAGTCTGTGTCCAGTCATTTAACACCCCCAAAAACAACAATCAAAAGAAGCCACCATCCCTTATCAGCAATTTCCAGAGCCACTTTGATTTATGCCGGGTAAGAGAGAGCTGGCTAATTACAACCCTAAGAATGTGCTCTGGGAAATTGATCTAGATGAGCCATCTATCCTCCTTAACAAATTCCCACACCTTCTGGCATCCCCTCTGAAAGTTTCCCCACGACTGGAGCATCAATATCTCTGCACATGTATTCTTTTAACTAATGAAAGGTACATTAGGCTGCTGCACTGTTGGCATAACTCAGCCTACCTTGAGAAAAGCAAAGTCATGCTCTCCATCCCCAGTCACTTAGAACCTAACACAGATTAGCTTATGTTTGAAAGGCAAAATCATACAAATACACTATTTATTGCTATGATAACATGTAACATTGAGAAAGGAAGCCCTTCACTGCTTTTACTCCCCTCTTTCTGTGCTGCACCCCACAGCTCCCCCACCAGTGTGGTCATTCGAATCTGGGTCCTTGAGTTATGCATTATTCATTTTAGTACCTCAATGAACTGTTTTTCTCTTCACAGCCACACCTCTGTTTTGCTGTGATGGGCTACAAGTCATCTTCAGTTAGGAAACTTTTGCTGTTTCTAAAATGCAAGTGGATGCTACAGATCTTTAGCTTTTCAATGTGTCTGCCATTGCTTCTGCTGGTTTATCTCGGCTGAAGAAAAGAAAGTACAACTCTAGTTTTAATCTGTCTGGGGTCACAGGATTCAATCCAACCTCTTGTTCCATGGGTTTAGGCATTGCTCTTCATGGCAGTATCTCACTCACCTCTTTTGCCTGTCTCTGTTCACAGACCCCCCCACGTGAATAGGTGTTCCCTTGTTCCACCCACACTCTCTTTATCTGAAGCTCATGTCTTCTGCTCCAGGTTCCCTTTGGGGATGCTGAAGGGACCGTGATCTTATTTGCCTGAATGAAACTGCTGATAGCATTCTCTTGGTCCTTCAGACCCTCCCTCCCCGTTCCATCCACAGTTTGGAACTCAAACAAGCAAACAGAGACCCAGAATTGGGGAAATCCGAGTCTCCAATTTCACACAGCTATACAGACAATGGAAGCAGCGGGCTCATCAGTTTTCTCCATGTACACTGCTTTTTTGCAATATACACAGTGTGCCCATGGACTAATGCCACGGTATTTTATGGCACATTTGGTCCTTTTTAAGTGCTTCAAAATCTTTCAGTTGTTGGAGACTTTCAGCAGTGGGATATGGGAAGTTGCTGCTTTGTTAGAAATGAATGGCAAAATTAAGCATGAGCAAACTGAAATAGTTCTGCTTGTTTTGGAACTTGAGGGTTGCAAAGCTCAGTGTTGAAAGTGCCTTTCCAATAGTCACACAAAAATCCAGAGTCAGAAGAACAATCTTGTTTCTGGATTGTTGCTCCATCTTCTCCCTAATTCCCTAAAAGCCTGTAGTGCACTTGTTTGAGGTGCACCGACCAGTAATGATTTCTCCAAGTAACTGTAACCAGATTGGGAAAGTTGTTTCTCATACTTGATACTTCGTAAGTATTTCCAAAAAACATGCTCCTTGTTACTGAAAACAGACTGTAAATGGTTCCTGTGTGTAAAAATGCAAGGGAGAAGTGCAAGAACCTCTGAAATAAAGTTCCAGCTTATGCAGCTGGCGGCTTTCTGGGCTGTGGAGAAGAGCTTTATGGTGGATTCTGTTCTTATAAAAATTGAAGAATAAATCAATGGTCAACTGCTATGAACGTGGATGTGGACACTCCTCTCCTTCACAGTGTGTTCACTTAAGTGGAAAACACGCACGGATTTTGAAGAAGGAAACAGTAATAGGCAAAGAGAACCAGTTCTAATTTGGTACAGAAAAATCAAAATGACTCTCAGTGTGCACCTCCCCAGGAAAGGATAATGCCTTTCTTTGCATCACATAGTTTATCTTTAACAATTCCACCTTGGAGCAATTTTCATGGTACTTCCCAGTCTGGATGATATTCCATATTCAATTGAGAAATGCTGCTAAAGTTAATAAGTTGCAGTAACAAACATAAATCTCTAGACTGTTAAATGATGAATCCTGTTCACGCTAATAAATCAAACCTTTCCCTCAGTGCAAAGCTGTGGCACATCTCCCAAAATACAACAGTGCTGAGGTCCTCTTTCTGATTTTGTAAACACCAACACCAGCAGATAGATATTTAACCTCTAAGAACACCCAATCTGTTCCAGTTCCTTTATTCAGTTTAGCTCAAAAGATCAGAAAGCAGGCTAACAACAACTTCTCTTTCCTGCTATTCAAATTCCATGCCAACTCTCCTAACAAAACCTCAGTTTCATATTTTAGGCTTGCATTTGTTTGGGTTGTTTTGGTTTTCTTTTTGGTTTTCTATTAAATCTCATTCCTCTTACCATTAATTTGATTAAACACATACCAGCACTACTGAGCTGCAGGAGCAAAGCGTTGGTTTTATTGTGTTGCTCTGGGAATTGTCACCAAGCCAAATTCACAGATGTTCCAAAGAACACCAGGCATTTGGTCCATTTCTAAGACAAACCTCAGAGTTTTCTTTACCCACAGTGTCACGACCCTGTATAAGGAAGGTAAGATCAGTTAAGTCCCCTCGCCTGCTCTGTCTATACTTTTGATAACCTGCCACAAAGCAGGAAGCAAAAGTGAAAAATCAGGGAAAAGGGGGAAAATCCTTGTGATTTTCATGCCTTGTGCCAAAAGATGTTCTTCTTTGAAGACTTTTTCTGTTGTTTTGCCTGTTATGGCAAGATGCATATTTTCTTACCAACAGTGAGGTAGGTAGAAGTATTTATACTTAAGAGCAGAAAAAACTGTGGAATTATATTTATTAGCTGGGTAGAAATGAGATGAGTGAGATGGCTCCTAAGTGTGGGAATAACCCTCCCAGAATCCTCACGAGGCCTTATCAGCTTCTGTTCCGTTACTGCAAGATATTGGCCTATAAAAACTTAATAGGACAGCAAATTGGGATTTGGTGTTTGGGACCTCTGGCAGAGAGAAAACAACACGTGTGCATACATGAAGAAATTGCTCATGAGCAATAAACAGCTGGGGCCACGGGGATGTGAAGCAACACAGCAACTGCAAATAAAGATGTGTGAAATAATGAAATAATGAAACCTGGAGGAACACAGCTTTGAGGTGCTGGTCACCACCAACTGGTGGTGCTGCACAGCTGCCAGCAAGAGTTGGGTGCATATTAACTATGAAAAATAACCTTTTTCCCCCCGTTGAAAATTGTCAAAACACACATCTTTCTAATAATAAGGGAAGGCTTTGGATGTAGAGAGGGAGGTTCCTCATAATGCTTGTCCCAGCCTTATCCTCCATGGAAAAAATTAATGACCCAAATGGTAAAAGTTCACTTTAATTTTAACAAGTACTTTTAGGGGGATCTTTTAAGACACAAGAAGGTTTTTCATGTTACAAGACCTAGGGGGAAAAAAAAGAAAAAGAAATACAGCAGTATTTCAGTCCCAGGATTACCCCAGGAGCTGATTCTTCCCAAAGAAAGATAACTCAGAGTAATATCAAATGTGCTGACAGAGAGATGCCAGCAGGTTGTGGAGCCCAGGCTGTGTGTCTGCTGTAATTAAATTTGCACACAAATTGAAGCATGCAATGTTGCTATTTCTCTTAATGGAACAGGCCTTCTGAGCAGAACTTTCAAAGCCTGAGGTAGTCATCTTTATTTTGATGAGTCTTTGGTCTGTCATATCAATCTTTACTTATAATTTTATGTATGCTTTATACATTTTTTTACTGCATAGATTAGCAAAGAACATCACTTGATGTATAGCTGAATTAATACAAATGCCTTTTACTATTGGCTATAAAGCAGACTGTGCAAATAGCCCAGGACAATGCACTACACCACAGGCAGAAAACCAAAAGCAAAAACTCAAGCCCACGGTAAAAACCCCACAATATCCACAATTCTGAGGAGGTTGTGGGATTCAATAACATACTTTTATCCCAGAACACCTGCTCAAAAGGCAGGGCTGATTTGACAGCTGTATGGGTTTCAAAAAACCCCATCATCAAACACAGTATAACTGTGTTGTAATGGAGAGTGTTCCAGGGGAGGCACCTAAAGGAACCTTATCTCACTGTGCTGGCAAGAAGCACCCAGAGGTCGCTGCCTTGGCCCTGCGGTACCACACTGGCACTGGGAGGGATACCAAAGGGAAAGGAAACAAAGCAAAAGGACAGAAATGATCACCAAGAAAAACCAGAGCCTGCTCTCTTACAACTGGGAAACTGGGAGAAACTGAGGAGTTTAACTGGGACACAACACACACTGGGATAGAAGCTGTCCGTGCATCCAACACTCCCATTTGTGTACCCCATCTGGGGAGGGGGGAAAAGCACATTTTCCCCAAATGTGACATCAGCAGCAGTGAAACAGGATTTCTGATGTGCCTGGATATGTAGGGCATGGGAAAACCTGTGCTAGTGGCAGGTGGATGGAATAGCAGACTCTACAAAGGTCTGAACACCAGAGACTCAAACAAGTTTCTGCCACCCTGTCTGAGACTTGCACTGTGGCAAACCTGCCCACACAGGAAAAAAACCTTGTCAAGGGAACCTGTGAGCAATTTCTTACCTAATTTTGCTATCTCAAATATAATAAAATGTGTATTAAAGTGAGTAGGTTCCTACAGCTGAACCTACAATATACTTTTAATGAGGACTTGCCTCTGCCTTCAAGTACAAACTGAGGAAAAAGTACTCTTGAAGAAAGATATTCAGCTCCAGTGTTGTGCTCTCTGGGCATTTTTCTAGCCAGTCAGTCAGGAGTCAGAGCAATAATAGGTCTTTTCAGAACAAGAAAAAGGCAGCAAACCTGTAAGATGGATATTTGAGGTTTTATTTTTTTATTTATTGGTTTCTAATTGCTTTTTGTGTAAAGGTGAAAGCCCTGGGGGAGGTGCCACGTTACCTACAGTTTTGCTTCTGCTGGAATTCTCTTCCCTTGGGGTGCTACTGAGTGTGCTCAGGGAGAGCCATGTTGAGAGAAGGAAAGAGACAGCCTGAGAAGGTGCTGCTGCTCTGGAATGATGTGCAGCCAAACCTCAGGGAGGACACAGGAGCTGCCTAGGGATGAGAAGGAGCTGGTACAATTCGTAACATCACTGCCTAAGCCTGACCTACAAGCAAGATCTACATGTTTACCCAAAGCTCTGGCTGACTCAGGGTGGGTCTCCTGGCACAAGCCTTTTCTCCTCAGTTTCCAGTAGGGACTTAAAGCCACAAGAGAGGGGAAATCCCACAGGACTCCTGCTGGCATTAAAATCTTTAACCACGGAAACGTGGTATCCTCTGCAGGTCAAATTCCCCTGTGGATTATTCTGTCACCTACACATGGCAATGTGATACTACTGGTTTGTGGAGAATAGTTAATGCCAAATATATATATACAACCCCCACCCCCATCATCCTCTCCTATAGCAGATGTTACTTAGGGTTTTATTTCTGATGGAGGCCAAATGTTCTACATCAAACATATTAAAAACTCAACAAATTGCCAAAGCTATGGATCCCAGAGTATTTCTTTCAAGAGGAGTGTAGCAGATCTGCTAAACAATTTATGAGCATGGCAGTTTCAGGAACCTTTTGCAGCTCCCGTTTAGAAAAGACACTGAAAAGCAAGTCTGCACACACGGTGTGCATTCATTTCACTGAATAATTTATGCTGTATTGTGATGTGGGGATTTCCCCCCTCCTTTATTCTAGGAACTGAGCAAATTTCAGAAGCAACACTATGCAATGAAATACATTCCTTTTGTTAGTCACAGCTCTTAGGTGTATCTATTTGCTCTCTTCTTCCTATATCTCCTCTTATTGGTACATTGCTGTACCATGAAAAACCAGACAATTTCAGCAAGAGACTGAAGGAATCCCAGGAAGTTTTTCAATCTTTTTGATAACAAAACCTAGGGCTTATAACACATAATTCCTTTTTATGGTATAAAGCATGCCTTCCTGTTTTAGCTGGAAATTCCCAGCATGTCTCCAGCACTAAGGAGGGATGGTGGTGCAGGGATGAGCTCTTGGGAAGCAGCTGGGTGAGTCCCTCACTGCTGGGGCAGCACTCCAAGAACCACGAGCAGAAATGCTGTTAACTCACTGCAGGACAGAGCCAAGCACTGCTCAGATCAGCACATGGAATAGAGTTCCAGTTTAACAAGGCAATTCATTGCCTGTGTATCTGAGCCTGAAGCCAAGGAGAGCTGTGGTGCTCCTGCTTCCATTCTTCCCCAGGACAGCTGCCCACAGGAATGCTTTCTACATTGCACATTAAACTGGAAATTCTCTGCACCAAAATTTTAAGGATACACAGCCGAGCAGTGAAAAATTAATAAGCAATAGAATTAAATGCACAGTGTTAATAAACAGGCTTCTTTGACATGCCTAGGACAGGCTTTGGACATCCCCATCTTTTTGCAACTCCAGGTGTTTAGAAATAACTAACTTAGCCAGTATAGACCAGTACAGCTGCTTTTAATTTAGAACAATATGACTGAGGCAATTGGTACTCAAGGCACACACACACAGGCTCGCTCAACTTTTGGGGATAAGTTCTCATCCATAATTAGCATCTGCACATTTGAAAAGCATCCTGGATAAACCACAGCCCCAGCACAGGAGCTGTTCACTTCCAGAACACACCTGAATGACTTCAGTTCCTGTAACGGACTGTGCTAAACTTATAAGGAAAGGATTAGTCAGGGAGTTATGTCTAAGAAAATTACAGCAAAAATTGAACCGAGGCAACAAAGACCAAATTAAACTTGATATCGAGAACATTTACTTAAAGATGTTGTTAAATATACGATTTGACAACTTGAATTAATTATTCTAACTCGTTAGAGAAAAGGCTGAAGAGAGTCTCTTCACGCTGGATACTCTTATGAAGCTAATGATTTCATTAATAATTTGCTGAAAAATTAAATTATCAATTCAGAGAAATGTGTTTTAAATAAGTACCAATGACACAAAACTGACATTACAATGATTGTGTCCTGTTTATTCATTGCCCAGACTGCTGGATGTTCCACCCTTCTCCAGGAAGGGCTCTGAACAGACAATGTCTTTCTACATGTTTAATCAATAGTACTGCCCCTGTAATTTTGGGAGTACATCTGTGCTGCAAAGCCTTCCTGTGTTTAAAAATAAAATTAATCACAACCATGACATTGATAAAGAGTCTGAAATAAGAGGAGTGGTTAAATGGCTTGCAGGACTTGGGCATAAAATGAGTATTTTCTTGGAGTTCTCTGTATGTATTGTTGGGATGAATTTAAAGGGATTCTGAGTAAAGAGAGGTAAATATTTCACAATTGTTACCAGTTTCCTCCTTTTGGAGAAGCAGTTCTGGGATGCTTTTCTCAGGCCACAACTGGCTGTGTCCCAAGTGCTCATGAGTCCTACGTGGGGACAAAGAGCCAACACTCTCCAGCTAATGGTTCTTGTTGAATAACAGCTTATACTTGTCCAGGAGTATTTGTTTCAGTGGAGCTCTGAAAATTTGGGAGTTATGCAGCCTGAGTGAGGATAAGCAAGCTTCTAAGGAGATGTGCAACACATTTATTATGAGATTTACCCAAGAGCTTTCTTTTTTTTTTCTTCAAGAAAGAGTAAGTTGACTGCGTTTTTATTCAAAAGGGTTTGCATTAAAAAGCTCAGATGTGGATCTTCAAGAGGGAATTTAAATGAAAAGCAGAGTGCTTGATGGGAAAAAAAAAAAAAAAAAGTGATCGTTCCAGTGAGAGGGTCTGATATAAAACAGGTTACAGTGAAAAGAGAAAATAGGGGAAGCAATAATAGGCAGTGCACTGAGAGTGAAGACAGACAGAAATCAGGGTAGAAGCGAGCGCAGTGTTAGTGATGTGGTGTTATGGGAGAGGGTGACAAGGCTCATCTCAAAAAGCACTTCAGCTAATTGTACAAAAACCAGGCAAAATCAAAGCAGGCAGCATGGCCACAGTAGTAAGAGGAAAACTACTTTTCCCGCATCGTTTCAAGTGCCTGCATGCCTGTCTTTATTTCTAAATACCACACATTTCTTGGTGAGATCAAGTAAGCAGGTTCATCTAATGGCTTACTTGGAAAGGCAGTTATTTTAAGATAGCAGTGAAATTCGAGTTTATTAATGACTCCGTTTGTCTCACCTATTACTCCACAAAACTGGACCCAACCTGCACTGAGCAAATTTCTGACATTTGAACTGTGAACCAAAAGCCTCGTATGGAATAGGCAGCAATGGGAACATGGGAAACAGTTTATAGGAAAGAACAAAAAGACATGAGACTTCTTAAGAGTAAACATTCTTTTTTCCCTTCCCTAAAAGCCCCCCCAACAGGAAACAAAAAGCTGAAGCTCTACGGTAGAGAAAAGGGGAACAAGGAATCTACAATACGAAATAACACATTTCCTTTTCATGCCTCAATGCACACAGTAAGTGCACACAGATTTTGGAATGACTTTAAATACAGCGACTACCAAGTTGTGTACGTGTGGCTTTTCAAATGTTCTGTCAGTGCAGACATGCTTCATGGCAGGGGCAGGAGGCTCTGCCACCTCTGACGCTGCTGGGGATGCAGCCACAGTGGGGCAGTCAAGGACAAGGCATGAGATTTGCCTCTGGAGCGCCAGGAACACATCAAATATTTCAGATACTAAGGGCAAAATCCCACAGAGCTTAGTCAGGCAAAACTCCCGTTGGGCTCACCGGTTTTGCCTGAGTAAGTCGTGAGCAGAGACGATGATGTCTGACCCAGATTTATCAGTCACACAGTCCTGACACGTTTTCAAGGCAGACAACCACAATATTCCTGAGACATCCTGCTGAAAGGCAAACACAGTAAGCTATGGATCATCCCCCCCACCTGCCCAGGTATATAAGGCAGGGAAGAACTCACAGCTGAGTTCTAATGTGAAGGTCTGCCAAAGAGCAACGCCAGAAAGAAGCCAAGAGACTTAAAGTTTTGCCATTGCAAGGCTTTGGTAATTTGATAAACATAAGAAAGTGCACGTGTGAGATTACCCAGGAGCTTGTGTGTGACTGATAATAGTTTGGCTTTCATTTTTGTAAGCAAACAGGAAACAATGGGTAATTTCTTTCTGTAGTTATCCTTCTGACTTAGGGCAAACCACAATTCCTATGTGGTCAGTGAAAATTCCTCTGATTGATTTCACCAGGGATTAATTTAGGTGAATAACTAGGTCAGTCTCAGTCACAAGTTAACATTTCTATTACAGACATACGAAAGTAGATTAAGTTTAACATATATATCTGTCTTGCTGCAGAAGCTTCCTTCTGTAATTACAGAATCTCATTTACAACAACTTTGATATCATGTACAGGAGAAATATTAGAATTAGTATCAAAGTGAGCAGAAGAATTCATAAGCATGAGAGACATGCATGTTTTTGACTTCCTTCTTCTGGGTGAAGTGAATATCAAACCCCTGGCACCAGCAGCACCCAGAGGTTCCCCCTGAAGGGCTCAGGAGAGATGATGAAATGTGAGTACTGCACATCTACACACAAAAGCAAAAGTCATACCAAGCCAAATCTCCTCCCTTTCACACTTTGGGTCTGATTATGGTAGACTCTGAGTCTACTCTTTGCCAATTCTTTATATAAGGAGTGATTAAGCAATATGAAAAGCTACTCCTTTAATCTGCAAACTCTTTCATCACTAATGCATCCTAGACCTTCCTAATGTGCAGTATTACCCAGAGAAGAAAAATAGAAAGAAAATAGAATCACAGAGTCATTTAGGCTGGAAAAGACCTCAGAGGTCATTGAATCCACCTGTTGACCCATCACTACTGTGCTCATCACTAAACCACATCCCTGGGCACCACAGCTTTTAAACACCTCCAGGGGTGGTGACTCAACATGTCCCTGGGCTGCCTGTTCCAATGCTTCAGAACCTTTGCCATGAAGATTTTTTTCCTAACACTCAATCTAAAGCTCCCGTGGTGCAATTTGAGTCTGGCTGTGTGGGAGAAGAGCCCGACCCCCCCGGCCACGACCTCCTGTCAGGGAGTTGTAGAGAGCGATGAGGTCAGCCCTAAACACCCTCAGCTGCTCCTCATCACTCTCGTGCTCCAGTCCATTCCCCAGCTCTGCTGCCTTTCTCTGGACACCCTTCAGCACCTCAATGTCTTTCCTGGGGTGAGGAGCCCAAAACTGAGCACAGGATCTGAGGTGGCACCTCCCCAGCACCGAGGACAGGAGGACAGTCACTGCCCTGGTCCTGCTGGCCACAGAGCTGTGCTATTCAGCCACAGGACAGCTTGATACCATCTCTGACTGTGACATTAAACTTAAGGTTTTTAAGGGATGAGCCCTTGAAAACAAAAAGCTTACAACTTCTATCCAGTGTCAAAGGCCTTGTAATCTTACAATGTAAATACTGAAACCCACAGCCAAAGCTCAGCCAGCTCCAGGTTTTGCCCCCAGCTATGAAGGAGCAGCATCACTTGCTTTGCCTCTGTGAAATTTTCAGGTGAGGCAGTGAGATGCTGTAAAAACAAGAACATACATCATTCTCTGATGAATACAGAGGTGACTCCCAAAGACCATGGCTCAAAACTATTGCCTCGAGACTTTCTTCAGGGTTCCAAAGGGTTCTGCATCCAAACTTCTTTGCCTCATCCATTTTCATAAAGTTGTAGAGACTGGACTTCAGCACCTCCATAATGCTGATATTTCCCCCCAAAAATCCCTACTGCCTTTCCTTATGAATGATCATCTTCAGCAAACATCAGGTTGTAACAAAATCAAACCAACACTAACTCTCCTTACTTGCAGGAGTGTCAGGCTTTCCTCCCTGGTATCCCTGCAAATGCTCTGCTCCCTCCTCTCTTGATTGCCTCCTTTTGTGAGACTATATATTAATATTGATCCTTATTTTAAAAAAGTAAAACCCAAACCACAAACAGGCTAAATACCCAAAAAGTCCTCCCATAAATACAAAAAGAAAAGGAATCTTGGTTTTCCCCAGATTTATCATTTTGAAGATTGGATATCAGAATTCCAGGCTAAATTCAATTAGGGTCAAATCCTTGCTGAATTTACAGAATTTATTTCCTATGTTACCATTTATTTTCATGAAAAAGAGAATATCAACAGTGTCTCTGAAATTTGAATGCCTCTTTCTAATTTGATTAATGTCAAATTGATGAAATGCATTAAGGAACTGGCTAAGGTCTAGCCAGTCACATGCAGATACAATGTAGGACAATTCCTCAGGAACCAGGCAGAAAACCTCCCACCCCATAAAAACCAGGTTCACCAATATCTCAGATCTTTAGCTAAATAACAGGGTTAGAGCTGAGCTGATTGGATCACTGGAGCTGAATGGCTCTTTTCCCAATTAATTGCCTCTTCTAACTTCAAGAGTAAACAAATTTAGTTCCTTAATCCATGTTTGAAAGGTACCAATAGTCTTCAAGGAGAAAAAAACCCCACACACATGACCAAGGAATGTTCTTTTTTAAAGCTTTCCAGAGACTGGTCTGCTTGCTCCAGATGTGGGGACACCACAGCCTGCAGGGATTACTGCCAGCTGACCTGCTGCTGAAAGCAACAGCCTTGACCTCAGTGGAGTGTCTTTAAACTCCTGAGAGCCAGGAGCTGGGCAGCCTGCAGGGGTGTTCCAACCCAGGAAAGATATTTTTTGATACACTGCACCTTGGCCGGTACACTGAATGTTAAAGTGCCACGTGAACTGAGGTCCTTCAGCAGCAATGGTCTAACAAGACAAAGTTCAGGATTATATTCTTTCACAGAACTAACAGCAAAGCAACGACTTTGATTTTATGTCAGCACACGTTCATTTTTAAACTCCAGTATTGTTCTAAGTGAGAAAAGGTATCACTAAAGATGTAAAAGCATGTCCTGCATGTTTACAGCAGCTTCTTCGATTAGTTTGAAAGTGGCAATTCCGATTAAAAATTACAAATGCATGCAATTAAATCCACGTGGGACTAAAACCTCAGCTGTGTTTAAAATTAGATTAATATTCTGCTAACTGTTAGCTTTAAAAAAAAATAAATCTATCAGCTGTATGAAGAGCTAACAGTCAATGACTGTGACTGCTCACAGTGTGTGTATACACACATGTAGGCTTAACTTTACCGGGCTTGCTTCCCAAGGAGAGCACACAGGGAACTGCCCAAGATTTCCGTGTCCAGCTCAGAGGTCAATCATTTCTCTGCCTTGGTCAGTCTGCACTCTGTCTGGAACCATCACCTGTGGCTGGCTGCACTTCACAGTCCTCACTTAACTCTTACTTCAGAAATTATTTGCACGTGCTGTGGCTTTTCCTCCCTCTGTCTTTGAGTAACTAAAGATTTGCTCAGAGATGCAGCATTGCCTGTTTTGATGGATTCAGTTCTTTGCACCTTACAGCAAAGCCAGACTTCACCCTTGGGAGATAACACTGGCCCTTTTTTCCCCCACTAGCTGTATAACCACAAGTAAAGAAAGATCATTTCCCCCCAAATAACTTTCTAGGTATTCTACCAGTTAATTATATAACAGCAACTTTGGTGATGTTAAAACCACTCAGTGCTTTGACACACTTGATGTACAATCCTTCACTAGGCTGCAGTAGAAGGAAAACATATTTATAGTTTTTTTTCCTTAGGCAATGAAAGGTATTACTGAAGCCCTGCAGGGAAAGTGACCCCATCTCTGCCTTTTGCAATGCACTAATCGGATCATTAGCTCACCACAAGCAATAGCAATTACAGTTCTGAAAAGAAACACAATATGTTGCATTGAAACACTTCAAAATATAAGTTGCCTAGAGAAAAAAATCAAAACACAGGTACAGCTGCTTCTTGTCTTTGGCTGGCCATGTGCTCTCCAAAACCAGGTACATTCAAACCCATTGAACCAACCAGTATCTCCTGGTAATGAAACTCTAACCTCCCAAAGTGATTAAACTACAAATTAGAAAGCAGATTTTTCTTTTATTTCTTCTACAGGACACACAAAGTTATAGTGATCGTTTTCTACAATTCTGTCTGGATCCTGACAATAAAGAATAAAATAAAAAATAGTGGTCCAATAAACCCTCCTCTAGTCTTTGATGATGCATATTTTATTTAATGTTTCTTCATATTTGAATTAAAAAAAAAAAAAAAAGCCAGGTAGTTGTTCCCTAATGGAGTGTGACAGCTACAAAGCAAAATCAGCAACTCAACGCTGCAGAAAAATGTAAAAATGAATAATAAGTAGTTGTTTTTTTTTTTTTTTTGCTTTAGAAAGTAAACTAGAGATGAATTTTATTTGAAAAGGTGAGTCATATCCCTGTACTCTGAAGTGAGGTAACAAATCATGAACTAATTAAATTACTTTTCCAGATCAGCACCCTAATGTTCAAGACCTAGCTGGAGAACATATACAATATTTTGCATGTTTGC
This sequence comes from Scytalopus superciliaris, assembly GCA_013400415.1. Taxonomy (NCBI): domain Eukaryota; kingdom Metazoa; phylum Chordata; class Aves; order Passeriformes; family Rhinocryptidae; genus Scytalopus; species Scytalopus superciliaris. The sequence goes on from VXBX01008403.1 coordinate 330,761, forward strand.
TCAGAAACCCCTTGGCCCGGGGTTTTTTATTTGCCCTCTCACTGCTTACTCTGCATCAGTGCAATTGCATTTTTGCAGGCTGCTTTTCTCCTCAATGCCATTCCACAATCCCCTGCTGTGTTACCTGTTACTGAACCTGATCTGTGACTCCTGGCTCTCCCTCTCACTTTTTCTGTAGAAAAAGAATTGTTTTTTTTTTTCCTTTTTTTAAACAAGGAAGGTTTTTTGCACCAGTTATTTTATCTAAAGCAGTTCCTCTGGCTAATTGTGGGTTGGGCTCGGCTGTCCTGGCTGTGTCCCCTCCCCACTGGTGGGGTGAGAGGCAGGAAAGATGCTGTGAGGAAGGAAAACCTCTCTGTGTTCTCAAGGCTGTCCCCAGCACAAACCCAAATTATGGCAGGAGCCATATCAGGTGTTTCAGAGGAAAGTGTGAAAGCTTGAAAACAATCCACACTTTGTTACTTATTTCACATTTCTTTTCTTCCTGTCCTCCCTCCTTCCTTCTCTAGGCTGAAACATGAGATTTCATCTCTCTTTACAGATGTTACTGACTGCAGTACCTGGATATTATTTCTTTCTAGTAATATTTGGCCCCTTTTAAAACAAACAAACAAACAAACAAACAAACAAACAAACAAACACCAACTTGTTGAAATCTTGGCCCAAATGGGTTTCTTCAGTAAGCAGTTACATTACTCCTGTAATTAAACATGCTTAATTACACCCTGTGCTATAAAACTATTTCTACAATTCTCTCTGGATCCTAAAAATAAAGAATAAAATAAAAAAACAATGGTCCCATCAAAACCCTCATCTAGTTCTGAATTTTCCATCACTTATCCTAAATGAACACACCCTTAGTTTTGTGCTTTATGAAACAGGAGTGTGCACTCCTGATCCAGACCAGTCCTTATTCAACTCAGGGATTTTTCCAGTGATCATTTGAGCCAAAGGTTTATCCTATATAAGAGACTCACTGATGTGAATTCTCTGTGTTACTCCTCACAATGTCTCAAGTAGGCTGCTGTGTTTTCCTGTTAATCCTCTGCAGCAGGGGCTGGGTTTAGCTCTGACTGTGAATACCCTCAGACGAATCTGTCCTGAGTATTGGGATACCTCTCACATCCCTAATCCCTCTGTCTTTCCTTGCTGCAGCTGAGAGTCCGTGGAATACTTTAAAGAGATCAGTGAAAGACATCACAGTGCAACGTGCCATGCAAGGGGGAAATGTCTGATGAAGTTTGCATTTCCACTGGGTAAATTTCAGGAATCTGTGCATGGAGAAGAGTTGGAAAGCACTGCACCAAAATATGCTTTACTGCCCTCAGGCAACATTACCCCCCAAAAATAATCAATGCAATCACAATCAGCATTAAAGGTCACAAATAGAGTCATCAGTTGTCTCTTAGAGACAAAGATCTTCAACAGCACTGACACTCCAGGTCTGTAAGTAGATCATTCTCAATCCTAAACTATAAATTAGCAGTAAATGCCTCCAGTTTTCAGAAACACACTTAGAGATGACCAGAGAACCAATGTGAGAAACACCAAAAGCACATACATGTAGAGTTCAAAACTCAAACTTATTAATGTGAAACTGGGAGGAGTCAGAAACAAAGAGATGCAATCCAAGCTCAAAGAAAGGCAGAGCTTGCAGATCTTTAAAGGCAGCATCTTTTGGATTGATTACAGTACAATTTATTCTCGTGTTGAATTCATCAACATAATGACTTTGAGAATGAAAAAGTGAAATGCAAATTTCCAACTGTGTTTCTCTGTCAAATCTGCATTTGGAGTTCCTGCTTAGAGGGGTGTTGGAGGGAAGAGGGGGCAGGAAAAGCAGGGGTGAGAGAGCTATTAATGTAATATTATGTAGCTTTACAATTAAATTCAACCATTAAGGTCCTTTTGAATTCTGTATCTACATTTTCATGCTTTTTTTTCATATGTTCTCAGAACTCAAATGACAACTATTACAGTGGGGGAAAAGAGTACTCACAGAAGCAGAAAGTTTGACAGAACATGGAGATAGAGTTTAATTCATATTTATCTCTCATTCCTGTCCTTGGATCTTCCTCCTAAGATTCTGCTTTTGTTGTAGTTGTGTTATATCCCATTAACTTTTCTATTGTTAATTTTAAGGAGGGTTAAATAAGAAAACCTCTTAAATAACTTGAGATCACAGTTGGATAAAAGCTGAGGTAAATATTTAAGACATTGAGTGGATTGAAATATTTAAATTTCATCAAAGACACATATTTTTATCTTCAGGGTCTACTCCAAATAACCCAATCAATGGCAAGCGCCATGCCCTACCCTGAATGGGTAACTTTGGGATTTCTGTTCCTTTTAAATACACAACTACTTACTAAAGTCATCACACTGTTAGAGCCCAGAAGGCTTTTTTTCCCACGACACTCCCTCCTTTGGCTGCTTCTTTACCTGCTGGCTGTTTGTCCTTGGGCAACACCTGAGCACGTTCTGTGTTTGTCCAGGTCAATGCAGCATCTGACAGAGGCCTGAAGAGGACACATGGAAGGTCTCCAAGCCCATGAATCCCCTGAGAGCAGGGAATGGACCCAGCTGAAGCTGGAAACTCATGGGCAGGTGTTTTGTCTCACCACCCAGTGACCCAAAACCCAGCACATCCTTTAAAACCTGGCACTTCACCTCCCATACCCTGGTGCAGGCTGAGCTCGTTAGCACAGCTCTTACTAACTGGCTGCTTGACTTCTCACCCACGTTCTGAGATGCTAACTACTTTAAAATATTTACTTTATGTCAGTGCCAGTGTCCCACTGGAGTAATTCCTGCTGTTATCCTGCAGTTAAAGGCGACCCCTGGCACTCAGCTAAGAGCAGGCAGTGGGTTCCTGCACAGGAGCACAGCAATCCTGAGGAGGCAAAACGACCCCAACTGACTTATCCTTTGGGATGTGATTGAGGCCTGCAACTCTTGCCTGGAAAATAATATTATAATCTCACATAGTGGCCCTGGAAGGATATTTTTTTTTCTAATATCCAACCTAAAGCTCCTCTGGTGCAGCTTGAGGCCATTTCCCCTCATCCTGGGAGAAGAGAGCAACCCCCACCTGGCTTCAACCTGCTTTCAGGTGGTTGTAGAGAGAGATAAGGTGTCCCTTCCCTTCCAGACTCCTTTTCTTCAGGTTGAGCCTTCCCAGCTCCCTGAGCTGCTCCTCATCAGACCTGTGCCCCAGCCCTTTCTGTCACATCACATACAGACTTAACTACCTGACAACAATTGTGCTCAACCTTATGTCACCAATCAGTCTTCAAGAAAATGGGTTAATCTAGGCCTTTACAGCACAGACAGCTTCTTTTTCTGAATGGTTGCCAATAACCAATTTACTGCATGGTCTATGGTTAATTTGAATCTTCAAGTAAATGTCTAGGCAATCTGCTTGTCATAGCACTGAGGTTCTTCAGAAACTAATGGTTAACATCCCAAATTAACTGGAAAATCATTTGCATCTTGTTTGACTTTCTAGCAAATTAAACCTTCTCTCCCCAAACCTGTTATTTTCGTAAGAGCAAGAGGAAACTGAAAATATCTTGCCAATTATGTAATGAAGTAAAAAAAGAAATGAAGTCCTCATCCTGATTCCAACCCCCCCAAAGTTCTGCTACTTCACAGTGTTTTTATAGATGACTGGCATCAGTCCTCTTTGCTCCTCTCGTGAATCTAAAAAGCCTGCAATCCTCCTGGATGGGGTGTTTCACCCAGATGGCTTGAGAAGGGTCAAACCCATAAAGTTTACAAAGTGGTTCAGGAAATGCAATGCAATAAATCAATTTTCTAACTACTGCTATGGAAACAAGCAAATATTTTATGCATCAGCCCTGAATTCAGAAATGCAGCTGATAAAAGAAAACTAGAATACTTCTCTTTATGTCTCATATATATAATTCAGTTTGTAGCAGCTTTTTGGCCCACTAATAAACAGATTTATTGCAGATTATTAAGGTGTTACCTCTAACAGAAACACCAGTTCAGTCCCTTTTACAGCAGAGCCACAGATCCAGTTCTGATTATACACTGTTTGCTACAGGTGAAGAGTTTCTCTGAAGGCATGTGGCTCTTTCTGAAATACATGAGAACACTGGCTATGTTTTAAAGTCAATGAATCTACAACATATAACCTAGTCTATCTAAAAGCAGGGCTGCAAGAGCCCAGATGTCCTCTGCATTAACAGAAATGCTTGTTTATATGCCAGAAATGTCTTTTTAGGAGTCACTGTCGCCTTGGAAACCACAACTAAAAATGAAAGTTTTGTCTCCATAGG